>JALLLS010000038.1:0-327961 GCA_025094145.1 Spinellus fusiger | reverse complement strand
TTCTTCTTCTACAACGTGATCCTTTTTGGGCGGTCCATATTTCTGTCGACAGGGACTGTGAGTATTTATATTCATGGTAAGCGATTCCGACACAATTGTCGTGAGGTCACTTATTATTAATAATAATACAATGATCCTATAAAATCAGATTTAGTTTATATCAAAAAGGGAAGGGCATCCCTATGGAGTTCAAATCCTTTTTTTTAGAGACATCGCCGGTGAAAAGATAATGTCTTAGCAACTGCACAGTGTTCTATCAAAAGTCAACCTAGTTAACAATAGCACTAGAAAACAGAATAAAAGACTAATACATTTAATGAATAATTACTAAATATTTAGCTATCTGATTTTTCTTTGATATTAAGATCAAAGACGACATAATTATGTATTTTGAAGGTTTTTTGTTTTGTTTTATAGTATACTTTTTTTACTAAACATTATAATGTCTATTAATGACAAGATCCACTAAGACATACCTCATTATTCTTTAGATAGTTTACCTGTAGCATGGGTTTATATCAGTCAGTCAGTCAGTCAGTCAACTGAAGTTCCAGTGATAATCAGGGAGAAGGATAAACAAGAAGGCTTGGATCTTTTATTGGTTCAGAGAAAATAGATAGAAAATACAATAAGAAAGAAGGAATAGATAGTATTGAATAAAATCAGTTACTATTTATCATAGGTTATTAGGGTTATGCTGTATGAAATTCAGGCAACTTTGTTCAATGTTAGCCTATAATCTATACTGATAAAAGAGCTTTCAGAATGAATGCAAGTGATTTCTTTTTCTGTACATCAACCTTAAGCAGTAGTGTTTTAGTGTGCTTATCTTGATATTTTGGTCATTGACTGAACACATTCATATCCCAACCTAACTGTCCTGTAGGAAGAAGGAAGTGCTTAGCTCATAGAATTGTGTGACTGATTCATCTCACCCATTCTTTGCAGTAAGCTGCTATTATTATTTGGATAGTTACAATGTCACTACCTTCTGTTTGGTTTCTATCATTATTTGGACAGTTACAATGACTTTTGTGCAAATGGCCACATCCAATAACAGACTGTACCATTGAATACTCTGATTTGATGTTCCTAATCCTATTTTGAACTGTGGGTTTTATTACAGCCAACTTTAATCTAGCCTTCAACAGGTAATATATACTATATTCTCCTTCATCTTTTGCCTTGTTCTATTCTCCACAACTGTGAGTTTATGAATCACTATCTGACATGTAGTGTTGGTGAATAATATTTAGACAGAATTTTTTTAACTAAAATTTCGGCAAGCATTAAACCCAATTGGATGTGCCTGTATCTATCTTGCAATTCCTGGTTTGGCAGCAGAATGTCTAATATTTTAAAAGGAAACGGGCCTTAAGGTCTTGATAGGCCTGACCGTTTATATTCAAAATCCTTATAAATGTATCATCTTTAATGTCGATTGTTGAATTCAAACACGACCTTAGAAAGCAGCAAGTCTCATTAATAAAATGCTGAAGTTTGTATATCTGCACTTACTTTGCATAATATTTCTCAGAGGTGTTCATAGTTTTATAAAATTCTTTATGGTATCTCAAATCAAGGCCTCTTACAAGAAACATCAAATATCTTTGGTTTCTACCAATCTCAATGTGGTCTCTGTCATCCATATCTCTTTAATTATAATAAAGTTAGTTGTGCTGATGATGTATCAAACTAAAGACATATCCCCTACCTGTGCTTTATGGAAAAGGGTTGACTCCAAATCTCCATCTGGAATCATGACAGTTGTGTTTTAGTAATGCGGTTTAAGCGCCTGATGATGTAGAAGAAAACTTTATTTTGGTTGATTCTTTTCCTCTTTCTTGATTCTTTAATGTAATTTCATAAAGAGTATTGCAGAGGTATAGTTACTCTGGATCTCTCATTAGGTCTATAGGAAAAGTCCTATCAAGTATTGCATTATTGTGTTACCCTTCGTATTACCGCCCTTGTCAGTGCAAGACAAGTATCCTGTCAAGAAGGGCAGTAGTATCCAGTTAGACTCATCTATCAAGTCTAATAGACATCTCAGAAGTTACTTATCTGAACCAACACTCTTACTTATCTCTTCTTGGTGTCTATCTGTGTCAGTAGCTGCTCTTTATAGAATGACCTACGACCCTCCTAAGATCTCTTCTTGCCCAACATTATAGCTGGTATACCACGACTAGAATAGCCTCGTCTACGATACATATTAATATCAAATCCAAAATTCTTTAAGGGATACAGAGTTCTCCAAGAACATCATGCCTTTCTTTGTTCATTCGCCAACCCGTACAGTACAGGCATGACTGATTTCCCTGTAGTATCTTGCATTATGATAAAGGCTTACAACTTTGAGACTGAGATTACATTCTTTCTTCATAAACTCTGCTTTTCTTAATTAAATCATCCACGGTGTCCTGAATAGTTTCTGAAGCATCTTTGTCAAAAGAAGTTAGCCAAATGTGCCTTGTGGTTTTCCTTTAGTTGACTAAAAAGCCTGTTGGTGGTATAATTTTTTAAGAAAGAAAGAAAGAAACTATATCCTTCTTATAGATTTGCTTTCTATTTGAATGTATTAGCACAGTTGATATTTACAACTTTAGATGCATGCTTTAACATTATTATTATTACTGTTACTGCTACTATTACTGTTATTATTACTATTATTACTATTATTATTATTATCATCATCATAGTAGTAATAGTAATATTAATAGTAATAAATGTATGTTTAAGATTAATCAAGTAACTCAAATGAAAAATAAGCCAAAATTATTCCAATAGAGTGACCAATTGATTTTCAAATATAGGAGCAAATGGATATCTATTATTATTATGATTTTGGGATAAAGTAAGTCTAAAAAGTTGATCATTTTCTTTCCAAGTCCCGAGTAGTGAATATTTAAGAGTGACCAATGAACAGTGGGAAAACTGTACTCTAATAAATTACCCCAATAGATTACCCTAATGAATTGCCCTAACAGATTGTCATAGTAGATTGCTCTAATGACAGTGACCAATAAGAGCATTTTATTCTAATTAATCATCCACCACTGATGCCAACTCATAAAGTACAACCACTCTCCACACCAATCATCAGCCACAGACCAACACTAGTACTTCTCATTGGCTAATTGTGTCTTGGAATACCACCCCTCCACAGAAGAAAGAGGAAACAAGTGTCTATTCAACCCAGACACACACCCCTTTTCCCATGACATCACTGTACACAGACAGTCACATCTACCACTCCCTATAGCAATGCAATGGTATAGAGAAGAAGAGAAGCAGGCTTACCAATGGAAATAGGCTGTGATTTCACCATAGCCAATCCCATAGAACACCCATCCGCTAAAGAACACACTTCCTCCTTTCATCAGAGCCAATCACATTCGACAGCTATTCCGTCTGTATCACTCTTGGAATAGCAGCCAATCACAGAGCAATAAGTGGAGAGTGAGAGAGGACACAGTGTGTGCCTATCGTAGGCGGACACCTTTATGCCAGGTGATTGTGTGACTCGAGTCATACAGCCAATCACAGGAGAACAGCTCACACTTCATGAAGCACATAAACCAAAGCCATCTTCCTTTCAAACACGCTTCACTTCACTTTCTCTCTTCTTCTTCATAACAATGGTTGCTACTTCTCTCTTGTGGACTGCTGTTGCTGCTACTTTTGCTGCCTTGACTCATACCGTTCTTGCTGAGGGAAATGTTGTGACTCTTGGTTCTGGTAACTTTACCCAAGTATTGAACGAGGACTTGGCTTTGGTGAAATTCTATGCTCCTTGGTGTGGACACTGCAAAACATTGGGTAAGGACATAAGGACATAAGGACATAAGGACACAAAGAGAGGATTCCTGGAGACTCATCTCTCTCTGTTTTGTATAGCACCCGAATATGAGTCTGCTGCTGGTGTTCTTAAGGAACAAAACATTGCCTTGTTCGATGTGGACTGCACAGTAAACCAAGAGTTGTGCCAGGAATACAAGGTGGCTGGTTATCCTACCTTGAAGTTGTTCAGCAAGGGAACTCATGTGGACTACAAGGGTCCTCGTCAGAGTGAAGGCATTGTGAACTACATGAAGAGGTAGGGTTTCTCATAGAATAGAATTCCCAAAGACATGGACTTACCTATACTCTCCGACCATCAGACGTTCTCTTCCTGCTGTAAGCATATTGTCTCCTGAGAACTTTGAGTCCTTCAAATCCTCTGACCGCGTTGTCGTTGTTGGTTATGCTGATGCTGATGATGAAGCCTCCCGTGCCACCTTCACTGATGTTGCTGAGAGCTTGCGTGATGAATTCGCCTTTAGCTTGGTCACTGACAAGACATTGATCAAAGACCAAAAGATCAAATCTCTGCCCAGTGTTGTTGTCTACAAGCAGTTCGACGAAGGCCGTGATGATCTTGAAAGCGACTTCAACAAGGAGTCCATACAGTCTTTTGTCAAGGCCAGCTCTGTCCCTCTTATGGATGAGATTGATGGCAACAACTTCAAGACCTATGTGGATGCCGGTCTTCCTCTTGCCTACCTCTTCTCTGACAATGTAGACACCTTGAAGCCCATGGTGGAGTCCCTGACACCCCTTGCCAAGAAGTTCAAGGGAAAGGTCAACTTTGTCCACATCAATGCTACTGTCCATGCTATGCACGCCCAGAACTTGGCCTTGAAGGAGACATGGCCTGCTTTTGCCATTCAGCGTCTTGATACTGGTGCCAAGTACCCCTACGACCAAACCAAGACTATCACTGCTGATAACATTGAGAAGTTCGTTGGGGATTACCTTGATGGAAAGATCACTGCTACTCTCAAGTCTGAGCCTGTGCCAGCTGATAACAACGGCCCTGTCAAGGTGGTGGTGGGTGAGGAGTATGATGCCATTGTTCGTGATACAACCAAGGATGTCTTCTTGGAGATCTATGCTCCCTGGTGCGGTCACTGTAAGGCCCTTGCCCCTGTCTGGGAGGCCATTGGTAAGGCCGTCAAGGAACAGGGTTCTGAGGACAGCCTGGTCATTGCCAAGTTGGATGGTACTGAGAATGATCTGCCCGAGGACAGTGGTATCCAAATCACTGGATTCCCTACTCTTAAGCTTGTCAAGGCAGGCACTAATGAAGTGATTGAGTACGAGGGAGACCGCAGTCTGCCTGATCTTATTCGTTTCATCAAGGAGAACACTGCCAAGAGTGTAGAATTGAATGCCGACACCATTGTGGTAGAAACTCCTCCCCCTGAGCCCAAGTACGAGATGGAGATTAAGGATGAAGACATTAGAGCCTTTGTTGAGAAGGAAGAGAAGGAGAAGGCAGAGAAGGAAGCCAAGGAGAAGGCAGAGAAAGAGGCTGCTGGTCATGATGAATTGTAAATCGTTTATTTATTTTGTTCTTTACTTTATTTGCTTTTACACATAGCACATAGCACATAGCACATCACACATCACATCACACATTCACACCCCTATATATACATCAATACTGCCAATTGGCATACAGAAAATATAAGTGCACATTTGATAACAATGCAATACAAAGTACATAGTTCTGCAGTACATTCTGCATTTGTGTTTAGATGTATTTATAGTTGTGTTGGTTGTCTTGTGTCTAGAGTACAAACACAAACGAGTAGGTTAAGTTCCAATGGGACCACCAATGAATAGCATAATACTCTAAAGGCCCAAGACAGTCTTGAAGTAGAATAGTGATGCAGAGAGAAGACAATGAGACAATATCTTGTTTCTTTCTTGGAGTCCTGAGACTGACCGAGATCTTCTTACAGTAATATCAATACAACTGTCTTGGAAAATTGTTCCCAAGAGCAATCACTCAATCTGAACATCTAACAAAAAGAAAAAAGAAAAAGAGGAGAAACTTACTATTTCTTATTGGGTTTAGGTGAAATAATTATGACAGAAGAAGCCACTATCAGTTGTAATATCAACAGTAGAATTAGGGTCTGTAAGAGCATATCAATACAAGGAAACAAGTCCTATTCAAATACATCTTGCCTTTTATAAGTAAAGGACGTATGGGATGACTGTTAATGATTCTATAATGAAAACATATCAATGGGATAACACAGCTTATGAATAAAGGCCTCATTATTCTGTGTATTGTGGAAGAAGGAAAGGGTAGCCTTCTATAAGTAATCATCTTGTTAAAGAAAAAAGGAATTAGAGAATGAAATAATGTGTACTACCTGTCAGATTCCACAGACAAGCTTCCATTCTTCCCATTGCAGTTATCTAAAGATATTAAAATATACTATATTACATTACTCATCAACACATCTAACGCTCTACATAGACTTATGACTTGTACATTTATATTTCTAGAGTGTAATGACACCAAGCTATGTTAATACAATACAAAATAGAGAGCGTTTTTCACGGACAAAGAATTGAATTGATATAGTTTCACTAGCATAGTTTCACTAGCAAGATGGAGTATAGTAACATAAAAAGATTATAAATAATAGATTCAGACCAGTACATATAAATGTATATACTTTGGTGACTATTGACTTGTTGACATTGAAAATAGGCTTTATAAAATCATACACTGCTGAGCTAAACGACAATAACGGTTCTTTCGTACTTGTGTGTTTTTTTTTGTATTTCCAAAATTGCCTTGGCATTCTTTCTTTTTTGTCGTTCCTCAAATCTACACAGGCATAAGTATCATACATGAATATACTTACTGAACTTACAGTAGTCTGTTTTCAATAATACGGTTAATAATGCTTTGTGTAGTAAGAGATGAATTAGGACTGTCAATCTCAACATATAATCCATGCTCCTTAGGTATCTTTTCAAGTGAAAGTCATTCATTCTGTCTGCTTATTACAGGGTGATATCTACCTTGTACGGATCACTTCCATCTACATCTACTTTAGTCGTGGTGCTTCCATGAGCTACTATCTTCACAGAGAATCCAGTGTTTAGCACATCTTCTGTAACGCTATAAGGTGCACCAATAATCACTTCATCTACATACTAATAGAGCAAATATTGGTTAGTTTTTTCCTCTTTTCTAATTCTATTTACTACGCTCCTATATTCACAAGATACTTACTCTGCAGCTTAATACACTCAATACACGCTCATTCAGACTCATTAATGAATGATGAGGCCCCTTTACATCATTCACCGTCTATTCTCAATACCATCTCTCATTAGACTGTACATTTGGAGATGCTTCCATTTTACCTGATCATCATGTATACCCACAATCAAAAAGTCACCAAGACTCTTTGCTTGTTTTAAGAACTCCATATGACCGACATGAAATAGATCAAAAGTGCCATCTGCATAAACAACTCGATCTGTTGCTTTAGGCTCTTTTCCATCTGAGAATTGAACAATGCGCATAGAAGTAGGTAAGACGTGGGAAATGGCTGTTAGTTGGGGTGTATTAAACTTGACTGAAGATGACAGCTCCCCTAATTGGAAGCCAGGAAGAGAAGGACTCGCTAATGCACGGTGTGTGTGGTTGTTGTGTGGCATGGAGAGCATGCGACTAATCATATCGGTGGTAGAGACACCCAAGGTGCGCTTGCACTCTTTATAAAGACCGGCTTCCTTGACAGCTTGGTAGCAGTCTGTACCATCTGCCATGGTAGTTATGTCATCTCCGTGAACACAGAAATCAATATTGTATTCTCTTAAGATTTCAACTGTGGTATTATAAGGAGCATTGGGGACAACAAGATCCACCCATTTGCAACTAGCGACGGCAGCGTATCTATTAAAATACCATTGAGTCCCAAAGTATCTATGGATTCAACAAAAGTACAAATACCGTTTACCTTTCTTTTTCTTTCATGACAGTAGGTCCTTTATTCTTTTCAATATCAGCATCAGAATGGACACCTACAACAAGTACATCCCCCATTGCCTTTGCCTTGTATTCAGTGTGAGTACCTTGAAAAAATAAATGCTATCTTTGGCTTACTTGTCGAAGGGCATTGGCATGTCCATAATGCATCATATCAAAACACCCATCTACCCAGACTCTAGAAGAGATATATTATGCATTAGTAACACTGTGTTTGTGACCACTTCACTTACCTTGTTGGCTTGCTGTCTTGATTGTTTTTTACCATTGGAATAATAAGAGTCGGTTGGAAGATAACAGAGAATAAATCGAATTGCTAGACTATATAGGTCTTCAGTCTTTGATAAATAGGTGTGCATTTTATACTTGTTTTCTGGGAGAGAGGATGATACAGATCCAAGCGAGCGTTTTCACGTGTCATTCTTTCCTTTAGCCCATGCCTTAGGCTTTATCTATCGGGATCCCAATAGTATTATTGTTTATTTTTGTATTTTTGTTGACGGATTCCTATTTAAAACTCATCACTAAAACTACACTTACCCTATTTATTGTAGAGATGACTTAATAATAGTGATGAGATTTATTGATAATAAAACAGTATTATATCTTGTTCATATTTATTTATTAAGTTTATCCTTTGACTAGTGTTTTTATTATAAGTGATCATCTTATGGTCTTACGAGATCCCGGGACATAACCTGTTTTATGCTCTTTTTATGGGCCTATTGTAAAAAGGAATAAGCAAGTTCATCAGTATGAGATAGTCCCATGAACCTAAAAGAGATGAGATAAAGATGTAAAGGGAAAAGAAAAGGAGACATGGCAAGTCACTGATTAGTGAGTATAATTATAAAATCAATGATAGCTATGGTGTAGGATAAACACTCTAGTTCATCAAAAGATAACTGTCATTATATCAATATAAACGAATAACAGTAAAATAGGTCAGTTGCATCTGTGAAAATAATACAAAACAGTTACTGTATGTGCCAAAATAGAGTATTATTCTTTCTACAAAATGAATCATATGAAAACCATTGATCTCTCAGTTGAAAATAGACTATAAGAATGACCTTTTGAATTATTAAAATAAACTATCTGACTCAATAATCTAAAAGGCCATTGTTGACGATATTTGGTAATACCTCTTTACAGTTGTCATAATGAGAATAATATAGTCACACATATCAATACTCAAATAAGTCTTTAATAGACTTGAAATAATCAACTTTTGTAATTGGAGAGTTAGTTTAGAGCTTTTACAGTATAGAAAGTTAGGCAACCAACTTGGCAAACACTACCTTTTTTACTTTTCTACTTTTAGATACTTATAAATATCAATACCAGCTATTTCTACTGTATTCTATTTCTTGCACCTTGCACCGTTTTTATATTGACTCTGGTTCTATCATTGATTCTTTCAGCTTTTTATTACTATTATCTAATGCGTCTAGAATGAATCATGCCAGAGATCAAATCCAGTGCAACTAAAAAAGACGAAATACTACTCAAGATTGGAAACTGTCAAACTGAATGAACTAAAGTAGGATCCTGTTCTTCTTGGTGAGGCTGCCCAATCCCTAATTGAGTATTGAATCAGTACGCTACTTAATTCTTTAGAGAAATCGACAACTGATATAACGGCAAATAAGGATGAAATTTCTTAATGATATCAGTGATATGCAGGTCTTGATACTACATACCTAAAAGATATTTAGGATATAAATGAAAATAGACGAACTATTAAATAAAAATATTGTTCTGATGAGCTAATGTGTTTTAAAATATATTTTTGCCGTCTAAAAATAGCATTTCAAACTACATTTTCTTATTTTAGCAATCATCATTGACTTTACAATTGAAAATAGTTTATAATTATATATAAAAGGAAAAGATAGATACTATTGTAACTCAATCACATAATTCATTGTTTAACATAATATGCTATTATCAATGAAGCAAAACAATAGAGGAGAGTGATAGACACTACCAAAGGCTATTCTTGATATTAAAGAGTAAGTTAAGACTCTTTTTAGGTCAGTCCCAGGTGGTATTATTTATTCTATACTGTCTAGGGTGTCTAGGGTGTATTCCCAAGCATAAGGATTCTAGGGTATAGATTCTATTGTTATGAGGAAATGCACTTAGACAGTAGCTATAGTATTATCGTCAACAATTTTATTCATAAACAATATACTTTATTGATAATACAATTTGACAGTGTTGTCATCTTTGATCTTAATATCAAAGGAATCCGGTCAGTCAACGTGTGGTTAAACTCTGCTCTTTATTCATTCAATTGTACATCTCTTTTATAATTATTTTATAATTATTTTTTACTGCTATAGGCCATAATGTCAGGTATATGTTTGATGGTATAATGTAAGAGTGTCGATGATATAAGTGTCGTATTGCTTGCGCGTCCCTGACACATGTAATAACCTTCCTCTTTTGGTTGTTCTGCGACACAAATGGAGAACATCCATTTTTGGAAATAGTCTTACGACAGTGTGGTATTCTACAAAAAGAAATAAGTTTGGATGTTGTCTTTGGGTTTTTAAGTCAAAGGTATACGGAACAGTAGAACGTGTAGTTAAACTTTATTGTTTATTGAATATAATTTTTAAGTCTTTTATACTTTTCTAATGGTATATATTCAGGGGTTAACTACCGAAAATACTGTGAACTATCGACATCCCTTGATGTTCGATAGAGTCCTCTTCTTGTTTTGGCAATGAATGAGATCTAATTCACAAGAGTGATTTTCCAAATATGGCAAAAAGTCTTCACGACATAGATATCCTTAAGTCTTTTAATTTTTAAACATCTTTCTATAAAAGGGAAATATTTGGACGTAAAAGGAATAATATGTTACCACTTAAAAGCTAGAAAAATCTCCGTGTGTAGAAAAAGAATAAAACTCAACCTCAAGAAATACCTCTATGAATAGTAGAGCAGTTATATTGTGTATTTTTTTTTAATAATCTATATTAGTGTTAAGTGTGTTATAGCTTAAAGACTTGATTCACAAGTTATTTTATCTAATAGATCAGAACCATTTGGAATTTTTCTATTGATATTGCCTAGACATAGCTATGGTTTATTGACTACTATATTATTTCTCGAACATACACAGATTCAGAAATAAAAAGATTCTATTCTAATTAACATCGATGGATAATAAATACTAGAGATCAATCAAGATATACAATAAATTATATCTTTATAAGGCTTAGAGGACAACTTCTATTTTATGGGTAGTTGATTTGATTACTTTATAAATATACATAAATATATCATTTTGGTGGCGTATACTTTTGTAGTTATACAATGCATTAGTTTTCCTAAACTATTTGTCCCAATATTTTTCCTGAATAATGTCTGTTTCTTTTGTAGATTCTTCATATTCTATCTTCATACCATGCTATTATTAGCTGCTATCTTTGTTAAATAATAATAGTATATTCTCTTATCTTCTTCAATGTATCCTACAAGTGATACTTTACTATTCTACTATGAGGTTCTATCCTTAAAATGCATTTTCTAAAGGGTTTTCCAAACACACTTGTTCTGATCTCAAGCTGATCATAGGATATTTCAGTGAATCTATGCATAGCTCCAGAACTATATAATCATATTCATGACAAACGATTGGCTTGCACCTAATTATATCATACTCTTACCTACTAGTTTTATATTAATATCTTTTACCTTTCAGTTTATAATTTTTCATTTTTAAATATGTTCTTTCTTGGGTTGATTGATTGATTGATTGATTGATTCCTTTACACATAAGGTATTCTATCTAGAACTATTCTATCTACATTGATATGTATTTATATGTGCTGTTATCTTTAGTATATACCATACCATGATATAGTATAAGAGTACAAGAGAGTGGGAGAGTCATAGTATTTGTATTATTACAGGTCAATGAATGGAATATACCAAGACAGAACTCCTTAAATATATCTGCTTCTGGGATACATAATGTATACTCTTAGAGTTGCAAGCAGTTTGAAGAAAGTACTTTATACTTTTATTATGTGTGTTTATATATGCATAATAGAGTGTAATGTCATTTGATAGATGAGAGGCTTAATACTAATCCTAAGATATCATCTATTACAAAAATAGAGAATAAAGAATAAAGTTTTATGGACTGTAATATCATATTTTCGGAAGGCATTTCCCACACTACTTACCATTCTATCTGTTAGTGTCTTTACACTTTAGAGTGTATTTTAATAGAGTAAAATAGATAGGCTATATCTTTACAGTCTATTCAACTTCATAGCACACATGGATCGTCACTCGATTCATCACTTGTTAACAAGATAAACAGTCAACATGTTTACTGCCTTTGCCAAGATAGTAAATAGGACTGGTATTTATCAGGTTCTACTTGTCCAATGATTTGTTTCTCTATACCCTCTCTATCTGTACCTTCCAATTTAAGAAATAACGGGTTTTCAGCAAAGTCCACTTCCATTGAATATAGGGTGATCTTCAAATGCACAGCTAATATTTCAAAACTAGCGGTGTCTGCTGCTGCTGTTGTTGTGTGGAGCTGTTAGTAGTTGGATATCAGCTACTATTGTAAGTATATCAAACTAAGGCTCTTTTTCCTCTTTCTCTCTTGTCCTTGCTCTTGTCCTTGTTTTCATAGATCTACTGACTGAATCATAGCCTATATATTGCGTTGGCTATCTTTGAATGTACAGGAGAGACCTGGTCATATTACAGTAGGACAATCTATTGTACAGTAGCACACTGTAAAGACTAAAATGAGGATAGGCTTTGACGGCTTTTTAATACACCTTATTCACTGGCTTACTGGGCGCTCATTTAACTAGCCTTTTCTCTTTGCCATAAGCAACTGTTCATGTAAGGAATCTCAAGTCATGAAGTACTAATGATCAGTGATAGTATTAGCCATGTCTACTACAGAGTCTGTACCATCCTCCATGGCAGATTCATTCATTCCTTCTCCACCTAGTCAGGCACCTGCATTTGGACACCCCACTAGTAATGAAGAAGTGTCAACACTGTTTGTTGTAGGCTTTCCAGACGATATGCAGGAACGTGAATTCCAAAACATGTTTACATTTTCACCTGGATTTGAAGCAGCCACCCTAAAAGTACCTTCAAAAGATACCGAGGAAGACATGTACCAGGCTAAAAAGCAAACAGTAAGTGCCTTGGAGACAACGACTTCTCACAGCCAGATTGGGTTTGCCAAATTCCGTACTCGACTTCAGGCCCTAGAGGCACGCGATGTGCTGAGTGGTCGTAAAGTGGATGCTGAAAAAGGTTCTTTATTAAAGGCAGAAATGGCCAAAAAAAACCTGCATACAAAGAGAGGACTCTCTAACGAACCCGTGCATATCCAACGAAAATTCTCTCAGTTTGCCTATTACTCCATCTCTAAAGGTACTGAGGAAGATCTCTTCTCACCCGTACTGCCTCCAGACTCCTTTGCATCACGTGCAACTGAGAGCGGCATGGATCACCAATACAGGCCACCCGTCTCTTCTTCTGCCCGCCTCCCTATCCCTTTTCGCCCTCAGCGCTATTCAAGGATGTTGGAGGATCAAAGTAAACCAACACCACTTGACCTTCCACCTTCCTATTCATCCCCTCCCATTGCCAATCGTTTTCCAGTGAGCAAAGCAAGGTTTGGTGTGGGTATGGATCAGAATCCTCCCTGTAACACACTTTATGTGGGCAATTTGCCTAGTAATATCAGCGAGGAAGACCTCACAACACTCTTTTCAAAGTGCGAAGGTTACAAGAGACTCTCTTTCCGCAACAAACCTAGTGGACCAATGTGTTTTGTTGAGTTTGAGCAAGTACACTATGCAACCCAGGCCCTGTCTTCGCTCCAAGGAAGTCCTTTGGGCAATTCAGTCAAGGGAGGTATTCGCCTTTCCTTTAGTAAAAACCCACTTGTAAGTAGCTATGGCTATCGTTGTAGGGTGACTGTATTAACAATAGTAGGGAGTACGCCACCCAACCCCATCACATTCAATGGAACTCCAACTGTCATCTTCTCACTTGGCAAATTCTCATGCCTAGAATACAAAATAACATTAAAACCATGTCACTCAAGGGTGGCTCCATTGGGTCCGCTAAATAACTCGCTTATCATTGAATCCCCTACATGGCCTACAATTCTTGATATTTCTTCCTCTCTCTTTTTTTTTTACGTTCTTTCTATTGAGTTTTGTTTTGTTAATATTTAATGACTTAATTTTTTATCTTTTCAATGAGTATGCATCTGTTCTTTTTCTTTCTCTCTTTATTGTGTAAAGAATTGAAAAGCATGGAGAAAGAAAGAGTACGACTGTCTATTCCATTGACTTAGTATTTTGATGGTGTTGAGGATAACAAGGGGAGGTCAAGTAAGAAATGTCAAGTGCAAAAGAAATGGCTAAACACAGAGGTAACATATCACAACTACTTATAAGTCAATCCAGAAGCATGTTTAGACAGTGGATTTACCAATCTGTGCCCTTGCAAATATCCTAACTATTCCACATATTATAAACATCGCAGTAATCACAAATATCACATCTCATAAAGGTCATAAATATTAGGTGTCACTATAGAACAATAGCAAATTCATTTATAAAAACTCAGTAATTATCGTAAAAGACTTCAATGGAGCAATTTTCTTATTCTCTTTTTTTATTTTTTATTTTTATTATTGAATTGTATTCAATAGGAGATCTTACTAACAATCAACCCTCTTAGCAATATGCTAGAAACTACTCCTACTAACCTCAGCGGTGAGACACAATTATGAGTTTGAAAACACTATGATGTGATATTTATTAGCATGTCTATCAGTTGTGTGTAGTAAAACAGAGAAAATGTTACTTTTTTTTATTTTATATATTTATAAATATATATTTATATCTCAAGGCAACGCAAATGGCATGGAATAGAATAGATTGGTCTGTACAAGAAAGTAAAAGAAGAAATCAGTCCTACCCAAAGAAGTGTCAGGTACAGGTTACCCATCTTTTGGAATGTCCAAAAAAGAAATACTACAAAATAAAAGAGACAGAAGGTCTATAATCGATTCTTGCCTGTAGACAGAATTGCTAAGCATCATTTCTAAGGTCTTCCTAATGAGCATTGGCCCTTTCTTATCAGTGTCTAGGCTAAAGATACCATGTATTAATAGAAATACAATACCTTTTAGCCTAATCATCCTATGTCATAAAGATAAATCCGCCATTAATTTTTATGGTATAGATCCTTCACTATGGAATGTGACTGACAAACAACTGGCGGGCAAAACCTTTAAATATGAAATTAGAGATGTTACAAAGACTCTTTACTCTTATCCTATTCTCGAATTTACTGAGGCGTATCCTACGAACCCTCAGACTTTGTTAAGAAAAGAAAAACGGTAGGTGTATAGAATTAAAGATTCTATTGATGTGTGTGTTGATGTGTGCATTGATATGTGTATTGATATGTGCATTGATATGTGCATTGATATGTCTGTTTCTGTGGAAGCTAACTATTGTTATTATTTGTCTTTCACTGTGTGTGTGTGCGTATCTATCTATCTATCTATCTATCTATCTCCCACTCTTCCTATGCTATGCCTATCAGTTTGCCAATCTCCTTGCTTCCACGCACAACCCCTACAAAGGACACAGGCGCTGCAGTGACAGACCAAAAAAAGTGACCTAATGTCTTCTCACAATATTACCTCTTCAACTGCTGCCCCTGGGGCTACTCCTTTGTTCAAAGTGAACTCTTCCAATGTTGAGTACACCGAGACACACATCCAATCTAAATACACCTACACCAATACAGTGGTCACTAATACCGAGCACGGGCTTGTGTGCGAGCCAATAGAACATATCTACCATTTTAAAACTGAGCGCACAGTACCCCGTGTCGGGTAAGTCTATTTACATCCTTCCTATAGACTATGTTACTATGCATTGTGCACTATAGAGCCTCTCTTTGCCTTGCTATATCTGTCTATGCCATGGCACTAACCATACCATCTCATTAGTGTTATGATCGTTGGATGGGGTGGTAACAACGGCTCCACTCTTTCTGCTGCTATTCTTGCTCACCAGCGCAATATTACTTGGCACACAAAGAGTGGAGAACACAAACCCAATTTCATGGGCTCTCTCACTCAGTCCTCCACTGTCCGGCTTGGCGTAAATGCTCAAGGAGAAGATATTTACATACCTTTGTCCGATATGCTCCCCATGGTCAATCCCAAGGATCTTGTCATTGGTGGCTGGGACATCTCCAGTCTATCCATTGGTGATGCCATGGAGCGTTCTCAAGTCCTTGCCTATGATCTCCAACGCCAAGTACGCGATGAATTGTCTACCTTGAAACCTTTGCCTTCCATCTACTACCCCGACTTTATCGCCGCCAATCAGTCCACCAGAGCAGACAACCTGTTGCCCGGGGACAATAAACTCGAGCATTGCGAACAGATTCGTAAAGACATCCGTGACTTTAAACAGACAAACCAATTGGATAGTGTTGTAGTAGTATGGTCCGCCAACACCGAGCGCTACTCTGATATCATCCCAGGTGTCAATGATACTGCTGACAATTTCCTCAAGGCAGTGGCTGACTCACACCCTGAAATCTCACCTTCTTCTGTCTTTGCTTTGGCCTGTATTCATGAAGATGTGCCTTTTATCAATGGGTCTCCCCAAAACACATTTGTGCCCGGTGTATTGGAGTTTGCTGAGCGTAAGCATGCTTTCATTGGTGGCGATGACTTCAAATCTGGACAGACAAAGTTCAAGTCAGCTATCGTTGACTTTTTGGTCAATGCTGGTATTAAACCAGTGGCCATCACTTCTTATAACCACTTGGGTAACAACGATGGCAAGAATCTGTCTTCTCACAAGCAATTCCGCTCCAAAGAAATCAGCAAGTCCACTGTGGTGGATGATATGGTAGCTGCTAACCACTTGCTCTATGCCAAAGATGAACATCCCGATCATACAGTCGTCATCAAGTATGTGCCTTCTGTGGGTGATTCTAAGCGTGCCATGGATGAGTATGAGTGTGATATTTTCATGGGTGGCCGTCAGTCTATTTCAGTCTATAATATCTGTGAAGATTCTCTTTTGGCGTCTCCTTTGATCATTGATTTAGTGGTTATGGCTGAATTGATGACACGTATTCAATACAAGACAGGCGCCATGACTGAATTCAGCAGATTCCACAGCGTTTTATCTCTCTTGAGTTGTAAGTAGTAGTAGTAGCATGAATATATATATGTATTGTTCCAGGAGACTCATGGTTGTATATGTAATAGATATGTTGAAAGCTCCCTTGGTTACGCCTGGTACACCCGTCGTGAATGCCTTGGCTAGACAGCGTTCTGCTATTGAGAACATCTTCAGAGCCTGTGTTGGACTGCCTCCTAACAATGAGATGGGCTTGGAGCACAGAATCTGGAAGCAATAATACTGTACAAGACATAGATCTCTCTTTTTTTTATTGCATAGATAGATAAAGAAATGAAATATAGACTGTACTTTGAATGTGTAGTGGTGTACTACTGTTAATCAAGTTCCAATGTAGGAGAGTTGGAGTGGGTCAAAGTGGCTCTTTGGGGTGTGGTTGAGGGACCAGCAAATAGACTGCTCAACATATCCTGGAGCATATTGCCCTGTCTACGTGGTTTGGGAATATTAAAGAATACATTGGCAATATCATCCAGTAACTAATAATACCAGACATTCATTATCAATACCAACATCCAAATGATTCTTGTTTACCTCATCAAATCCTTTATGTTCACGGTACACGGATTCATAATTCTTACGTAACTGTACAAACAGATCAGATGCATCTCTTTGCACTGTCAATAGCATCAACTGAGAGAAATTCAACCAATGGTCTGTGTAGATAACCAATTCAGTGGGTGCTTCAGCAAGTGCCATCATGACTTGACCACGACCGTATTGTGGTTGACTCTCAGAGGCCAAGAAGCTGTTGAAGGCAAGTGAAGCATGATGAATGGACTTCATTGCCAAATACCTGGAGAAGAGTAAGGCTTAAGCAGAAGATTGACACTGACACCTACTGTAATACGGTACGAGCAATGAACTTCCCCTTTTCTTTGCTAGGTGTCTTTTCCTGTAATGCCCATGCCAATGCTAATTTGCCTAATAATTCTGCACTATGATCTGTGCCCACAAGAAGATGTTCTTCTGCTCGATTGTAATGTCCCTCTTTTCTCCTATTAATGGATACGTCTTTCTTTTTCTCTCTTTCTTTCAATGACAGTGCCTACCATAGAAGAACATGGTGCCAACATAATCATGCAATTCAGGATCTCCTTCTGGGTACTGTCCATGTTTCTGTGTCCAACTATTGACTGTTGATTGACAATTCTTCATAGACTTCTTTCTTACCTAAATGCATTGTTAATAAATTGCTTGCGTCCAGGTTCATTGCGTGGATAAAGGCTAAGGATTTCCACAACGCGATCTGTAATAATAGTAAGTGACTCTATCGCCTTCTTATAGGTGCTTACCGAGGGAAGTAGCATCCACAGGTACGCTAAACGTAGTATAGGTTTCGAGCATATAATTACTGAGGTCAGAACCAGACGCGCTTTGCCCGTGCTTCATTAAAGACACAGCACCGTCATGCAACAGCTGAATGGCGTGTTGGTGCTTCTGCTGTTTGTTGTATCTGCCCAGTGAGACACGCATGAAGACTCCTCATGACACCTACCTGCGTGCCACAGTACGGTACATTTGATGGGTCTCATAGTAGTTGCCACTCTCAACAGAATCCTTGAGCTTCTGGAGTGTTTTCTCTGTGCCTTTGAGTGACATTATGAAGGATGAGAGAAACAGAGAAACAGAGGTATAAAGTATAGGCAAGTGACGTCATTGTGTGCAGTACAGTAGATCCTATCAAGGCAAAAGAATTCCATTCAGAAAAGCCTTCTCTCTCTCTTTCTCTCTCTGCTGTCACTCTATCCCTTGTCCCCTGTTTTTTGTTGGGTTGTATTTTGTTTATCATTTGCCTCTAAAGTTATCTAGTTTGTTTATAGGCCACTATGTATAGAAAGAACATAATTTACTGTTAGAGTATTGTCACTTCAAGCTAAAATGTATACCCATTGCTGGGTAAAAGAAAGAAAGATATCCTTCTTAAATGGCAAAGATCATTGACTGATATAAATATATTCACTGTCAAATCTACACTATGAATGATGATGATGATGATGGCTCAGTCTATCTAAAGTTAATAATAATAAACAAAAAGTAGGCAAGAAAACATAAAAGTATACATAACTGTACACATAGAAATATAAACAATGCCATAGATACTATACTATACTATACTATACTACATAGAATAATATTAATAAAGAAACAGATCAAATGGCATAGACTCTATGAAAATTAAATTAAAAAGAAAACAGTGAACAAGTTATTTGCTTTATTTCATTTACTGGCATAAAATATAGTCCATGGCTGCTATTATTTTCAGAAAGAACAAAAGTATCAATGGACTACATATTACTTTTCTATAAATCCCCAGATAAAAGAAGCATCCCTACCAAATAATAACAAGGGTAGAGACAAAACAACCATTCTAAAGTAACTTTAACTCTTCTCTCAAGTCGGATTGGTGTTTCAACTGAACCAAGAATATTTTATACAGTACTAAGTCTTTCAAGAGAATACATATAAATACTGACTCTTTTGTACACAATCCATTCTTCATCTTTACTCTTTCCAATGCCTTCTCTTTTTGCTCGTACATTTGCGGTGCTCAATGCTACAAAACCTCCTGCCCTTCCAGACAGTGCCCCTCTTCCTTCTGTCGATGTTACTGTACCAATGTTTGATGACAGCAATAGTGAAAATAGCACAAGTGAAGACAGCTACAAAGATAGAGACAGAAGCCAAACCTATGACCTGCGATGTGTGACAGATCCACACCATCTTTCTACACCTGAACTTGTGGAAACCTCTCCAGAACCCTCCATTTCTATTTTTAAAGCAGCTGAAGAAGGCGACACAGCAAGCCTTTCATATTTCATTGAACACTACAATAACAATGTAAAGACCCTGGTGAACCAAAGAGATCCAGACACAGACTCCACCCTCCTTCAACTTGTAGTCTCCCATGTCCGCAATCCATTGGACTGTCTTCGTATTCTATTGTCACAAGGGGCTGATCTGTCTGCTCGCAACATCTACAATGTTCAGGCCATTCATATGCTACTATTGAACTGTAAATCCCCCTTTGCACCACTAAAATTGATGTTGGAATACAATGCGGATGCTGCCTCCAAAGATGGCGATGGCTGGACTCCATTGCATTACTGTACTCGCTTCTGTGAACCTTCTATTCCCCTTCTTAAACTACTAATTGACAATGGTGGACAGATCAATGCAGAAGATGCCAGTTCCAAGACCCCTGTCTTTGGACTCATGGCACATGGCGATCATGTTGAAATCTTGGAGTGGCTGATACATACCGGCAAGCCCTGTCTTAGTATCAAGGGTGAATTTTTCAACTCAAAGACTCGCAGCTCAACATATGGCACCTTGCTTATGCAGGCAGCAAAGTATGGCCGTCTTCAGAGTTTAAACTATCTTCTAAATACCTCCACGACAATGCAAATGCTGCGTCCACTTTTGACGTATAGCGAGATAAAGCATTGCATTGGCTGTGTTCAAGAAGTGATTCATCAACAAGACTATGCTACAACGGAGGGGCTTGCCACTGATTTACTACAGACCCTTCATACCATCTTAAGTAGCTTGGAATGTGATCCTGATTCCATGATCTATCTAAACGAATTAAAAAATCCAGCACAGCGAAGAGAAAGCAAGTCCAAGTTTCATCGAAAGGCCTTTATCAAGCGTATGACCCATATGTTTAGATCAAAGAGTCAAGAAGAATAGACACTATTCTAACACTGATATCCTTTTTATTCTCTTCTCTCTTCTCTCTTTTACCTGATTATTGCCTCTTTCTTTTTCTCCTTGTACTGTTTCATCTACCCTTAAACACGAAGAAACACTGCTCTATATCCTTTTCTTTCCTTCTTTTTTTTATACAACTCCTCAATAAAACATCATTAGGTATTCTACTCCTTCCAATGTATAAGTCATTATTGGTATTATTTAGCATTAAAAAGACAGTAAGCAGTTGTAGGAGAGAGGGAGGAAGTGATGGGTTGCTGGCCTATGGAGTCTCTCCACACAAGACGATGAAGTGCTTCTTGAAGAAAAGAAGACGGAGTGTCAGAAGAATAAGAATGATCTTTGCAGGCCATTTGGTACAGATACAGAACAAGTGATTTGGGACGAAGGTCTTGAAAAGAACTGTAGGGTTGATTAAAGATGTTCTGCAGTAACTCATGCCATTCTTCATGTGTATCGTCGGATACAGTGTCATAAACAGCTGTAATGTTGACGATTATTTTACCACCATGACACTCTGTCAAACCACCATCCATTTGTAAATAATAACCATCAGTATTCCTTATTCATTCCATCAACACACACACACACACACACACACACAACTATTTACATTCTTTCTATATCTACTTGCCTTTATACCACTGAGCACAGAATCCATTATTCACCACCCGTTTATCGGTAATAACGGTGTATTGGGCGGGTAGATTGCTTTGTTCGTTGTCCGTGACCTGGTGTTCATAGCCTTCTAAACCTAAAAGAACACTGTACAAAGGATCCTGTTGACTATAGAACCACCAAAGTATGTTGATTGGCATCAATAGCTCCATCCATTGAAAGTATACTTTCTTCCATCAATAGTATGAAGAAGAGTCCATACCTTTGTTCTAAAGAGACTGGCTCATCTAGTAGTGTCTTGCCAACAACTCTACAATTCTCCATAAGATACTTGAATTTTTTGATGATATGTGCTCTGTCAATGTATTCGTCTATTATTAGTACTTTTGGCATGTTGGTTATGATCGCATACCTCTGTAGATCAATCACACCTAATTGTTCTACATACTGCCCCATCCCAGGCACCTCTTGATACATCACATAAAATGCAAGGTCCTTACTGTTGAGTGGTGTACAATGGACAAGGGAACCTGTGGGGGTTGACATGGCCCCATTCTCTATTCTTTTGTTGAAGGAAATATTAGGATAGTCATTCAAGCCAAGTTGACGGAAATGAGCTACTCTCTGGCGCCGGTGGGGATAGCAGGCTTTGACACTATCGTAATCCCAATGAAGCACCCTTTTGCTGCCTAGTGTTTTACTACTATGCAGGGTGCTGCGGAGAACAGGCTCTCCTACAAGGCTTGAGATAGCACGATGGCGTGTTGTACTAATAAGAGGAGGTCGGGAAGGTGTGTCTGGTGTGGTTGTATCCCGAGAAGGGGGAACAACTGAGAAGTTGGGGAAGCTGTCCTGTAATTTAGATCGCTTTGACTCTAGACCTTCCAGTGCTCCTAAAGAGCATTTCATTCCATCCTCTCTACTGTCATTCGATCTATTCCGTTTCATTTGATCTTTCAGTGTCTGTGTAGATGGTAAATCAGCCTTAGTACTCTTCTCATTGTCCTTCTTTTCTGGTAGCATCGTTAAAGACATCACATAACTTTGTGGAGTGTCTGGTTCTTGTTGAGGGGGTCCTATGTCCCAGTCTTCTTCAGGTAGTGGTACGCTTGTTTCTCTTGTTTGATGGGCACCTATCTTGATCAGTTGAGGTGCCTTTTGTATTTCAATAATAGAGTGGGAGGTCTTTCGATCGACTGGAGTGCCCTTTAGCCAATCTAGAAGGGTAGGTACCCTATGGTTTGGTTCCATTGCGTTAAGCTCTATCCCAGGTTCTGACTCTAGTTCATCTACTGAGTCGTCTGAGTCGTAGCTTATGGTGGATAACATGGAGAACTCCCATGGACTGTTCTGAAGAGGTGTATTATCAACCACTTGTTCATCGTTTTCGATCTTTGATGTAAAAGATGAATCTTCTGGTGCTTGTGTTCTATATAAATATATAAAGAAAGTATTATTCATCTTTCATCTATTTGTATAAATATATACACATACACTATTGAAATAGTAGCTTACATGATTCTATCTTTTTGAGTATCAACTTTTTGTTGGTAACTAGACATGTCATATGGAGCCTGTTGCTCAGGGACCTTGTAACATTCATTAAGCAATGCCTCTATCAGTTTTATAATCCTTGGTTGATCATGAAAAAGAACTGCAGTCTTGTTGGGTTCAATGTTGACTATATTTATTATTGAGTTTATAAAGTAATGTCTATTGAAAACACTACCATCATACTGGTTTGGATTGGTTTGTATATCCACATACATAAAGGGCGTTTGGAGTTTTGTATCTAATACACCTTAGTGTCATAGTGTCTCTTATACCTACTTACCATAGGCAAGTCCTGATACCTCTTTGTATCTCTTACGAATCATATTGACCACTTCTTTAAGTTCTGACTTTGCATATTTAATTGGTCTTGCATTGCAATAGATGAAGACTTTGTCTCCTTTATAAACCACTGCAGGCTCTAATAACAAAATAGCCATGGAATTGTTTTATTTTATTATTTGTTCTTAGTTCTTTATGTAAGGTCCATGGACACATAGATACATAGCTAGGTACGGAGAAACTAAAGTGCTTACCTGCACTGGCTAGAGGAAGAACACATGTTATAGTAAGGGTGTCTTCATCACACCCTTTTGTAGAAACATCTACAATAGAGTGCACTCTAAGCATGTCTGTGAGACGCTTTCCATACACCATGGTAATATTCTCTAAAAGATGAGAAGAAGCTGGTTTGATCCATGTTTTCTCTCTTCCTGCCACACTATTATGAAGTGATAAAAATGAGAATCTAACAGAAGGATGGGAGAGAGCAATATAGATGATCCACTCTTGTATTCTCTTTGCAATAGCATCCTTGTTCTTTTGAGCCATCTAGAATGGTGTTTTGAGCCCAGTTGACATATGCAGGAGTGTCATCTGTATCAATACATCCCCTCAATTACCTGTTTTCTCACAGGTAAATGATAGAATGGCTGGTGTACTGATACAATGGCTCCACTCGTAGCAATTGTACTTGCAATCCTCTCACTATAAAGTAAAGGGTAATAGGTTGATTCTTTTATTATTATTATTACACTTGATCTACTGTTTACCTTTGGATATCTCCTGTAGAATGACACACATAACATTTTGCAGTTGTATCTCTTGTTGTTTTGGTTGTTATACTTATTTGTTTAGCTACAGCACAAATAGAGTGCAATGCTTCTCCTATAAATTAATGAAAGCGTCAACCAACATGCTACTGTCTAAATGCAGACAACTTGCCTCTGAACCCAAAAGTACAAATACTTTGTAGGCCATCAAAACTAGTGAGTTTGGAGGTCCAGTGGCGCTGGGCCATATGAGGTCTGTCTTGTACTGAAATCCCTTGACCATCGTCTTGAACCTATAGGTGTTAACACTAAACTAATGACTTGACGTTCATGCCTGTATAAGCTCAAGGCCATGGTGCAGTAGTTTGACATTGATGGTTTTCGCATGAGCATCCAATGAATTTCTTGTTTTATTAGTCTTTTATTCTATTTTGTGTCTGTTACCTACTCTACGAGTTCTTTAACAATAGCCTCAGTATCAGTAATAACTTGACCAGACTCAAGGGCCCGAACAGTCTCTTTGTCAAGTGCGTGCATAATCTGCCCTACGTCTAATTTTTTCTTTTGTTAAATATAGTCTACACTTGAACTAGCCGTCACATCCAGTGACAAGTGCAGTCTGTAGGCTGTAGTATGTATCTCTATGCTCTCTATGCTCTCTATGCTCTTTGTGATAATGATCATCAAGGGTATACCATTCATAAATATAGATTCAGGTGCTATGATGTATGACAGTTGAATAAAATTAAGTTGCTTTTGCTATGACTGAGACTTAATAGTGTTAAAAGGGACAGAGTTACAGAAAACATCATTTATTTGTCCCTAGCTATATCCGCAGAGGCAAATATAGGGGGCAATGATTGTACTCTCCTAGAAAACACAATGCAAAGACAAAGTAGTTCTATAGATACTAGCCAAATAGATAGAATGACTATGTCTATTTTATAAGAACAATGGAACTACCACTGTCTGTCTATTGATCTTGTAAATGATAATAGTAGTGATAGTGATAGTGATAGCAATAAAGATAACATCCCTATGAGCACTGATTCAATGGCGAATAATAGCAGAAGAGATAGTAATTTTAAGTGATTGCATTAAAAAGAAAAGAGTACAAGGTTAAGGGTAATAACTCTAAATATAAAAACAAAGAAGACCCTGGTCATACCATTAACAGAATTGTTGGTTGTACTTTATTATTTATTGTTACTAGAGCAAAAGACATTGCAGTCAAAAGACAATGAGTTCAATGAATGGTAAGATGGTGCAGCAACGTGTTTATTATTTATTATTTATTATTTATTATTTATTATTTATTATTAATATTTAATTAGAATGTGGGTCTGAAAATAAAGCTCCGTGGATAAGTGGAGCTGCTTCTATTTACTTGGGCTTTCTACTCCTCTCCATTCGTATGGCATCGGTTGTAATGAATGAGTAAGTGTTCTGATTCTATTAGTACCACACTGTTTCCTCACTGTTACTCCTCTTGAAAAGTTAATTGCTTTCTACACGAAGAGAGTACATAATATAGATATAAATATATATAAGATTGGAGGCAGAAGGTGTGCTCATATTAATGGCACGGTCATCCTCGTAACATAATAGCTTGTGCACTATGCTTATCAGTGGTGAGAGGTAACACTGGTGAATGACAGTAGAATCTACTCAACTTTCTCCTCCTTTCTCTGCTGAACTTCGGAGTCTTCTTTTTTTTTGGAACAGAGATTCAGTTTTATTCAGTCAACAAGAGTGGAGAATGCCAACATCCTCATACTTGGTAGAACTATAAAAACTAGAAACCATTCCAGTGGTTCATTCTATTGGCTGCACTCTCTTCTTTTATAAATATAGTGTTGGGATGGCTGTCTTTAAGAATAGGAGAGAAATCCAGAATGAATTGCCTCAGTGAATAACTAGTCCTACCTCACAAAGATATCACGTAAAAAGAAATAGCAAAGATAAGTCTCATTCCTTTGCTTATTCTTTAACAGTAAAGGCAATTCTGTAGGCAGACCCTAGTCTTAGTACAGAGTGACAAGCATTCACCTGTCTCTAAAACCATCTATTGTTGAAGGTGTGGATACCTTTTATTTGATAGTAATAGTAATAAAAAAGATAGTAATAAAAAAGATAGTAATAATAATAACACTAACACTCATAATTTAAATGATAAAAAAACACACCCGAATATCCCTCACAAAGGTATATTTATTATTACATATTGGCCATTGGGTGGCTCCAGAGAAAAGCGGGGTACGCATGGAAAATGATCTTACCTACTTTTAATATTATTATTTTTACTTTTTTGTCTATTATTGTAACCTATAGGATAATTTGTTTTCATTTCAAGGCATCGTCCCAGACAAGTGATTCACAAGAATAGGCCTTTTAAAGCACTGTCAATCGAAAAAGACAGCTTTCTTATGCAACAACTTATACTGTAAGAAGGGAAGAATCCTCCATGTATTCCCCAACGAGTGTCTATTGTTTAATCTATTCTATCTCCATTAAAGGCAGTTATTATAGAGCGTAACAGCAAAGAAAGAGTGGAAGTGTGTGATTATTTTTTAAAAGGGTAAAGTCTCTCTCTTTCTCTAGCAGATATCCCACACGCACGCACACACACACACACATACCTATCTACACTTGTCACAGACACCTATGGATGTTTTCAGTAAGTGGGGTTTTAGTTATGTTTGGGATTGCCATATGATAATGACTTGTGTGTGTAAATACAAAATACCAAGTATTAGAGTTCCTCCGTGGTTATTTGCATTGATGACAGGAGTTGTACTATTAGAGGGAGTACATTTAATCATTATGTCCAAATGAACATTAGCTGCTTTTAGTATAGTGTATTCTCCATAAAATCTACATTTGAAATGAACACATGTGAGGAGTTGTTTGTGTCTGTTTGTGTCTGTTTGTTTGTATAGGTAAGTAGGTGAGTATTTAAATAGATACATGAGTCTTTCTCAACACTACTTTGTCAACAGTTTATGGACATTTTCAGAATAGTAAATAGTAAATAGTAGATAGTAAATAGTAAATAGTAGATAGTAGATAGTAAATATTAAATAGTAAATATTAAATAAATAAATAAATAAAATAGTGTCCACAACCACCGCTTTTTATGACCCACGCTTGTATAGAATATTCATAAAAAAAAACTATTTTTTTTCAGCTGATCCATTCTATTGTATCTAACAATGACATTACAATGTTTGTGGAATATCTACACACGCAACAGTCGCCGCTATCAAATGAACCTCTAAGCCCTTCTGTGAGTTATGTCTGTTGTCGTCGTATTTGTACCAAAATATATTTTTCCCCTTACTCTGTCTGTTGTATTATAATGCAATCATAGATGAGTACAGATATGTCTTTATATTAATATAGAAATAGAAAAAGAAATAGAAAAAGAAAAAGACGGAGAAGCAATTCATATCATAATATCACTTTGTTAGCTTAGGCGGAATCCTTAAAGGCAATGACTTTTTACTGAAAACAGGAAATGAATTCGGAAAATGCAGGAATCAATCCTTGCGGAATCAAGAAAAGCATATAAATGAAGACGATGAAAAAGTTTTTTTTTTTTTTCATTTGCACACTTACTTTCCTACTTGTTTTCCTACTCGTTCACACATGCCACTTGGTCTAGCTTTCCCCCACACTTCATTTGGTACTTCCGCCACGGATCATCAATACTACACCCATGTATACCCTGGTTCATGTGTCTATTGCTCGCAGTACAACAATGGCTATGTCTATGGTGAAGATGGCTGTCCTGCCTCTTGTGGCAATAACTCACACACCACACCCCTGTCCCGATTGGAAGATGACTATGGCTATAGCACAACCATTGAAATACTCACTCATCAACCCTTTCGATTCAATTACCTCTTGAGTTTATTTACTTGCCCTGATATGAGAGCCTATTTGGCACAAACACCCTTTACAGAGGATGTCTATAGTCTGCCCCACCACCTCCAACGCCTTATTTGTGAGGCCAAAGAGGAAGTGTTAGTGAGTGAGCAGACCAGCATGGCCCTTAACAAACTGAGAAAAGTTCGCAACTACATAGACATGCAGTCAGAAGGAGACATTGCTAATCTTATTGGGGCTCTTATCCAACTAGTGAGTGATGAGGACAACCTTAACCCTATGCTTGATCAGTAGCTGTTTATTATATCCTTTACATGTCATTTTACACATCTACACTTATCTATCTCTGTAGTTCATTTAGCATTTCTGTACATTTCTTCTCAATAAAACATCAATACCCTCTTTCTTCTCTTCTCTTTCAACCTGGCCTAGGCTAGAGCTGTTTTTGCTGTATAAAAAGGGTGGAGAGAAAAGGTAGAGAGATAATCGCGAATGTCCAACACCAATTGCTGCCAACTGATCTGAGGAGGGACTACTGGCATTTTTGTGTCTGGGTCAATGGTCAGTTCTGGGTTATTGAGCCAGTCCTCCAATGCCTCTGCGTTCCATAGATTTGCTTTATAGAACATATCAAGGAAGCCCCCAGCCAATGGAATCATTCCAATAAGAAGATCTTTTATATAAATATTGGTATATATTTGTATATATTTGTATATATTTGTATATATTGATATATATGTATTTAAATGATGTCAGTTGTATTCTATGGGACTGCTGCTTACCGACACATATATTGAGGATCATGCGAAATAAGAGCCAAAGCGGAATGCCAAACTGTGTGGAGAGATACACTAAAAAACAACACCACCATAAGAACATCATCAGTTTGTGTGTCGTTATAGATAAAGAAATAGACTGTATTACCCTGATAAAAGGCAAAGAGACAGCCAATGAATCCACCAATCAACGGAATAAAGCTCTTTATAGATAAAGAAATGGAGGCATAACCATAGATGGAAAGATGAGCACAAATACACACATAGTCTGTCACTGTCCTTAGTCTTTACCAAAAGAGAATCAAGTCCCAGAGGCACAGGTGATCCTGGTACTGCATGGTCAAGCCATTGAGCCATCTTCTTAATCCTTTCCAGCTCTTTGTCTTTGTTCTTCAGTGGTGTGTGGGGAGTGGTTTGTTGTAGATAAAGATATCTTTTCTCAACAGAGGTTATTTTGGCATTCCCTTTGAATCTCAGTTTCTCGCTTTGTCTGTCCAAGCCAAGCATCTTGAAGAGTGTCTGCATCATCATTTTAAGATGTGAAAAATCAAAAGGAAAAAAAAAGGAAAAGGCAATGCAATTCAGTTCAAAAGTATTTATACACCATTGGAATTCCTCCATACAAATAAAGGAAAAGCGAAGAAAAAACACACGTAATTTATAAGTCATTATTTCACTTACCGTCGAGTGAGTGGTTTGTATCGTTGCCCATGATGTTTTACAAGCCAAGATCAGCGTTATTGTTTGTACCTGTTATGACAAGGGAGAAGGGTTATACAGTGAATGTGTAGTGAGTGTGTAGTGAGTGTGTAGTGAGTGTGTAGTAAATGTATAGTAAATGCCTAGTAAATGCCTAGTAAATGCCTAGTAAATGCCTAGTAAATAATCATCAATTGTAATACTCTACAATAATCATGTTCAATAAAAGATCTTTTTCTTTCTTTCTTCAATAGGAATAATAAACATATGTATTCTTATTGATATGGTTGATATGAGTATAGAAAGTACATGCCTATTTCAGTGACCCACTGCCTATTCTATTCTATTCTAGTCTATTCTTATGAAAACACCTGTCTGACATTGACATTAATGCGGGATGTCTCCATGTAAGCACCGTAAGGACTCCAATCGGGACTATCTGAGCAAGCCTCCTTGGATGATAAATAGGATGGCAAAGTGTCTTGTATTATTCTAGGCACACCTGTGTATGTCATTGTGTTAATGTATAAACCCATACATCTACACACCCCTACCATGAAAGTATTGACGGCACATTCGAGTCATGACAATAATATCACCACTGCGAAGATAGATGGGAATGGGTGCAATGTCTTGGCTAGCACCACCCAAAAGATAGATACATGTATGACCAAGACTTTTTATTTGCATAGAGTAAGAAGAATGGCATCACTCTACAATGGATTTCCTAGGAAGAGAATGCTTACCTTAAAGATACCAGAGGTGCCTCCATGTTCAATTCACTTCTATCCACATGTCCCATAAGAGTGTCCCTGTATTGGTAGTAGTTCACTACACCAGCCTCTGCTCTGTAGGAGTCCCCAGGATAGTCATTCTTCCATACTGTAGCTCCATTCTCATGATAGAAAGTACCCTCTACTGCCCTAGCCACTGCCTGAGAAAGAGTTGAGATCTCATCAGGAACAGGGAATCTTCTATCAAGATGGTACGTCTTTGTCGGCCAGTGATAGTGGTAGCCCAGGGTAGTCCATCGCATTCTTCTAAACAGCTCACAAGGAGACAGAATAGGTACAGTGGAGGCTGGCAGTGGATCGTATTTTGGCTGATCCAGAGTAGGCTGGAAATCAGTGGAGCAGGCTTTGTGGGGAGTGTCTTGAAGAGTGTCTTGAAGAGTGTCTTGAGGAGTGTCTTGAGGAGTGTCTTGAAGAGTGTCTTGAGGAGTGTCTTGAAGAGTGTCTTGAGGAGTGTCTTGAGGAGTGTCTTGAAAAGTAGTGTCCTCATAGGGGCTCTCCATGGGAAGTGTATGAGCCCTTCTTTGTGCATAGTAATGGGTGTCTGTAGGCTGTATCTCTTGTCGGTACTCCTGTTCATAGTGCTGCCAATAGCCATGGATAGGGGCAATGTAGTGTGTGTCCAGGTTATTTGTACTGGGAGGCAGTGTGTACTGTGACAGACACTTCTTGACAAGATGTCTCTGGGCATGGGGAGTGAAGGGATTGGGAATAAAAATAAAGCCTGTTGTCCATAAGCTTCTTCTTCCCTACTTCTTTAGTTACTGTTCTTTACCAGGTGCGTCTTTGAGTCCATAAGCATCCAAGGCCCTCTTATTCCATGTAGAGTCGGTTTCTCCCAACAGAGAAGAGAGAGCACGAAGGTCCTTTGTCAGTGCCAGTGGAATGATCTGTTCTCTTTGGGTAGGGTCGTCATGTCCTTGGTCAAAGTCAATGACATGGCTAAAGTCTGGTAAGGACGCTCGAGACTTGAAGTTACGTTCGACATGACGGAAGGGTGTTTGGTTGATGTATGTTTCTTTCTTCTCCTTTCTCTCTGCAGCCTGGCGTTTCTGTTTCTCTCTTATCTTTTGCTGTCTTTTAGAAATAGACGGAGCAGTTGACATTGTTCAGTGTGTTTATATTCTTCCATGTTCAGTTTAAACTTGTGTTGGATAGGCAGGTGGCTTATAGTAAGAGAAAGGAAGAGTAGCAGTGTAGGAGAGTAGCCCTTGGCTGATTATTATGAGCTATGCTATACTGTGTGTATGTGGGGTGGGTAGTGTCTATTGTTTTATGCCTGAATGTATTACTTTGTACTTTATAGACAGATAGACAGATAGACAGATAGACACGCACTGATATTCTTCTGTCCACCAGGCCATGTTCTCTGTTGTTTTTTATTTGTTTTTATTTGTCCTTGGGCAAGTCTGGCTCATTCATCACCGGGAAATCATAGCTGTAAAAGGCCACTTTGAGTGTCAGAGTGAAGATGACATGGGCTCCCACCACAGCCAAGAGAAGAATCCTGGACGTCTTTGAATCTGCTCTGGAGATAATACTGTAGAGATTCTTAACAAGGAAGTAGGCTGGGATGGTAAGAGTAGCAAGGTGAGTTCCATGATGCCCACTGTTCATTTGATCTTACTTGTCAGTAGGAATCCAGCAGCAACAAATCCCCACCGTGCATAGTCAAATGGCAAGACACACAAAAGCTATCCATTCAGTTGGTCACCTTTCTTTCTTTCTTTCTTTCTTGTCAACCCTATCCTCCAGTCACTTACTGATACTGGAATCCACACCGTAAGACTGTAGCCATAGTAATTCACAATCTCAAATAGACTGGGCTGACATCCATAGTACTTGGCAGCACCCCAGATTAGCAAGGGCGATAGAAAGGTATACGTGTAGATAACAAACACAGCATAACTCAGTAGTCTGAAATCATACACATGCTTTGCCTCTGCAATGTAGGCAGCTAGGGATCCAGCAAGAGAAGAGCAAACAAACACAAGAAACACGACTGTGGTAGCAATCCAGGATGGCCCATACATGTCTGGCTGATGTTGCAGTGTTTCCGAGGCAAAGTCACCCACAGGATAGAGGGTCTTGAGGCACCGTTCAAGGACCTGTAAGGAGTGTCTCCCTTTCTGGTTATACGGGTGCCATCCACCTACTGCCTTTATTTACCTGGGACGTGTCGACATCAAAGAAGGCCGAGTAATAATCCAGGGACCAGATAGGTTGGCTGCTTCTAGTGCTGTTCTGCTGCTGTGGTTCATAGAACTGTGGTGTTCTTCCTGAAGAAGAAGGAGGAGGAGGAGGCGTGGCTGTTGTATAGGACAAAGAATAGAAAGTGGATAGATACACCTATAAATAAAAGAGCTCTCTTTTCTCTTTTCTCTTTCTTTCTTTCTTTCTTTTTCTTTCTCTTTCTTTTGTATGCTTTACCTCCCGTAATGGGGTGGGTGTCTGGACCAAGGAAGTCTATAGGATAAGAAAACATTCCCCTTTTTCTATTAGCACTGTAGATAGTACACACTCTGTCCAATAAGTCAGCAAGTCAAATAGTCACCTTGGAACTCAAGACCATCGCTCTCTACTGTAGTGGGCTGTGCGTGAACAGGTTTATCAAGCGTCAACTCTCTTTTTCTCTCTTTCTTATATAGACATGGATAGGCCAGTGGTGTTTCTTTATTCTTTAATGACTCACCTGCCTATAAGCAGTGTCTTCCATTTCTACGAGTACATTGTAGGGGTTGTGGTTGGACATTACTTTTTCTTTTCTTTTTTCTTTTCTCTGTCTCTGTCTCTGTCTCTCTGTCTCTGTGTTTTCTTATGACAGTGGAGTGTCCAAGTGGCAGGTGGACTTAGTTTGGAGAGGGACAAGGAGAGAAGGCTGTCCTAAACAGGCAATACAGTTATGACGTATCCATTGTGGGCGGATGTTCAACCCATCCATAGGACAGGTGTGTAGATAGCACAAGAGAACTCTCTGTAGGCCAATTGCATTCTTCTGTCCTGTTGTATGCTCAGAACCTCCTTTCATTGTGTAGGTTCTATTTTATCACCACCACTACGCTATAGAAAGTGAGTTCATTAGAGAAAGAGAGTTCATTAGAGAGAGTTGGATATACACAGCTGCCATCTTCCTTTACATATCACCACCCACCCACTCACTCACTACCTGATTATTCCACTGTCTATTCTTCATCTCGTCTTTCTATAGTCCACTTGGTTACCTACGCTATAAATCAAAAGACACCTATTTTTCATCTTTCCAGCAGCGACTCTCTTTTTTCTCCTACCACTCTACATCTCAGTCTTCGTCTATCATGTCTACCACTCGTCCACAGCCAGGCTGGGAGCTTTCTGACTCTGGCAAGTACTGGACCTACACCCAGCCACTAGAGAAGTCAGACAACGACGACCGCCATTACCGCCTCATCCAACTGGCCTCCAACGATCTCCAAGTGCTGCTGATGCATGACAGGGACACTGACAAGTCCAGTGCTGCTCTTGACGTGCATGTTGGTCATTTGAGTGATCCAGTAAGTGTGAAAAAAAAAGGAAAAAGAAACGTGGTGTATTCATCCGTTATAGGCAGACCTGCAGGGACTGGCCCACTTTTGTGAACATCTTTTGTTTATGGGCACAACAAAATACCCAAAAGAGAACGAATACAGCCAATACCTGTCAGATCACTCGGGGTTCTCCAATGCATTCACTGGTTTGGAGAACACCAACTACTACTTTGAAGTAGGGCAAGAACATCTGGAGGGTGCCTTGGATCGATTTGCCCAGTTCTTTATTAGTCCTTTGTTCTCTGACAGTTGTACAGAGAGAGAACTCAAGGCTGTGGATTCAGGTAAGTCCTAGAGTAAAGGTAGATAGAAATCCACAGCATGTTCCTTATGTTGTTGTTGAGAATAGAGCACAAGAAGAACATTCAACAGGATAGCTGGCGTATATTCCAACTGGAAAAGTCCTTGAGTAATCCAGACCATCCTTATTGTCACTTTGGTACTGGCAATATGGAGACACTGTTCGAGAGTCCCCGTAGAAAGGGACAGGATATTCGTAGTGAGTTGCTCAAGTTCCACGATACGTATTACTCGGCCAATATTATGAAGCTGTGCATCTTGGGAAGAGGTACATGGGCAGACGAAGAAGTGTAATCATAGCAAGGGTGGTGGCTTATCAGGTGTACATCTACCTATGTGTGCGTCCATAGAATCACTGGATGTATTGACAGAGTGGGCTGTTGAGAAGTTCAAGGGAGTCAAGAACAAGTCTATTCAAGTCCCCAGTTTCCCTAGCTATCCATTGACACAAAATGAACTCATGGTAGGAGAAGAGAGAAAGAGGGAGAATTGAAAGGAAGATGGACGCGTGTTGTTGTTGTTGTTGTTGATAAAGAGATGCCTATTGAATGGCAGTTCTGCCTCCATCATTCACTCTACAATGGGCCTATGAACTCACTCAATTGCATAGAAACAAATCTTTGTTAAACCCGTCAAGGATGTCCGTTCTTTGGAAATGACATTCCCATTCCCTGATCAACGCCCCTTGTACACAGTTCAGGTAAGCTCCAGTCACTGTATATGTACTCAGTAGAGTGTTTGCAGCCTGGGTGCTATCTCTCCCATCTTCTTGGACATGAGGGAACAGGCTCCATTCTCTCCCTGCTAAAGAAGCATGGCTGGGCAAACTATATACAGACAGGCTCAATCCATGGTGGTATTGGATTTGAGTTTATGCGTATCAATATTGACCTGACAGAAGATGGGCTGTTGCACTACCAAGATGTTATTATTGCTGTATTCAACTACATTAAGCTTCTAAAGGAGTCTGGTGTGCAAAAGAGTATCTTTGATGAGGTCCAGTCATTGGCATCCCTTGCTTTCCGATTCAAAGAGAAATCTCCTGCCTCTCAGTATGCTTCTCGTCTTGCTGGTCTTATGCAGCACGGGTATCCTTGTCACTCCATCCTCAGTGGACCCAGTCTGATGAGAGAGTTCAATCCAGAGTTAATTCACGAGAATCTAGATTGGCTGAGACCTGATAACTTCCGTAGTATTATTGCTGCACAAAGTCCTCCTGATAACATTGAGTTTACTCAAAAGGAACGTTGGTATGAGACAGAGTATGAAGTCAGAGATTTCAATGAGGGATTAAAAGAGGTAAACAAAGACTACTTAAAGGCATAGGGAGAAAAAAAAAGAACCATTCATCAATGTCTCTGTTGTATATGTACAGGCATTGAACAACCTTCAAGGAAACAGTGCTTTCCATCTTCCAGCCACCAATGCCTTCATTCCTACAGATTTTGAGACGAACAAAGAGACTGTGGATGAAAAGACAAAAAAACCAGAATTAGTGATCAATACATCAAAAATGCGATTATGGCATAAGAAGGATGATACTTTCTGGGTGCCTAGAGCCAACGTATGCATTATCTTCCGTAGTCCATTGGCCTATGCTACACCTAGCAATTGTGTCAAGACAAGGTAATGGTAGAAAGAAAGAAAAAAAAAGGAGAGTAAGTAGTTTACACCCATCTCATTCTACTGGTTATTTTAGACTATTTACAGATCTTCTAAAAGATTCATTGACTGAGTATGCCTATGATGCTGAAGTGGCTGGACTGTGCTATAACATTGAGAATCTATTGGAGGGCATGCTGGTAAAGAAACAGAAGGCTACTAATAGACCAAGACATATACTAACGATGACATGCTTAGCTCTCTGTAGGTGGTTATAATGACAAGCTTCCTCTGTTGTTGGAGAAAGTAGTGGAGAAGATGTGTGATTTCAAAGTAGATTTTGAACGCTTTAAACTGTTAAAAGATCAAGTAAGATTTATGCAGTCTATTTATTCTATCTACAAAACAAAACAAAAAGGACAGTGAGTTAACATGAAGTAGCTGGGCAGATCCTATAAGAACTTTGCTCTGGAGCCCCCGTATCAACATGCACTTTATTATCTTTCCTATCTTACTCAGGATAAGATGTGGTCGAATGAGGAGAAGTTGAGAGAGCTAGAGAATATCTCAGCACAGGATATTCAGGACTTCCACCCTACAATTATGTCTTATTTGCATTTGGAAGCACTTGTCCATGGCAACATTGTAAAGGAAGATGCCGAGAAGATGTTGGCAAGTGTTCTGGATACATTGAACCCCAAGGCATTGCTGCCTAGTCAAATGATTGGTCATAGAAGCTTGATGATCCCTGAAGGTAAAAATAAGACATGGACCGTGTGTGTGTGTGTGTAGTGTGTGTATGCTTATATGTGTATATGTGTATATGTTTGCAGGAACCAAATGGGTCTACAAGCACAAAGTAGAGGATCCAAAGAATGTCAACTCTGGCATTGAGTATCTGATTCAAGTAGGCAATGTCACCCAAATCCCATTACGTGCAAGACTCAGTCTGTTGGCCCAAATTGCACATGAGCCTTGCTTTGATCAACTGCGTACCAAGGAACAGTTGGGTGTGTATCTAGCTGTGTCTATGGATAGTGTGTGTCTTTTATTCATTATGTTGTGTTATTAGGATACTTGGTCATTAGTGGTGTGCGTAAACAGACAGGATCCATGGGCATGCGATTCATTATACAGAGTGAACGAGATACTGTCTATCTTGAGAATCGTATTGAGCTCTTCCTTGCAAAATTAAGAGGCTTGGTAGCTACCATGACAGATGCTGAATACAATGCCCAGTTACAATCTCTTATTAACAAAAAACTGGAGAAGGATAAGAATCTTGGCCAAGAAGCTAGTCGATACTGGGCTCATATCCACTCTGGTTATTATGAATTTGATCAAGGTAATTTAACCACTCCTCTTGCATGGGAGCTTACCTTTTTTGTTTTTGTTTAGTGGACACTGATATCCAAGAACTCAAGACAATTACAAAAGAGTCAATGCTTGAGTTTGTTGATCGCTACATTAGCCCTGATTCCCCTACTGTCCGAAAGATCTCAGTGCATCTCCAGTCTCAAAAGACATGTGTTCAGAAATACAAGGTTAACATTGAGTCATTGCATACATGTCTCCTATCTCAAGGCGTGACACGGTTAAGTATTGATGACCTGAGAGATGCTGTGGAGCGTGGCGAAGCTGGCGAAGCCTTTATGCTGGCTATTCTGCGTGAGAAGTTAACAGATGAAAGCAAGGCAGATGAAGAAGAGATTACTGCTTTGATGGCTAAGCTTACTGTAGCCATGGGAATGTCCAATACTACTTTGAATGGAACTATTGATGGTACGTTGGTGACAGTGGACAGTAAAACCACCGCCCGTCGGCTATCATCAACAGAGCAAGACTTTTCCTCTACAAGTGAGGAGATCAATGAGTCTACCAACGATCATACACAGCTGCCAAAGGGCAATGTTATCATTAGTGATCCTATAGACTTCAAGAGTAGAATGCACCTAAGCCCTGCGGCTGTGCCGTTGGCCAAATTCTAACATGAAAGGCGTGCTTAAGGAAGTGTCTTTTTCTTTTTTCTTTTCTTTTTTGCACAAAAAAAATAATAATAATAATGAATTGGACAATAAAAATGTTTATTGTGGTTAGACTTTATGCTAAGCTTTCTATGTAAAATGGAGTCTAGTAGTGGGTGTGATGAACCAAAGGAACATATTCGGGATAGTACATTGAGTTCTTGACTACCTCATTCAGCATTTCACCTTCCTTGAGTTTAGCAGTAGCAACGCCTTCTTCATAAGCAACCTCACAGATACGAGTGGCTACTTTAAGAGATACTGATCGCAGTTCACTCACAGAGGGGAAGAGAATGCCCTTCTTCAGCTGTTCGTCTGTTGCCATGTTAGCAATGACTTTGGCTGTCTCTAAGAACATGGAGGATGTTACGCTACTGGCTCTGGAAACAGTAATACCCAATCCAAGGCCCTGGTAGAATAAAAGTGAGTCCTTGTCTATACTTTTCTTCTTTTACTCATCCATTACTTACAGGGAAACTATAAGAGTTGTTGCACTGGTTTGTGTGTCCAATTTTACCATTCTTCAAAACAACATTCTTAAAAGGACTACCCGATGCAAAGATAGCACGACCTTCCGTCCAGTTAAATGCTTCTTCAGCTGTACATTCAGCATGACTGTCAGGATTACTCAGTGGGAAAACAACGGGCTTTTCCTCGTATTTAGCCATAGTTCGAATGGCTTTCTCAGTAAAAACACCCTTGATGCCTGTTAATCCAAGAATAACTGTGGGTTTGATGGCCTCAACAAGGTCCTCCAGATTCATTCGATCAGGTAAATCCTTTTTTACATAGCACAACTGTCGCTCATCAAGATCATGTGCACGTTTTGAAGTTTGAACAACATGGGAAGGGTCTTTAATAGCTAAAGCGTGATTGCCCAGCAAACCATCTTGATCCAGCATATAGATACTTTGGTAGGCTTCTTCACGCGTCTTGACACGACCTTGGCTTATCATACAGTCAATGATGCCTTCACATACACCAACACCGGCTGAACCAGCACCCACGCAAATGATACGTTCCTTTGACAGATCCTTTTGTGATTTTCCTCGTGCCTTGAGAGAAGCAAGAATACCAGCAAGAGTGATGGCAGAGGTGGACTGAATATCATCATTGAAACAAGTGATTTTGTTACGGTCTGTTAAATACCATGCATTAGACACATGTACATGATACTATTACTGAGATGAGCAGAACAGACATAACCTACACTTGTTCAGGATATTGTAAGCATGAGGGTGTTTGAAATCCTCAAACTGGATAAGAGTATCTAGAGCACAGTAGAACACGCATGAGTATCCAACCCATCTACCTCAACTGCAGTCTATACTTACTTGGCCATCTGCTAGTAATCGCCTTTACCCATTCATCAATAAATGCATAGTACGCGTCACCTTCAAGGCGGGGATGGTCCATGCCAAGGTAAAGAGGATCATTCAACAGTTCTTTGTTGTTGGTGCCCACATCCAACACTACAGGAAGAACTGAGCGGGGACGAATACCACCTCCTGCCACATACTATGCTCTCCAGTGAGCTCATGTCTTTTCTTTACCTATTGACTTACCAAACTTAACTTGCCAATGGGTATTTGCATGCCATTAGCTCCCAAATCACCCAAACCAAGCACACGCGAGCCATCTGTCACTACAATAACGTCGATATCATCGTGGGGCCAATTGTAGACCATGGCTGACATATTGCCTCTATCTTGTGATGAAAAGTACATTCCACGAGAACGACGGTAGATCGAATGTGATTTCTGACTGGCAAGACCCACTTAACAAGTAACATATCAACTTGAGTTTTTTTTTCTTTTTTTTTTTCTTTCTTTTTTTCTTTCTTTCTTTTTTTGTATTTACCTGTGGGTGTATATATAACAGTTGAAAGCTCTTCAATGTTATCAATAAGCAGTTTGTAGAAAAGAGTTTCATTACGATCCTGAAGAGCCGACAAGAAAATGAATTTTGCAAGAGGACTTTCACAGTAGCTTAGGTTTCTCTTGATACGAAGGATTTGTTTATCAATGCCCTGACAACGAGGAGGCACCAACCCACGGATTGAAAGTCGCTCACGTTCATCAATAGTAAAGGCAGTGCCTATGTTTTCCCCCTTTCTGTATAAGCAGCCGCACCTTTCTTTTTTTTCTTTTTTCTTTTTTTCTGTTCTGGTATGTTTTATTTACCTTTGGATAGCAGAGGATCGTGGATAATGTTAACGCCTCTTGAATTGGTAACATGGACTGTTTTGTCGTGGCGCGGGTCTGAGAAGTTTCCTGCTGCACTATGCAAGTTGTTCTTTGAGACGATTCCTCCGACAAGACTTCTCCCGTGCTGGATAGGAGCAGAAAGAGTCTTTAGTGTGCTGGATCCAACCGTTGTCCTGCAAAACAGTGGTCCTTTTGAAGCCAAAGATGAAATCGAAAGCATATTCTCTATTAAGAAGAAAAGAAGAAAAGAAGAAAAGAACAGTAAAGAGAAAAAGGATAAATAGACTAGGCTCACAGACCAGACTTAGTTTTTATTGTCTACATTTGCACTCCATTTACCAGTTTATCCCGCATCTGTCACTTTTATAACCGCTGTGGCTGGTCCTACAATAGCATTCTTTGGTGGTGGATAGTTATCCTTATCAAGCCCACTGTATTAGAATGGCTCTTGTGAACATCGTGTAGGTGTCTCTAGTATGGACTATATACACCCATTGTATTGCATTATAAATAAGAAGAGGTTGATCTTCTTCTATCTACGTATCAAAGATCAATGAGACCATGGTGTCAATCCACGAGTAATAAAATGTCACACAGCTAAATATGGCGTGTTTAAATTATTCATAAAAGGGGATGGATGTGTACAGTCAATATTGATGTGAATGAAAATCGACTATATTAAGTAAAACATTGATATAAGAGACTCGTTGCTGGCCTGATGGAATGGATACGATAACAGTCGCTGTGTCTAATTCACTCCCATGTACACTCAATGACTTTCTGGTTGTCTATTGGACCCATCTTCCTTACAAACTGCTATAGGAGAAAGATGAAAAAAGAAAGAAAGAAAAGGTAGAAAATACAAGTAAAAAGGTAGAATGCAAAAAAATAGTGATGAGTGACTGATGACACATGTTGGACCCTCACACACTGAAGAGTTCCTGATCTGACAGGATGGCCTCTCAGACAGGCCAACTGAGTTCTACTCTCCTTTTACTTGTAAATGAGTATTAGACAGACATCAGCAAGAACAGAACATGTTATAAAGTAAGTACAATGATGGAGTGTCGTTGAATACTTATTTGATGAATTCCTTTTATTGTATAAAATAAAATAGGATCATATTAACGAATGGATCATATTAACGAATAGATCATATTCTAAGCTCTTGGCATATCAGTGCTTTGGCCCCACTCTGTTTACACTTTTGAATCTCCTATAGAATAGAGATGATGTCCTTTGGGGTTTTAAAAGGGACAAGGACGCCCAAGACTCAGGGTGTTAGTTAAAGTGGCCACTATTTATAAATATAAAGAGAATAAAAGAACTGTTTGTGAATGGGTTGAATATATTAAATTAGACATTAGACATAGTGAGCCTAAATTCATCTCTCTCTATTTCAATCGTTGTTATTGTTTCATCACTAGTCACTAAAGGGAAAGGAGAAAAGAAGTATAATAAAGAGATTAGATTAGATTAGATTGTGTAGTGTGCATTTCTGCCTATTAAAGAGAGTTATCTTGTGAATATCAGATGTATAGGAGCAGACTCCATGGTGTTATCCAATGCATTTTCATATCAGGCTTGGAGTGTCACTCTGCTACTAAATAGTATCCACAACATCACAAGGTGCTCTCCTATGAGTCCATCATTTGATTCATAGGCTTCATCTGGAAATCATCAGAGAGTAGCTTCTGTAGGCACTTGTTGAGTTTGGATAATGAAAAGATCAAGTTTCTTGTGGTAATGTGTACAGTTGTATACGTGTGTGCATGTTTTATTGTATTATTGTGATGTATTGAGGGAGAAATGAAAGATAACAGTAGGAGGATTTTACTTCATAAAGAGCATACCAGAATCCTGGTAGACAATAGCAATCTTCTGAATGGCATTGATATAGGCAGCAGTTCTGTAGTCGACGTTCTTTATCTCGGCAGTCTGTCTAGTTTCTAAAGAAAGAGTAAGCCTCTGGCTCATACTAAAGAAAGTAGCTTACCTTGACATGCTTGGATCATAGTATCCTCAAGACCAGAGTAAATAAGGTCTGCTTCTTCTGCACCATGTACAATGGCTTTACGCTCAACCTCAGTTAATTCTCTACCAGCATTGCCCTCTACAAGACTCAGGAGCTTTCTACGGCTTCCTTCATCAAACTTCTTGTTCATACGACCGAAACGCACATGAGACAGATTCTTCAACCACTCAAAGTAGGATACAGTAACACCACCAGCATTCAAGAGCAAGTCAGGAACTACAACAATACCGCGCTTCTCAAGGATCTCATGAGCAGCAGGTGTCAATGGACCGTTGGCACCTTCACCAATAATCTTGGCTTTAATGTTCTCTACATTACGGAGACCAATTTGACGTTCAAGCGCAGCAGGAATAAGAATATCACACTCTTGTTCCAGGATCTTGGTAGGCTCATCGATAATCTTGGCAGAGGCAGAGAAGTTACGGAAGCTGCCATGAGCCTTGAAGTGCTTTTGGAGCTCTTCAACATTGATGCCACTAGGATCATAGATGGAGCAATCTCTCTCTCCGATACCAACAATCTTGGCACTAGGACATATGAATAAGGCATGTCTATCCAACAGCACCACTTACCCGTTGTTTTGGAAGAACTTGGCAGCATAGTAACCGACATTTCCAAATCCTTGGACAATGACAGTGGTGTCTTTTACCTTTCCACTCAGACCAGTACGCTTCTGAACCTCGGGGTAGTTGAGGAACTCACGCAGACCATAGTAGACACCCAAACCAGTGGCCTCAGTACGACCACGGACTCCACCTTGAGAAAGAGGCTTGCCAGTAACACAGCCAGCCGCATTAACATCATCTACGTTGAATTGGCGATAGGTATCCATAATCCATGACATTTCACGGGGACCAGTGCCAACATCAGGGGCTGGTACATCAATACTAGAATCCATGTCAGAAGAGACCGGCCGTCATCATGTCGTGATACTGCACCCTACTATGCTGCACCACCCTATCACTACTTACCCAGGGCCAATAAACTTCTTTTGACAGAGCTCCATAGTGTAGCGACGTGTAATTCTTTCCAGTTGGTCAACAGTGTATTTCTTGGGGTCAATCTTAATACCACCCTTGGCACCACCAACTAACCAGATCCTTTAGTTGTTATTCTCTCCTCACACACTCAACATCAAATAATAAAAATAATAAAAAATAAAAACTTACATGGAACATCCACAACAGCACACTTGTAGGTCATCAAAGAGGCCAGGGCTATTCTCCCAATAAGTTACAAGCAAAAAAAAACTTTCTATCTATCTATCTATCTATCTATAGGGATACTTACCTTCTACTTCTTGAAGATCTACCTCCTCAGAGAAACGGATACCACCCTTGACGGGCAATCTGTGGCGTGAATGCTGAGCACGGTATCCTATTTCACAGGTTAACCCTCTTATCTCGTCAAGAACAGGGCAGTGGTGATGGATCTACACACCTTCAATGACCTCGTATTTGCCATCTTCTAATTCAATAGGGAAAGTGACTCGCAAGAGACTGTCCACTGCACGGAGATGGCTAAGAGTACCCTCTGCAACATTGCTGAGTTTGGCAGCACGATCATAGTACATCTCAACTGACTTCAAGAAGATAGGTTCTTCGGGATCACAGGCATCTTGTGTGGCAGCTTAGGATGGTGATGGTCATAGAATAGCAATAAAGAATAAACGTATGGCAATGGACATGAGTCTCTCTCCCTTTTCTTTCTCTTCTCCTAGTCCACCCTAACAAGACATACCTGTTGTCATGGAACGGAACATGGCAGGCGTTGCTGTACGGTAGAGGGTATTGGCGCCTACAAGAGGACGTGTAGCAGCCCTGCTTGTATGTAATGTATGTAATGTATGTAATGTATTTATGTTTATGTTTATGTTTATATTTATATATTAGTATGACTGATATATACCACATAATTACATACACTACAGCGGGTAATTTCTTAAAGAGAAAAGCCATGTTGGAGAAAATGAGAAACAGGAAAGAAAGTGTTATTTAACAAGTACGCCCCACATAGTCACTTTATAGTGTCGGTGATGGTACTGGAGTTTATTGTATAAAGAGGGGGGGGATGTAGGTTCCGAGCCGGAATGGCAGTACCAAAGATCAGCATCTAAGCTGTCTTCTTTATTTGGCCTATGAAAGCGTAGATCTTATAATAAAATGACGCAGGCTCTGATGTGTGTATTTGTACGTGTGTACGTGTGTATGTGTGTGTCTTTCACTTTCAACCTCAAGACTCAACCGTGGGAAGAAAAGGGTAGAAAGATATTGTACTACAGTTCAATTAACCCTTTCTTGTGGAGTTATTTCCAAAAACAGGGCTAGTTTTGTTAGCACGCAAGGTGTTTGGAAAGAGAGGATAATTTCCAGCACTGTTCTTTTTGACTGGAATTGCCTTTTTGATCTTATGACAGGTCTCTTACTATGGGAAGAAAGAAAAGAAAAGAAAAAAGTAGAACCATAGACCACCTCTACTGGTAAATGAATAGAAAGGATCAATAGTACAGAAATATACCATGTTCAACAAGAAAACCTGTTTAGAAGTAGATAAACAGAGGAGGTTTGTTTGATTTATAGGCATTCATCATCACAAGAAACTTGATCTTTTCATTATCCAAACTCAACAAGTGCCTACAGAAGCTACTCTCTGATGATTTCCAGATGAAGCCTATGAATCAAATGATGGACTCATAGGAGAGCACCTTGTGATGTTGTGGATACTATTTAGTAGCAGAGTGACACTCCAAGCCTGATATGAAAATGCATTGGATAACACCATGGAGTCTGCTCCTATACATCTGATATTCACAAGATAACTCTCTTTAATAGGCAGAAATGCACACTACACAATCTAATCTAATCTAATCTCTTTATTGTACTCTTCTAGCCAATGGATCGAAACTAAAGTGTTTGGAGACTGGTGTGGATTTCTAAACAAGAAAAAAGAAGAAAACAAGACACTTGCAATAGCATGTTTTTACTCTTTTCTTCATCCAACACACTTACATATTTTGGAAGAACACCATAAGACCTCAATTATCTTACTGTGAGAGTAGCCTTGATCCAGTGCCAGGCTGTCTTGTTGCTGTGACAGGCCAGAAAGGAAACCCCCACAAGTACAGATCCGCCTCTATCTCTATGGTATATTTAGAATACACAGACTATTTGTGAGATAGACATATTTCTCTTTTCTAATGAATTGTCAGCCACACTATCAGTGGTAATAACAATGTTTCAAATAGAAACACAATCTTATTGAATATGATTGATCTTTTATCCTATAATGAAACCTGTGCTTCAAATACTTAAATCTGGTGGAAATAACAGACTTCGTTCTGATGCTGTAATTCAATAGGATTATTAAGCGATCGGGATATCCAGCAAAAAGTAGGGTTAATTCAAATCTGTAGAGTGTTATAATAGAGTTATTTGCGAGTGTTAAAATGGAATATGAATAAAAAAAAAAGTAACATGAAAGTCTTGAATAGTGCTAGTGAAAATAGACCAAGTACTATTTTCACTAATAAAGATACACATCTACTTGAAATATTGCTAGACTCAAAGATGAGTTCTTTGCATGTTCAAATCATAGTATAAGGAAGAAGAAATCTACTTTGAAGTTGAAGATACACAGAGACTTTCTCTCTCTGTTTATTGGTTTGACTCTATATCAGACAGTAGGCTATCATCAGTTGAGCAACGCGAGTGCCTATGTCTGTCCATGAAAACAGACACAACAAACCATCTTGTAAGGAAAAACCCTCTAGTTCTCTTATCAACCTGTAAAAGGTGATCTTGTAAATGGGAGGGGTTAGGATCATATCATATTCTTCTATTGTCCAAAATGAATGTCTTTAACTCAATCGTTCACCAACTCGTCTTTCTCGGTAATTTTGTGGGATTGAGTGTCCCATTTCTTATGAATGTCTTTATGTTGAAAATAGCCGGTTTGTTAGTGTCGGTTGTTATATCATCCTCATTTATTCTATGTGGTATATTTTCATTCATTAACAATAGTTTTTTTTCTTCCCAGTACTGTTTGTTTATTCAATAAGTGAAGTAGACATTGCATAATTATAGGAGAATAAATAAAGCAAAATATTATGTTTTGGATAAATTTTATTCGGAAAATGAAACTATTAACGTAGAAACAAATGTTTTGGTTATCTACACACCAGGAAATTTTCTGGCTTTTAACCAGATACACGCTATCCCCTTTACGTAAAAAAAATCCTGCCTTTTATGGAACTGTGTTTAAAATCAAAGGTTTGCAAGTATCTAAATCTTTCTTTCCTTTTATGGATACCTCAATATCAAATTGTATTATCAATAAAATATAGTGTTTATGAATAAAATTGTTTATTGTAATACTGTAGCTAATACTATAGTATGACTATAGCTACTGCTGCTCTAGGCGTATTCCTTCATAGCAATAGAATCCACAACCTAAAGGCCTTGTGCTTTATCCTTGGAAGACAGATAAATATGCTCAGGAGTATACTCTAGAGACCCTAGATAGTATAGAAGACCACCTAAGACTGATTTGAAAAGAGTCTTTACTTACCTAATAACAATACAATGAGTGCCTTGTGGAATACAATGAGCTCAAGCCCAGAGGAAGACATTGCTTACCTTTTTATCACTAGAATAGTCTTTGGTAGTGTCTATCACTTCCTTCTATTGTTTCTCTTTGTTAATAATGGCACATTACCTTGTTCAGCTATGCTCATCTTGACAAGTACTTGGGTGTTAAGTTGTATTTGCAGTATGTGAAATATCAAAAGGAGGGGAATATCAAAACAAATAATTTCTCTTTCTCTATTCTGGTGATGCATTCATTAGTCTCCACTCATAAAATTCACAAGTCAAAATTTACAAGTCAAACTCACAAGTCAAACAATTCACACTCTATTTGCCTTGGGCCTAAAGTCCAGTATTAGAAACAATACCTTGTTATCATTAAGCACCACTGTTAATACCAGTTACAATAAGATAATTGAGGTGATTATAGATATTTAGTCAATAAATGAATACACTGTTCTTAATATAAGTAAGTTTGGTTCTATTTTATGGACAATGACCATTAGAGTTAATTCAGTGCGAGTCCCACAATAAATATTTTTTAAACATTGTTATGCTGCAAATACTGTGGGCTTAAGGATAACACATTATGCTAAGAGAAGAATATCAGTGACTGAGTTGTAATATTAAGTGGATTCTTGTTCTATTTCTTGTCTTTACAGCCAATTCTATACTTTTTAATTACAAAGTCAGTAGCCATTGCTAAAACAGGCAAGTAGAGTTTGAAATAGTTCATTTAGACAGCGAAAAATCATTTTCAATCACATTAGCCAATCATAAGAATATTGAAATTTTATTCTCAGAATATTTTCTTATATATCCCAAAAATCTCCTTGTGTGTACCACACTATGCCCCAAATGTAATAAAGTGACCAAAAGAATGTAATTGACGGTTTTAAATATAGAATTCCCCCCTTTTTTTTTTTTAGCTTCATACTTTATCTTAATAGTGTTATAATTTTATAAAGTCATTAGATAAATACGTAAGATTTTCAATGAATAAAGATGGTAGTGTTTTTAATACATAACAGTAGTTTTATTGTAAGGTTGATTAGTAACCACCATTATTCTTTGACATCTATCACTGCCTGTTATTTCTGCCCCATGCTGGTAATGAGGGTGTCTGTCACTACCTTTGATATTTTACCCCATTCCAGCATCAGAGCAGCCTCCAACTTCTCCTTGGTGGTATATACTTTTTTGTCCTTCCTAATGATATTCAATCAAGTCCACAGATGCTCCATTGGATTGAGATCAGTAGTGTAAGGGCCAATAAAGAGTCATTACTATACTATTCACTACCTTCCAATTAAGTTGCTTTCATCGTATAGGATCTAGCATTGTTCTTCTGTAGGCAATAGCTGACTCCAGGGTTTAGAATAGAGAGAATCGAGCTCGGGGCAGTAGGCTTCTTCCAAGGCATTGATGTACTTGTTGGAGTTTATCCTACCCTCCACTACGATTCATCTCCCAATACCCTCCTCACTAAAACAATACATAACATCACTCTACTACCTCTAAATTTCTTCTCAAAGACATTCTCGGGCTCAAAGACCGTCCTACTGCCTTATGACCTTGGTACCTTTGTCAAAGCTGATCAGCTCAACCCTGGACTCATTGGACCAGACGACCTCACACCACTGCCCATGGGTCTAACCAGCGTGCTCATGAGCCCACTAGAGTCTTGCCTCCATGTTCTTCTTTTTCAAAAAGAGAACTCACTACCAGACTACACAGATGGAATGTGATTCCATCAAGGTATTTCTTGAGAGTTGGTCTTGATACCTTGATGACCCTGTCTGCTGTGGTGCCTTTCTCTTTTTCTTTTTCTTTCTTCTTCTTTTTGGTTTGTTGAGAATGACTTGCTACTGTTCTTTTCAACCACTGGAGAGCCCTGTCGTCCAACTTTCTCTTACAGCCACTCTTGGGAGAAGGCAACACTGAGTCTATTTTCTTGGAATGCTTTATGATGTTCCCTATAGTAGAAGTAGGCACGTTGAGCATACGAGATGCCTCGGTCTGAGTGGTGTTTAGGTTCAGCACCTGGTGGAAGATAGCTGAGCAAGTCTCGCTATTGGTCTATTTCCCATACACCTTAGGGGGTCTTGGTAAATATGTTTGCAGTGTTGGATGAGTTAGACATTATAAGAAAAGAAGTGTTATGAAAAGAAAAAGAAAAAGAAGAAAAGAAATAGTGTGTGTTATTTATTTATTTATTTTCAATATAAATATATCCTGGAATTTGAAAGATCCCAAAACATTCTTTTGCTCACTTTAGTAAAGAAGATACATAAGAACATTTCCTCTTCCCATGCCCTGCTAAGTTCTCAGTTGGATCTTCTTGTGGATCCACTCAGTAGGGCACACTCCCTATGGCACCTATCTGTCATACTCTGAATTTATTATTATGCAAGTTCAACACCAACTCACTCCCACTTCTCTGCAATTAGAGCCTTCAAGCTTTATACATTGGTAATAGATACCTTTCCTTATTTAATTCATCTTTTCAAAGTACACCAGACGTATTCAATTGGGTTCAATTCAGGACTATGTGTGGGCCATTCATCAAAGCACCCTAATTTGATATGTCTCTTTTCACCCTCTAGCATAGTCCCTAGGAGAATAGCTAGCACACTTGCCCAACAAAGCTGTTTCTCCTTGCGTTTTCTTAGTTAAGGCTGGCTTGTGGTCTACAGAAAAAAAAAGATCCAAACCCCAACTACTTGTAGTAGCTGATAATGGTGTTTCTACATACACCCACCTGAATCCTCAACATTTCCAATTTCAATTGATTCTATGGGGCAATTGGACACTTTCTAATGATCTTTTCCAGATGTCTGAGGTCCCTCTCACTGTCTTTATTATTATTATTTAGATTTTCCATGACTCTTTAAACGCAATGGTGACCCACGTTCTTTGATGTTTCTGATACTATTTTGAACTGTAGGCTTTATTACAACTACACTCACAATCACAACCAACATTAATCCAGTCCTCAACAGGTAATAGATTCCCCATAGCTTTCTATTTTTCTGCTTTATCCTATTCTCCACGAGTGTAAGTTTCTGAAAATGTATCTGAGGTGTTGTGTTGGTTTAACACTATTTAGAAGGAAAATGAGTTTTAAGGAAAAGAAAGTATTATTTTATTAAAATTCAGGCAAGTATTTAATTCAATTGGGTGTGGCTGTAGATCAATAGATCTAGCGTACGTTGATGTCTATATGAATTTTTAGTATTATCTATTTTTGTTTACATTACATATAAAAGGACACTATAGACCTACAATTATATAGCATCAGATCAAATGACTGTGAACTTTATTAGAATGATACATAGTCACATTTAATAGAACCACGTTTGTTTTTTTTTCTTTTCTTTTCTTTCTTCTTGGTTTACCTGTTGAAGGTAAGGTGTACATAGAGTATAGCAAGGGGCCACTGTAGAATAATGAAAACCACCACAGGTGTTATCACTCCACAGATTGGCTATAGACACCATTTTTCTACTCAAATAGATTACAGATTTCAAATGGACTGCCACTGATCGTTAGAAGAATGATATGCAGCGGATAGTCATCTGAAAACAGAATAGAAAATAGAAAATAGAAAATAGAAAATCGGATATCCAACATCCCAAACTTAATTCTATAGAGGTGGGTGTAGGACGTGGTTTTGTAAAGTGTGCTTATAATACAATAGGATGGACTCAACTCATGTCATGTGATGTGTTATTGTCTTTTGGGAGAGATACTTTTGACTTGTTATTTCTTTTTGTTATGAGTGCTGCTCAACACCCTTTCTCCAAGAAGGAAAGGGGGTTTTTATTTATAAGAATATAAGAATATAAGAATATAAATAAACTTTATCTGCTCATCTGTTTATCTATCTGTCAAATCTGTCTATTGGGCGGTTCTTAAACAAGTCAGCATATTTCATAGATTTGCTAACAAGTGCAAATAAGTTTTTATTTTTATTTTTATATTTTATATTTTTTATAAAATTATAGATAGATATTATAAATGACCTTATGTTGGGTTACCTTGCCCTGTTTTATTTGTACAAATGAATCTTTCTATAGGCTTTGTTTTTGTTTTTGTTATTAACAGCCTTTATGTACTAAAATTCTTTATGATCTAGACTGGATAATAAAATATCTTTTAATAAAGAGAAAAGAATAAGGCCATCCTCCTAGTGTATGGCCTACCTCGCTGTCCTAGTGTGCTGGGTCAAACCTGCCATTGACCTTCATTGGTAGTGAGGAAAGATTGGGAACACCCGACGCTTAGCTTGAAACTGATTCTCTTGTTGTTGTCCTATCAACTCTCACTTTTTCTTTTTTTTCATGTTCCTATTCCTGTTCATTCCTTTTTTTTGTTTTATCTCTTCATCAAGTCCTATTTATTGACTGGATTCCTTTGTGAAATGCACTTGCCATTGTTTGGTCAAGTGGCCGAGTTTTGCTGTTGTTGTTGTTGTTGTTGTTGTTGTTGCTGAAGAAGAAGAAACACATAGACACCTACAAAACAAAAACAAAAACAAAAACAAAAACAAAAACAAAAACAAAAAAGGGGAGCAAGACTGGCACTTGCGCCAAAATGTGTCATTGAGCTATGCATGCCCTTGTTTCTACTCTATTCTACTTTAAACACTCAACACAAGACTCCACTCAGATGCCAAGGAGAAGCCTCAGTCAATGGTCATTGGAAGAAGAGAAGGGCTTCTGGTGCTGCATTCCATCACCAAGCCATCTTCATTGGGATCCATCTTTGTTTAAGAAGAGTCCATACCAGATGAACACAGTGTAATAAAGGCAAGTTTTTTCCTTTTTCTTTCTTTTCTTGGCTGTGACACGGCAGGCCATGCCAACCTCCCCACCTCAACCACTTCCTCTTCTCTACTCAAATGACAGTAACAATAGTATCTCCTTACTGACTATCAACCAAGGCATAGGCATTTCATTTATTATTAGTAGTATCATTGTTATTATCAGCAATAAAAGTAGGTTGTGTTTTGGTTCTATGAATAACAATAAACTCGATTCTCTTCACCAAGATCGTTTTGCCAAGGGCTCAATTAAAAACAAAAACCAAAAACAATTAAGGTTGGGTCTAAAGATTGAAAGATGGCTGTGAAAAAGCAATGGGGAAGATGCATGGATCTAGGCCTCACACAGTCGTTCATTGATGAGTCTCCACAGTGATGGCCATGGGTGTTTTCTTTTATTTGGAATCTCTTTATTTGTTATACTTATGTATTGACTATTGACTGTCCAAGAAGAAAAAAGAAAAAGAAAGAGAGAGAAAAGACAAGGCAAGAAGAGTAGCTCAAAGAACTCATTCGCCACAGTCCTTGTCTCTGTTCTCCTCATGGTTAGGGGTCAGGAGGTCCATAGCATCATTCTTTTGTCTCTTTGATGTTCCTGTCGCATAGTGAATAGGAAATAAGATAAGCATTTGTGTCCATAGCTCCAGTATTGGTAAAGAGGAACATTTCTGCAGTGGAAAAGAGGGGTGGAGTGGGTCTTTTCTTTCCTAGTCCTGCCCCTCTTTTTCTTTTTTCTTTCTATGGATGGACTCACTGTGTAATTCCTCGTTGGAGAGGGTGTATGACCTCCCCCTTGTAGAAGAGGTGTTTGTTCAATGAATGCATGGAAAGAGTGTCATGACAAATGTCATCTGAAAATGAACATCAAAAATGAAAGAATCGGATCTCTAACTGTATCTTTTTTCATATCAATGTACGACATGAGTGAAGAGACATTGGGATATGAGCAAATATAACTTGTTTATTATTTTCTACTTGCATTGGTGGAATTGCTATAGTCCAAAGACAAAACAAAGCCAGGCCTTAGCAACAGCAACACTCACAAGATGAGGGGAGAAAAGAAGTATTTATAATAAAAACACAGTTGTTTATGAATACTGCTGTCTATCAATTCCTATCCCCATCTCTTATCAATAAGAAGAGTAAGAATACTAATAAAAAGAATAGCAAGAGAGTCATGTATCTACTGGTTTTATATATATATATATATATATCTTGAAACAATGTCAGTGGTACTGGATGCTGTCTGGATGATGTTGTGCTGAGGTGTAGTTTCTGTACTCAATCCATTTGGGATGAGTCTGATCCCATACCAGTCTATAGTGGAGAAAGGCAAATCAACCAATCAATCAACACAGTCATTGTCTATTCAAATAGCAGCTCAAATCAACACAGTCATATTATTACAAAAGAGATCTTACGGACCTATGGACAAGAGCTAATTAGCTATCGATTCTCTCTTCTTCTTCGGAGATTCAAGGTACACGTGTAGATGACAGACAGACAGACACAGAGAGAGAGATTGGACTATGTTTATTCACTACTAACACTACTATGGATAGAACATAAAGTCACATTGGAGTGTGATGTGGATTGGCTTGTTGATCGGCAGGCAGATCGATAAAAGAAGGCGAGATTCTATAGCAAAGGCCATACACTAGTCTATGTAGTGCGAGAATAAGAAAGAATATAGATTTATATAGAATAAGGTGATTATGGCGAAAGTGTTGTAGAGTGCTGTCATTCTATAGACCATGTATTATCAGACCATGTCCTTTGTTCGCATTCATTATCAATACATTACATGTCTAGTGTGTAGCTATGTAGCTATGTAGCTATGTATGTATGTAGATATGTATGTATGTATGTATGTATGTATGTATGTATGTATGTATGTATGTATGTATCTACACACCTACACATTGCTATAGAGCTCTCGGTCCATTCTCTTGAGAACAGGAGAGCAGTGACAGCACAGGTACATTGTTTCTGTAGATCTCCTTTTCCTTCTTTATCATCAGCAAATACATGTCCACCAAGAGACTGAACTGTAGTGCAAAACACAGCAAGATAGAAAGACCCGAGAACGGTGCGCCGAGAACTCATACCACTTGAGCGGACAAAATACTATCCCCATCACTATTTACCGCCGCTTCCATTTCGTTCTCCTTTTTCGTTCTTTCTTTCCTCTTCTTCCTCATCCCTGTCTGGTCATCTTGAACATGGCCTCCAACCCTATTCTCTCCACAAGACCCTCTCGAACGACACGTCCATTTCTGGACTCATCGATGGTCTGGCTTGGGATGTATTTTGTGCTTAATTTGGCCTTGACTCTTTACAACAAGATCATCATGTCACTGTTTGAATTTCCATTTCCCTGGACACTGACAGCAATACACACGTTTTGTGGTGCTATCGGTTCATTTATCTTTTGGAAGTCCAAGCTGTTTACACCCTCCAAGTTGGGAGAGAAGGAAAACATGGTGATGCTCATGTTCTCTGTGCTGTACACTATCAATATTGCTATTAGCAACGTGTCACTGTAAGTTTTCTTTTTTAAAATAATAAAAAGAGAAGAGAAAAGAGAAAGAAAAAGAGAGAATAGGAAGAAGACTAAAATGGCTCTTCTTTGATCTCTTCACTGGATGTATTCTAGAAACCTCGTCACTGTGCCTGTAAGCCCAACCTCCTCCCCCTCCTCCCTCTTGTAGATAGAGAAAGACGACCTATAAAAGAAAACACCCACTGATGTATCTCTCCTCTGCCTAGTTCCATCAAGTAGTACGTGCCATGACACCTGTGTTCACTATTATGCTGTCGGTGCTATTCCTTAAGAAGATCTACTCTAGCAGAATCTACATCTCCCTATTACCAGTAAGTGGCATGAGGAAGAGCAGAAAGAGAAAGAGAGAGAAAGAGTGTGTGGGTGGGTGTTTAGGACACTTTCTTATCCCTTGCATTGGCCTTGCATTGGGTGGTGTAGGTTGTATTGGGAGTGGCCTTTGCTACGTTTGGTGACTACGACTACACAGCCACTGGATTCATTCTGACGGTGCTGGGGACGGTGCTGGCAGCCCTCAAGACAGTGGTGACCAACCGAGTGCAGGTGGGAAGACTCAAGCTGCATCCACTTGATCTCCTACTTCGCATGTCTCCCTTGGCATTTGTGCAGACCATGATCTATTCCTATGTGACGGGTGAGATGGCCCAGGTGCAGCAGTTTTATCGAGCCAACTTTACACTGTCTCTGTTCTTTGCCTTGTTGATGAATGGTATTTTTGCGTTTTTCCTTAATGTGGTGAGCTTTACTGCCAACAAGAAGACGAGTGCCTTGACCATGACAGTAGCAGGTAAGAAGGCAACCACAACAAGAGTCAAAAGAAGGAACTGATGTGGGTGGGGATGTTAGGCAATGTTAAGCAAGTTCTGTCCATTATTCTTGCTGTGATTATCTTTAAGCTTAACATCACACTGGTCAATTCAGCAGGCATTCTGTTGACATTGGCAGGAGGTGCTTGGTATACGTAAGTAGATCCACTCTCTACTCTATCTGTCTAATGGTCACTCTCTACTATGTATCTAGCCAGGTGGAAATGTCGGAGAGAAAAAAGGGAAGAAAACCCAACGATTCCCTTGCTATTCCCTTGGCAAAGAAAGAGAGCGACTTGATGGAGATCAAAACACAGCGATAAATGGACAAGACAAGACGAAAAAAAAAGAAAAGGAAACCTTGCGCCATTCCACCCTTTTCCTCATACCAAACTGTACTCTCTCCTATTTCTTTTTTTTCTATTCTATTCTATTCTACTCCATTCTATTCCATTCTATTCTAGTCTATTCTAGTCTATTCTAGTCTATTCTAGTTTCATGCATTCTTCTATGGATATTCTCTCTCTCTTTTTATTTTTATTTTTGATTGTAAAACTTATCCTTCACACCAACACCTATAGATTGACACATTGACACTGTAATGAGTAGAAAAAGACAGTCCATTAGAAAGTGACTTGTTTCTAGGGAGGGAGGGACCCTTGAGATTCAACCCTTGTTCACCCTCCCCATGAAGATTCAAGTGACAAGACACATCAGTGACAAGATTCAAGCGACAAGATTCAAGTGACAAAATTCAAGTGACAAAAGACATCAGTGACAGGAGATACCCTTCTTTTTCTTTTTTTCTTTTCTTTTGTTTTTATAGAGTCTTGTAACGTTGATAGATTCTTTATTCTTTATTCTTTATTCTTTATTATAAAAAACGACTTGTATCTTAGTTCTCGTAGATCAAGTGGTGGACAGAGATGTTGCGCTCACGGACTTCAACACCGCGGGGGAACCACAAGGCAATCTCACGCTGGGCAGACTCAACAGAGTCACTGCCGTGGCAGATGTTGCGTCCAACTTCAATGCAAAAGTCACCACGGATGGTACCAGCAGCAGAGGCAAGGGGGTTGGTCTCACCCAACATCTTGCGACCAATCTTAACAACGTCCTTGCCAACCCAGACCATACCCACCACAGGGCCAGAGTGCATGTAGCTGATCAAACCGTTGAAGAAGCCCTTGCCTTTCAAGTCTTGGTACTATGAGAGGGACGTTAGAGTCGTGTTTTCCCTCTTTCCTTTTCTCCTCCAGCCGACAAACTTACGTGTTCTTCGAGCAACTCCTTGGTGGGGTTCAACAGCTCAAGGGCAGCCAATTGGTAACCACGCTGTTCGAAGCGCTTGATGATTTCACCCACAAGACCACGGGCAACGCCTAGGCCATACACATATAAGATCTTCTTTTCTCTTTCTTCATGTTGTTATTACCATCAGGCTTGATCATAATGTAAGTCTGTTCCATTGTGCAAAGAGAAATAAGTAGAAAGAAGAAACGAAATATTCTCCTGGAAACATATTTATATATTCATTCATCTGAGGATAAAAAAAATTATATAAAAAAAAGAAAAAAAAAATTATATCTATATTTTATATAAAAATCATCATAATAAACCCAACAATTTTTTTTTCTTTTTTCTTTTTTTTTTCCTTCTTTCCTATGTTTAGACATCTTCCCTTTTCGGCGGATTCTCATGGGTGTCTGACGTGTGGTGCGGTGATTGGATTCTTCATTTGAGTCTTTCTTTTCTACACACACACACGTTGCCATGGAAATGAAAGAGATAGGATAGTTGTGTAGAGCCAATAAAAAAAGAAAAGAGAAAGAGAGTGGATTTCTCTCTCTTTCTTTAGTGTTGCATAAAAGACATGACTCTAGTGAGAATTCTAATGTGTCATGTCCCTTGTAGGCACGCATCATCACATTTCCATCTATGGACACACTCCCTTACCATCACACACACACACTAAAAAAAGAAAGAAAAAAAAAGAGAGAGATAGATAGAAAGATAGATAGATATATAAATATAAATATAAATATAAAAAGAAAAAAAGAAAAAAAGAAAAAAGAAAGAGCAACAGCAACACCAACACCACGTTTCTCTTTCTTTCTTTCTTTTCCTTCTTTCTTATTCGCTCTCATTCAAACTCAAATCCTCACGCATGGCCCTTGCCTCCCTCGCCTTTTGATTCAACACCTGCTTACGACGCACTACGCCTTCCTTGGCAGCACTCGCAATCACATGCGCCACCAGGGCCACACCACGCACAGAGTCATCGTTGGCAGGAATAGGATACGTCACTCTGCGAGGATCATAGTCTGTGTCGGTAATGGCAACAATGGGGATCTTGTGCAGCTGTGCCTCTGAAATCGCAATTCGGTTCTCGAGTGGATTCAGCAGCACGATCAGGTCGGGTCGGTAGGTGCGGGGGACTCTTCCTGGATCCTCGGGGTCGGGTGAGGCGTGGCGACCAAGCACCTGGTGGGCATTGGTCAGGGTGCCGGGAATCCACTTGCTCGAGACATGGTACCCCTCGCAGTGGCGTGCGGCGTCAATGGTCAGGTCTTTGAGGCCGGGCCGGGTGCCAATGAACAGCAGGGTGCCTCCGCGCTGGCTAATGTCGCGGGCCACGTTGCATGCTCTCTTGAGATGGACCAGCGTGTGCTCCAGGTTGATGATGCTGATGCCCTCACGCGTGCCAAAGATGAATGGCAGTGTGGTGGGCTCCCACAGGCTGGTGGCGTGGCCGAGGTGCAGGCCTGTGGAGAGAAGGCTGGCGATGGTGAGGGTGTGGGGTGTGACAGGAGGTCTTTCTACTTTCTTTCGAAGTGGGGTCTTTACAAGGACAGGAGGCAGGAGGGATTCGAGAGTGAGGAGAGGAGTGGAGGAGGAGGAGGAGAGGAGTGTCTCTGCCGTGCCTGGTGGTGGTGTATTCGTGGTGGTGGTGGTGGTGGTGAGAGATCGAGTCCATGATGGAGGAGCATGGATGCCATCCACAGACATCCTCGACTGACACAAAGCCACTGTGGGTCTGTGGATGTGCTTCAAGCCTGAATGAAGCGTACGTGCTGCCATGGCCTAATGAAGAAAAGAAAAGAAAAGAAAAGAAAAAAAGAAAAAAAAAGTAAGGTGGGTCGGTGAGTGGGTGGGTGGGTGAGTGGAGTGTCTAACCCATGCAAATACACGTCACACTTTTCAGCCTGAGCTTCTTTCTCGTCAAGGTGTCCAAGATGTCCCAGCCACATTTCTGCTAACCCTCTTTTACCAGACATCTCCCTCGGTAAGTCACCAAGAGAAGGAAGAAGAAGAAGAAATGGATGGATGCATGCGTGGGATCAGTGGAAGTGGTCAAGATGGACTTATGTTTTGTTGGATAGGGTTAACAGCAGAATGGGTGGTAAGTCACTTTCTTCCGTAGAGGAAGAAATCCCCCCTCCGACCCTCTTTCTCTCTCTCTCTTTCTTCCATCATCCACGCATGACCTCCTTCCATGGGCCCACCTAACCTAACCTAACCTAACCTTTTCCTCCTTCCTTTCTTCCTCCTTAGCCTACAAATACATTGAGGAACTCTACAAGAAGAAACAGTCTGATGTCTTCCGTTTCTTGCTCCGTGTGAGATGCTGGGAGTTCAGACAGATGAACGTCATCCACCGTGCATCCCGTCCTTCCCGCCCTGACAAGGCACGCCGTCTCGGTTACAAGGCCAAGCAGGGCTTTGTCATCTACCGCATCCGTGTCCGTCGTGGTGGCCGCAAGAGACCTGTCCACAAAGGTGCTACCTTTGGCAAGCCTGTCAATGAGGGTGTGAACCAGCTCAAGTACCAGCGCTCCCTCCGCTCCACTGCTGAGGAGCGTGTGGGCCGCAAGTGCGCCAACCTGCGTGTGTTGAACTCTTACTGGATCAACCAGGATGCTACCTACAAGTACTTTGAGGTCATCCTTGTCGATCCCTCCCACAAGGCCATCCGCCGTGATCCTCGCATCAACTGGATCGTCAATGCTGTTCACAAGCGTCGTGAGGCCCGTGGCTTGACTGCTATTGGCAAGAAGAGCCGTGGTAAGAACAAGGGCCACCGCTACACCAAGACCAAGGGATCAGGTCGCACCTCCAACTGGAAGCGCCGCAACACCCTCTCTCTCCCTCGTTACCGTTAAAGATAGAATGTGTGAAGAAGAGATGTTTATTAAATATTACACACATACACACAAAGGCATATACATATACATACATACACAAAAGCACAAAGACACAAAGGCACTTGTTATGAATCACATTGTCTGTCCATGTCTTGTTCTTCTTTTGTTAGTCGTCCAACAGCAGCATTGGCAAGGGTGTCTCTGTCCAGTGGATGGGATGCGCCGCCCAGGACAAATGAGCCGCCCTGGAGACCTGTGTCGGTGTCTTCTTCCAAGGGCTGGTAGTAGTCTTCTCCTGTCATGCGGTGGCCGTGGTGGGTGCCCCAGTCAAGAGCAATGGCACGGTTGAGTTCTCGGTTCAGTGCATGGAAGCGGTGGTCGTGGTCACTCCATACCTATTTTTTTTGTTTTGTTTTGTTTTGTTTTTAAATGGAGAGAGAGTATGTGGGTGGGTGGGTGGGTCTTACATTGTGGGTTAATTCATGCAGTAGGACCTTGCGCACAGAATCGTAGTGTCGGAACCCCGTCAGATCATCAGTGCGCAATCGAATGGCAATCAACTGGCCTTTGTTGCGGTTGTAGCCCAGCAGAGTCGCTTCAAAGGGACTGAGTTCGGTCAGCTCGCCCACAGACCATTGACGTGTGCACATAATGGCCTTTATCTATAGCATTGTTTCCTTACTCTTATCAGTGTCTAGTGTGGGCTATAGTGTGGGCTAGTCTAGCTGTGCATTACCCCACTGTCGTCTCTCAGCCTCTCCAGCAGCTGGCGGGCCTTGTCTGGCTGTGGGAAGTGTGGAAGAACACTCAGGGCTTGGAACGTGTATTTGTCAGCCACTGGCCTGCGCTTCAGTGTCTTGTTCCCTAGCTTGGGAGCAAGTGTGAGTCGTTCCTGGAGCCTCTTTTCCAGTGTCGCCGCCTCCTTGAGCTGATGAGGCTGGCTGCCCATAAGAATGACTTTGGAATGAGGCAGAAGCGACAGTGTCTGGTCGTCCTGGAGGATTTTCCCTTTGCATAGGAGTTTCTGGTGGTGTGTGGGGATGCCTGTGCGCTCCTGTAGCTGCTGTTTGAGGACAGCAACAGTGGAGAGAGAGAGAGGGAAGCTGTAGACAAAAGATTTGTAAGTGACGTTGAGTGTGTCCATATCGAGAGCGAGAGAGAGAGAGAAAAGGTGTGTGTGTGTGTGTGTGGAGGGGAAGAAGAGAGGGGGAGGAAATGAGAAGAAGAGAGGGGAGGAAATGAGAAGAGAGGCAGTGCTAAAGTAGATAGAAATGGAAAGTGTAGGTAGGAGTGTAGGTGAAAGTATAGGTAGTGATCCATCATGAGGGGTTTATTCGCACATACACTCTATAGAATATAAATATAGATATAGATATAGATATAGATATAGATATAGATATAGATATAGAAAAACTGAGCACAACATTCTGACAAAGCAGCACATAAAATAATCTTTCTTTTCTGTTCTTTTATGTTCCTTTCTGTTCTTTTTTCTGTTCTTTTTGGCTCTTTTTGGCTCTTTTTTGGTTCTTCTTTCTCTTTATAATATTAATAATAGTAAAAGAACCCTTCTTGGATGTTAGAAATTGAAAATGCAAACATAGGCAAATGAGATTGTAGTTGTAGTTGTAGTTGTAGGGTGGATAAGAGCGAGAACGAGAGAAAAGAGCCTTCTTGCGATGGACGTTGTGTATTAAGCAGCCCCATGCACCTTTTCAATCAGAACCACCACCACCGAGGGATCTGCCAGTGTGGAGATGTCTCCCAATTGGTGGTGCTCTCCATCCACAATCTTGCGCAGAATACGACGCATGATTTTACCAGAACGTGTCTTTGGGTGCTCATTGACTACATAGATACGCTTGGGAGTGGCAAAGGGACCAATGATCTTGCGCACCTGCAGAGTGAGCTCCTTTGTGAGGTGTTCTTCAGTGCCCTCCATGTGTGGCTTGAGCGTCACAAAGGCGTGGATGCATTGGCCTGTCAGAGAGTCAAACCCACCAATCACAGCTGCCTCTGCCACAGCCTCATGGTGGATCAGGGCAGACTCGATTTCAGCTGTGGAGAGACGGTGGCCCGAGACATTGATGACATCTGGCAGAGAGACATGTGAGTTGGAGGAGACATGCATGAGTACGCTGACACACTAATACTATGGCACACGAACACTAGAGCACACGAATACTATACCATCCACACGACCCCTGATCCAAAAGTAGCCGTCCTTGTCCCGAGAAGCACCATCGCCTGTAAAGTAGTAGCCGGGGTAAGGGTGCAGGTACGTCTCCATAAAGCGGTGGTGGTTGTTGTAGACAGACCGCGACATGGAGGGCCAAGGCTGACGGATGGCCAGCACACCCGTCACATCTGCCTCATGGACCACATGGCCAGTGGTGGGGTCGAGGATGACAGGATCCACACCAAAGAAGGGGAGGGTGGCAGATCCTGGCTTGGTGGGCGTGGCTCCAGGCAGAGGGCTGATGATGATGGACCCTGTCTCTGTCTGCCAGTACGTGTCGACCACCGCACACTGGTTCTTTCCTACGTGGGTGTTGTACCAGTCCCATGCCTCGGGGTTGATGGGCTCTCCCACCGACCCAATCACACGCAGACTCGACAGATCATAGCCCTTGACCCATTCATCGCCCAGCCGACGCAGGGCACGGATGGCGGTGGGTGCTGTGTAGAACTGGGTGATGCGGTGCTTCTGGATAAGGTCCCAGAAGCGGGATGGGGTGGGGTACGTGGGCGTGGACTCAAACAGCACGGTGGTGGCGCCCAGGGCCAAGGGTCCATACACAATGTAGGTGTGGCCTGTCACCCATCCAATGTCCGCCATACAGGCAAAGATATCTGTCTCCTGGTAGTCAAAGATGTACTTGACAGTGGCCGCAGCCCCCAGCAGATATCCGCCGGTGGTGTGGAGAATGCCCTTGGGAGTCCCCGTCGACCCAGAGGTGTACAGCAGGAACAGAGGGTCCTCTGAATTCATTGGCTCGGGTGGACAGAACGTGCGTGCCTGGGCCACCTGCTCATGCCACCACAGATCGCGCTCCGTCCATGGCACCTGCGTGCCTGTTCGACGCAGAACAAGCACATGCTCAACACACGTCTCCACCGAAAGCGCCTCGTCAACAATGCGCTTGGTGGCAATGTTTTTTCCGCCCCGTCTTCCCTCGTCCGAGGTCAGCACCACCCGTGCAGAGCAATTGACGATGCGGTCGCGCAAGGACTCGGCTGAGAATCCAGCAAACACCACCGAGTGGACAGCACCAATGCGGGCACAGGCAAGAATGCCGACAATGGTCTCTGGCACCATGGGCATGTAGATCGCCACAGTGTCTCCCTTGCGCACGCCCAGCGATTTGAGCGTGTTGGCCATCTGGCACACATCCCGCAGGAGCTCGCTGTAGGTGATTCGGCGCACCTGGTCAGGTTCATCGCCTTCGTGGATAATGGCAATCTTCTCAGGTGTCTTGAAGGCATGGCGATCCACACAGTTGTAGCAGGCGTTGATCTCTCCCTCAAGGAACCATGCCACGTCGCCCTTTTCCAGTGAGCCGTGTAGGACTGTCTCAAAGGGTCTTGACCAAGTGAGGAGTTGGGTAGCGAGCTATGCACTGAGTGTTGAGAGCTCCTCTCTTTCTTTCTTTCTTTCTTCTTGGGCATAAGGAACCTTACCTTGCCAAAGAACTCTTTAGGCTTCTCTATACTCTCCTGCCACATGGCTCTGTAGGTTTCGAGGGAGTTGATGTGGGGTGTAGGACATTCTGCACTGTTCAAGAGGCGACTAGGCACAGGGTGGGTGATGGTATCTTGTGATTCTGTCATTAGAAACGAGAGAAGTTAAGAGGAAGAAGAAGTTAAGAAGTTTAGAAAAGAAAAAAGAAAGGAAAAGAAAAAGAAAAAGAAAAAAGAAAAAATAGGTTTCTTTATATACACTATATATTAATATTAATATATATAAATAAAAGGTCGCCTCTTTTCTCCCCTTTCTTTTATGTTGCTTTGCTTGGCTTGTCTGGTGATGTAAGTGGGTTTCACAAAAAGAGGGAAGAAGATGGCATCAAAATAATAAGACTGAGTTGTGAGTGGACGCACATTCTACACGATTAGTTACTAGTTATTAGTTACTAGTTATTAGTTACTAGTTATTAGTTACTAGTTATTAGTTATTAGTTATTAGTTATTAGTTATTAGTTACTAGTTATTAGTTACTAGTTACTATCTCTTAGTTATACTCTCTTAATTATAATGTAGCAGCAGAAACAAGAGAAAAAAAGAAGAAAAAAAAAAGAGGGGGGAAGAGAGGAATCAAGACAGATAGAAAAATACAAGGGCTCCTCTCTGCCTCCAAGAAGAGAAGAGGACTGCTTTTCTTCTTTCTTCTTTCTGCCCACAAGACAGACAAGAATGTCTTTCTTCTTTCTCTTGTATTTCTGCACAGAGGACAGTGTCTGTCTTTTCCGTGGGATGTTCTTTACCTCTAAGCCCCACGCCCTCCATCCCTAATACACATGGATTCCTCGGCAAAGGAATTATGCACCCTTTCAATCACCGCACATGACACTTTATAGGTACAAGCGGCCAACCGATACTGTATCACTTTTATGCATTGACAAAATAAGAATTAAGGGTGAAGGCACCTTCTTCTTCCTCTCCCCTGACATGCAGTGACTTGAGAAAGAGTAACAGTGAGATGTAGTCCTTGCAGTCATAAAGAACAGTCACACCAGCAAGACTACATTTCTCTCATTCTCTCGCTCTCTCGTTCTGTTGTGTTGTGCACGTCCAAATGTAGACAAACAAAAGCTCATTCCTTATCAGCCACATGGCATTCCATCTTATGACATGTTTCTTTGCGCCTCCAACACTGCCTGGTGACTGGCTCTGTTCTTTTTGTTTACCTTTATGATTACTATTATTAATTCTCCACAGTCCACAGTCCTATTTCTTATCTCTTCCTTCTCCTTGAAACAACAACCCATCCTGCTCTCTGTCTTGTTTTATCTGTTGGACAAGAGAGTGTTTGGCGTGTAATGAACACCCCCATGGCCTCACCATCCATCTCAAGGGCAAAGTCCAGAAAGAGAAAGAGAAAAAAGATACAGATCTGACCCTTGAGTTTCCAAGAGGACTCTCCTTATTCTTACATAATAGAGTCACTGCCTTTTATGGTGTTGTGCTACACACTATTAAGAGAAGGCTTAATTTCTATAGAAGAGAGCCATTGTGTCAGATGAAAGTATTTTCTTGTTTGGTAATAATAAGTAACACCTAGCAACCAATAATAAAATGGGGCTCTTATGGGAGAATCACTGTATTTCATGGATGAATTATATATATATATATATTATTATTATTATTATTATTCTCTAGAGGCTAAAAGAGATATAACCCCTCGGCACTCAAAGGAGATCTCTTTCTGGGAAGAACAGACTTCCTTGGGATTGGCTGATATCTATTTGACTGATACCTATTTGGACATTTGAAGGGGAGGATGGGAGCACATTTTATAAACGCCACATCCACAGAAAGGTGGGGTTATGTTTTAGTATGTATAAAATGCACTTTTTTTCTTCTTCTTTCTCTGTCTATTAATAGAATCTATCCTTCTCTTCTTTTTGTTACAAGTAGAGTAGTGTATGGATACATTGGCCTTGTAGTTAAGCCCTTTCACTTTTCTTGTAATGATAAAGAACAGTCTTTATATTGATGTTGGGAGAGAATCAACAAATGATGTGTGTGTGTTGAATGGAATTGTAATTCTTTTCTATTTCTCCCATGCTTAGTCAATAGTGGTATCTGTTGATATGTCTGTTGATCTATTTATATATTCTATAGCTTATACATCTTACACATCTTATACATCTTATACATCTTACACATCTTACACATCTTACACATCTTATCTTATACAGGAAGGAATGCCTTTTGGAGGGTGGGAATGAATGAGGTGGGTGGCGTTGTAGGACTCTTATTAATAAAGTACTAGGCTACCTTGTACTATTCATATCATGGCCCCCTCTTCTTGGACACTGTTTTAAAGAGTAGACCCCACAGTATCCATACCAAAAAAAAAGAATGGCACTGCTCCTTGTTTTGATTGCTGAACGTATTTGACCTTGTGTAGATTAGAACAGGCTGGATTGAGTATCTTTATTATTATTATTATTATTATTGCTAGCATGTTATATAGGCACTGATTTATAGGAGTCCTCTTGGGTGTGTGTAGTACCCAACAGTGTCTCTAATAGTCATCCAAGTATTTCCTCAGTACAAACAGATACACTCACATGACGAGAAGCCAACCCATGTCTAAATAAGGAGACACCCTCGGAGACTATCACCTACCATACTAAGCAGGGTTATTTTCTGAGTTTGATAATGACAACACTTGTCTGATCCATTCCATCGGCGTATGAATACACATTGGATCATCCTAGATCTCCTAAACACACGACACTAAGAAAGTAGGTACGATGGATAGGTGGACACTTCAACAAGACAAGACTCTCTTTGTTACTGTCTGAAGTAGACGTCACACTATAGACCCTCTCTTTTACGCTTTATCACTCTATTCCACACACTACGGGACTCTCTTGTAAGCCTCTTTTTTATTTTGTTTTGTTTTGTTTTCTCTTTTGTGTGGTATAAGTGTAGAAAGAAAGAAAGAAAGAAAGAAATGATATGATATGATATGATATGAAAAAGAAAGAAGAGAAAGACGTATCTCCTTGAACACTCTTCTTTTTTTGTTTTGTTCATCTTCTTTGTCTAGTGTTGTTCGTTGGTGTACATCTGTTGTAGTTTATTATGAGCCACAGTACATCCCTCAACGTAAAGGAGCGTGCTACTATGATCGATGCAGCTCTCAGACAGCAGAACCAGCCTACAAAGTACGTTTTTGATGTTTTGGCTCTTTGGGGTTGGGATTCTTGTTTATCTATTGATGACTTTTTCTTTCTTCTTTACGTTGGGTGCTCTTTTAAAGAATAGTTAAGCCTACACTAAGAAAAGGTAGTGCTTGTTCAAGTGTCCATTGAGTGCAAAGAGTAGTAGTCGTCGTCATAGGAGTAATAGCCACACTACAAGCACAAATAGAAAGAGAAAGAAACTCACCGATGGGTCTGTGTAGTAGCAAGAGCCCCTTGGAGAGGCGTGGGCACAGCCACCACACCCCTTCCTTCATCCACAAAGGAACTACACACCAAGATACACTCCTCTGCCTCCAGTCTACTCTTGGAGACATCCACCTCACACAGCAGCCACAAACAGCCACGCTCCACTAACGACTTTTCCTACCAACGACCCACGGTTGCCTCTACAAGTCATGCTACACTGCCAGTGCACCGGTCTGTGCGTGTTGAGGAGAGTGAGAGGCCGTCCATGCTACGAAAGAGAAAGGATCCGCCTGGGACTATGAACAGAGCCATGGCAAGTAAGCGGCCTTCCATGGCTACAGAGACAGAGACACCTTGGAAGCGTGTAAGTGTCTTTATATATATATATATATATATTATTTTTTATGAACTATTGAACTATTGAACAAATGCATTGGATTAGAGAGGAGAGTGTGTGCGCGTCCCTCCTAGACCCTCCCATGCTATGAACAGTAGTGCACCAGAAGAGACCAGCACATCCCATCGACTCTCCACCTTGCATGGATTCACGCAAAGAGAAGCATCTTCTTTCTCTGCCTCCCATGGAGCAAAAGACAGTGCCCTTGTACAGCGCAGAGAGAACACCATGACAGAACAACGAAAGATGGCTTGTTTGTATGCCAAGTGTATTCAGTACCAGTACAGTGTTGTTCGTCATCAACTGTCCATAAAGCATCAGACACCATTGCCACATGTAAGGGGCCATTCTCTTTCTCATTTTCTTTTCTTTCTTTTGTATGTGAATCTGAAGACAGGACGATGTTGCTATAGAAAGAGACTTGGGAGGAAGACCAAGTCATTGAGACCACTCGACTGAAATTACAGGAGACAGTGGTGGACTCCACTAGTGTGTCTTTCAAAGAAAGATCCAATGTAACTTGTCTGCATTCCAATAATAACACTTGTAACCATTAACATCTTGTCTGTTGTGCTTAGGATGGATTTCTACGGACGATGACTTCACAATTAGAAAGACTCAAAAGAGTGTACAGTCAATGGGAGACCATGCTCCATGCAAAGGACACATCTGTCACTGTGGACATGAGTAAGTAGGAAGGATCTGTGGATTTTGTTGATTCAGTGTACTCCAAGTCAAGTGCAGGGAGAATATCAAAAGAATCACTCATACACTTATGGAGAGTGTAGTGAATGAGATGGAAGATGATCATGTAAGGCCTCTTCTTTATTGGTGTAGATCTCATTCTCATTCTCATCCTCCACACTCCACTCTACTGTTGCTCTTATTGCAGAAGCAGGGCACGCTAGATACAGAAAAGACATTGCTTGAATGCCAACAGATTCTGCAGGGCATCGTGCGTGAACAGAACGACCACCCTATTCTATCTAGAATTGTATCCTGTTCTTTCAACTAATACTTTCTTGGTGGTCATAACACCATTCTTCATGATAATAGATAACAATAAAGTACACTAAAGTACACTAAAGTACACTATACCAAGGCCTTTATGGACTTTTTCTCTCTTCAATCACAAGGCATGGGCAGTGGCTAGCCCTACCGTATCTTTGGTCCATCCAGTGACAGGACTCTGGAACTGGCGTAGAGGCATCAGAGCATCTCTCTCTTCTTCTTTTTCTTCTAGACTTTCATCTGTAGGCATGTACAGGAGAGTATTGACCAGACCAATGGGAAGATCGTGGAGTTCAGGCATCCAATCACTCGGTCTGTTCTCGAGAGGAGGAGGGGCCTCCATTGTGTTGGCATGATCGTCTGTTTTTTGGTGATAGCCCATCATAGAATGTAGAATCGTAGAATAGATAAGTGATCCTGCCCGTTGGGAATAGCAGCACCAACACCACCAACACCATCAAAATGCCCATGGCCATTACCTGTAATGCACATATAAGAATCCAAGGGTGGCGTGTTCATCAAGTTGTAGCTCATAAAGGCTACAAATATGAACCACACAAATGTCATAAGCCAGATGGGAATGATCAGTGCCCAATACCTTGTGATGATATGCCTTGACAATGAATGGGTGTGTTTCTCTTTCTTTCTTTGTAGACAGAGAACAGAGATGACTTACTGATGAGGATAATAAGTAATGCCAAGGTCATGGAAGACAGCATCAGGAACATAAGCCCATACAAGATAAAGCCCTGGGACAAGACAGACATCCAATTAATAACTAGACGTCCCTTTCTTTCTCTCTTTCTCTCTTTCTTTCTTTCTCGTCAACAAGTGGCATTACCAAAGGCCACATAGGATGTCAGGTACATTACAAATCCATAGTACTCATAGACAGGTGTCTTGTTGGTGATGGCAATAGGCGGGGCTCGTTCAATGGATCCTACAGGTATTACTCTTACTTGTGAATTGGGAGCCTCCAAGGTTACTCTCTCTCTCTCTTTACTCTCTCTTTCAAATAAAATAAACCTACTCTGAAAAGGAACGAGGTCTGTGTCTTTTACTAAAGGGTTTGTTCCTGTCTTCACTGGCGTGCTCTTTGGTAGGTGAGCGTGAGGACTTTGACCAGTGCACTGTTGGGCTAAATGAGACAGAAGAAGGACTGGAGAGAAGACTGTGTTTGGTGCTTAGGAAGCTGCTGAATGAGTTGCGTCTTCTTCTTGTTCTATGCAGGAGTGAGGTAAGTCCAGGAAAAGTAGCAAAGACCAAAAGAGAAGAAGAGGGTGCTTACAGAGGCATGGTCGTAATACTGAGCTGGCTGGTGCCTCGTCGCATGTTCATACCAGTGCTGGTGCTGCTGCTGCTGGTGGTGGTGGTGGTGTGCATACTAGCAGGAAGTGACTGCGTTGAACTTGCATGGACTAGCCATGGTGAACTTGCACTTGAGTTTGAACCTGTGCTGGGTGCTGTCTCTTCTTCCCGAATATCCATAAGAGAGAGAAGGAAAGGAAAAGAGAGAGAGAGAGAGAAAAGGGTCTATAGTGTGACGTGCAATGTAGGTGCCAAAGAGAACACAGGGAGTGGGGGAGACTACTCTCCAATCCACTGCTAATACCATTGACTTTAATGAAACGGTTCTTTTTGTGTGCAAGGTATATTGATATATAAATAAATAAATAAATAAATAAAAAAAGACCCTTTGGTGGGATGATGATCGTCAAGGAGATCCATCTCTGCGTGCTGCTTCCCCTGTGGACTGATCCGTGACTGTAGACTATTCAGCAGATCCATGTCACGCAGAAGACAGCAACAAACACAATTCATATAGAAGAACAAGATAATGATAAGAACCACCATTAGAAAGAAGACAGTGCTGTTGCTTTCTTTGTTTTCTTTATATCTATATATCTATATCTATATACATACATTCTTAGATAGATAGACTCTGTAGAGAAAAAGGCCATCCTTCCAAGCTAAACACATATAAAAAGAAAAGGGAGGGTTGCATCCTATTAGGCTAAAGGTAAATTAGATGAATAGATAGATAAATAGGTAGATAAATAGGTAGATAAATAGGTAGATAAATAAGTGAGCAGGTAAGCAAGATAGACAAGCCAACACAGGTGTGAATGGATGCCATAGGAGGGATCTACCATGTCCACACTGCATGGAGAATAACAGGCGTGTGTATGTGTGTGTTAAGGTGTTGAGGTGTTGAGGTGTAGGTGTTGAGGTGTTAAGGTGTGTTGTTGAGGTGTGTTGTTGAGGTGTTTTGCTGATTGCACACACATCTACGGTGCTTTTACTTTGCTTTACCAAGTCGCTCCGAGTGTCGTGAATGAACTCTTCCCATACCAATGGAAGGATGTCCTCCAAGTGCCCCTCCTGCTCCTCCAACCCCTCCTGCCCCACTGATATAACTGGAATTATCAAATGACTCGTTGGAGGAGACCGTCGTACATCTCAAGGCGTCGTTTTCAGGGATCTGCGACAGTGGCCGTGGTGTCGCTGCAGTGCCTACTCTCCCTTCTCCGTCCTTCTTCACTCTTCTGACAGCCACACTCAAGGCATCGAGCCACGATTCCAACTCCACCTCTGTGCCGACACAAAGCACATAGCTGCGTTTGGGAATGATGATCTTGAAGCAGAACCGCTTGCTTTTACTCATGGGCTCAATCTCAAGAGAGTCAAGGATGTGGGTCAGAGGAATAATACGCCGAGGAGAATACTCCTATGCATTGGCTCAGTGACTAGAAAAACACATGAGAAAGTCCTACCTTGTCATCTTCATAGTAAGCCAGTGTGTCTGTTCTTAGGACAAACCAGCGCTTTCTCCATCCCTTGTTGCGTCCCAATTTCAACAGATAGCCCTCAATAAGCACCTTGTTGCGTGTTTCTTCCATTTGTATGTTTCTTCTGTCATTGTCGCAAAAGTAGTCTTCATCATCTTCTGAACTGGCCAGTCCTTCTGTGATGTGGAGTTGTGCCTGTCGATCAGAGGCAGGCGAGAGTGGGTAGGTATTAGATGTAGAGTAAGAGCCAGGCTCGTAGTGGGATGTTCCCTGGAGCGATGTTCCCTGGAGCGTAGAGTAGGTGTAGGCCTGCGAAGAAGAAAAAAGCCGCTGAGCACTGGGGATGTCAAGAGGAGGCACCTGGGCAGTACTGTGTTCTATGGGCGAAACACTGCCTGAAGGACCCTCCTGCAGTGCCATCATGTGAGTGGAAGAGCGGTGTTGGTTTCCTGTGGTGGCTGCATGTTTGGACTGGTAGGAACTAATGACATCTTTTGCATAGTCCTGGTCACGGTCCATTAGACTTGCATCTTCTTCTGTGTCGTAGAGCTTTAACTCTCGCTTGGTGTGCTCAATGTGCTCAAACCATGTGTTCATTTCTTGCTGGTCCTTGGCCTGAACATAGTACATTCTCTTGGGTGTGATAATGGCAAAGACATGTTTGTACTTGTTCTTGGATGTCACCTGTACTACACTGTGGATCTCATGTAGATCAATAATCCGCAGGAGTTTGTATTCCTGACAATGCATGGTGTGAGGTGATGGTGGTTGGGGTGGAGATGCGTTACCTTGTCATCTTTGTACATGGCCATTTTGGTGGTTCTTAGGACAAACCAGCGCTTCTTCCATGTCTACTGTAGGTGTGAGTTGGATAATAACAGCAACGGACACATTACCCTTCTCTTTTCACCCTTTTTGAGGAGATAGCCAGAGTTCACTACTTTCTCTGTCTTTAGAAGCTCCACTGCCTGTTCTGACAGGGGCACAGCAGAAGGGTCATCTTCCTCTCCATCGGATAAATAGCGGTGGAGTGGGTCGTGGTGGTAGTCTTCGTCATCGTCGTCACTCATGACAATACGGGCTGTTCTGGGGTATTCACTGGGCGTAGGTCCTGTTTGGGGCTATAGACAGGCACACATGGAGCAGATTGGATGGATTGAGTTTTCCAGTATTAGCAGATAGAGGCTTACTTACAGAGGATTTAAGAATTGAAATGGGCTCTGTAGTATGGGACATTAGGAGGGGCGTCGATGGAGTGGCACTGAGAGAAAGAGAAAGGAGAGAAAGAGGGCGTAGTAATAAGAAACACAGCCAATGGCAATGGCAGTGTCAATCCAAAGGGAAATAAAAAAAAAAGAGAAAGAAAGAGAGGTGGAAATAGATATAAGCGTAAAGTGTGGATTATAAGAGGAGAAATAAAATAAAGCAAGCACACAACAATAGGCAAGGGATTTTCTCTGCTTAACTTTCTCATCTCACTTATGTCTTCCTGCTCCACCAATAGAAAGGCAGAATTGTCCCTGCAGTGAAACTGTGTCATTTTTGAAGGCCTTTCTAATGGAATAAAAACTAGGCAGCGTCCAACAGAGAATGAGCAGAAAAAAAGAAAAAAAAAGGTGGGGATGCGCAGTTTGAACCAACGATCAAGCCATGTGTCAGCGATCTTTTGTCTAGTTGGGTGGCAGTCACTTATGAAAACAACAACCACACTGCCACCCTAGATCCTTTTGGACTGTTCTTCCTCTCTCCTTTTCTTTTCTTTTTATTTTTCTTCTTTTCTACAGGCACCTCTTTGACTGTAGATGGGTGGTATTAGAGAGAGGAAGAGAGATCTTTATCCAAGAACATCCACTGTGACTGTCTTCATAATAATAGCACACGAGCCCATTGATGTGGGCAGAGTGGAGCATCCAAAGGGTGGGTGTGTCCTAGGGTTGCACTCATCATAAGAACAGAATATACTAAACACCGCTGATCAATGCCTTTATTGAGAATAGGTGCTGTCTTTTGCAGTAGTAGTAATAGTAGTAAATGTCAGTGCTATTATTAATTATATAGAGATTGGGTATTAATCTATTATAAACAACAGCTATGATTCATTGCCATGGTAATATCAACATCATTGACATTCTTATTTCCAGTCTGTCCATGCTGTCTCTTGCTTCATTCAGGAACAAACATGCCTGGAGGTTCGTAGGAGCCTGTACGCTGAATCAAAAGGATGTGATAGAATCAAAATGCCGCCTCAATAAGGCTCAGTTTGTACTCATGGGTGCCTTTGAAAAGTGGGAAATAAGGACAAGAGCCAGGAGAAAGGACTGTTTGTATCATAGCCCCTGTGAAATAGCAATCCCAACAGACACTCCAGATGTACAGTATAGGCTCTAAAGAACACAATCTAAACAGGTGGCAATACATAGCCTGTACTATCTACAATCCGTACTCCTTCATTCGCACTGCAAATGACAGCAAGACTCCCGACTGAAGCACACATGGTGTTGCTTCAACACGACATATGCTGTAATACAAACAATCCATAGACAATAGACAAACCCAGTCTTTATGTAACCACCCATGGAGGATCTATTATTATTTTTAGTACCAGGTAGGCATGAAGAGCGCCCAAGAAATCAATATCCTGTTGAAGTGTTAAAAAGAAAGAAGACCAATAGAATAAAATGCCAATAGAATAAAGCAGAGTGGGCGTAAGAAATAAAGAACGGATATTCTGTCCATCTCATTGGAGGCCTGAATCCAACAGCGTGAAATACACTCTATTCAGTATCTACCCAACACCTTAGTATTATTTTGCACTTTTCTTGAGATGGCCTGTGCATTGACTCGGAGATCTGCAATGAGTTCCAATAAACTCTTTGGCATGCTTACAGTCTCAGGGCCTTTTATTATTTATATTGATATTTAAGAAAGAAAAAAAAGAAATAGCCACGGACATATCTTATTTAGTCCATTGCTATTGACACACACTTTACTGTCTTTATGAAACGTGCTACTAATAACATCGTGTCTTTGAAAACCCGAGAGAATCAAGCAACCAATGTCACTTCACATCCGTCATGGCTTGTTCCGCACTATTCATTGCTCATAAGCACCTTATTATCACTCTAGAATAAGTATCTCCTAATCCAATAGGTGTAATACTCTTGGATAAAAGAAGAAAAGAAGAAGGGGGTTTGTAGAGACTGTTTCCTTTTCTACCTTTCTTATTTACTTTATTTTCACTCACGCCATGTGGAATTCATTAAGAATAAAATGAATAAATAGCTCGTCATTTGGAATAGTGTTTTCTTTTAAAAATAGCCTGTTTAAAACAGTGAATGCTGCCATTATGAATGTTACCACTATTAAGGAGCTCCATAAATGACGTTTTTATGGTATGTCAAGCAAACTCTTTGTCCAACACGTGCTTTATTAAAGCTATGTTTGTCTTTATTCTCAATGTGGGATAGTTCGTCAATAGACACATGTACCACTGATCTCTCTTCATTTATAGTAGGAGATATTGCTTTGCTGGTCGATTCAGTTTGGCAGGAAATCTTAGTGGTAGAGAGGAAAAATACAATCTTTAGTGTACACAGTGAGCGTTGGTGTCCTTTCTTTTTCTTTCTTCTACACACCAGGAGATTTTTCTGGCCTTTAAGCGGTGATGCCTCCTTCCTTTACGTCCAAAAATATTTTGCCCTTTTATGGGATTGTGTTTAAAATCAAAAGGTTTGTAAGTATCCAAATAATTGTTTCTTTTTGTGGATACCTCAATATCAAATTGTATTATCAATGGAATATATTGTTTATGAATAAAATTGTTTATTATAATAATGTAGCTAATACTATAGTATGACTATAGCTACTACCCAAGTGCATTCCCTCATAGCAATAGAATCCACACCCTAAAAGCTTTGTGCTTTATCCTTGGGAGATAGATAAATATGCTCAGGAGTATACCCAAGACAGCCTAGACACCTTAGACAGTATGGAAGGAAGAATAGACCACCCGAGACTGACTTGAGAAGAGTCTTGACTTATCTAATAACAGAAGAGTGTATTAGTAATAATTCAATCAAGAGAGATAATATGCTTACCTTGTACTTCATACTTGTCTTGAGAACAATAAGCTATAGATTATCTATTAGAAGAAGAAGAGTCAGTACTATGTCTTGTAGATTACATTGAATTCAAGCCCAGATGAAGATGCTGCTTACCTTTTTATCACTAGAATAGTCTTTGGTAGTGTCTATCACCTCCTTCTATTGTTTCTCTTTGTTAATAATGGCACAATAACTTACTCAGTTATGCTCATCTTGACGAGTACTTAGGCATCAAGTTGTATGTGCAGTGTGGGAAATAACAAAAGGAGGGGAATATCAAAACAAATAATTTTTCTTTCTCTATTCTGGTGATGTATACACTAGTCTCCACTCATAAAACTCACAAGTCAAATTCACAAGTCAAACAATTCACACTCTATTTGCCTTAAGCCTTAAGCCCAGTATTTAAAACAATACTTTATTATCACTAAGTACTATTGTTGAGAACAGTTACAATGAGTTAGTTGAAGTGATTATGAATATTCAGTCAATGAATGGATACGCTGTTCTCAAGCAATAGCCACGGTCTTCATAGAATATCCAAGCAGACTGGGGAGGGTAACTGTCCTGTCCTACAGTGTGTATAATTTTGGCTTTGTACTTCAAGGCCATAGAATTCCAGAAAGTGATTTTGTTGTAAAAGAAGAAGAAAAAGGGTTCTCTCTTCCCTTGAAACATACATAGGACAAGAGGAGGGGATCTATCTATGAATTTACTGAGATGTTATTATCGTATAGCTTTGGTCCTCATAGCTTAAAAAGATATATAAGTAGCCTCAAGATCTATACTATGTAACTTTGTAAAAATATATCTTTTATTCTGCAATAAAGGGCACTGTGGTTATCAAAAAGACTACTAGAGAGATAAATGTATAGATATTGGGTCTCTAGCAGTGACGAAAAATAGAGTGTTATTACAAAGGCTGGTCTAGGGAAATCAAAGAGGGTACATGAATAGGAACACAACACACAATTTGAATACAATGGGTAACTAGGCAACTGTTCTTTAAGCAATTCTTTTCTTTTTAGATGTTGTTGTAGTCTACATTACTTTGGTGGTTCTGATCAAGCAAATGAATTGTGAAATTTCGTTTTGTTTTCTGCTTGAATATTAATACCTGCTAATTACACTGACTGTTGTTATTCATAACTTCTATCCTCTTTAACTTGTTTGCCTTTGTCTGGCATATAAACCATCAGTTGTGATCTGGTGAGTGTTTGTGTATGTTTATTATGTCTGACATGTTAGTCAGTTTCTACTGTATATTCTTTTATTTTAATAACCCCAGTGAATCTGTTAAAAAGGCAAAGGCAAGAAGAAGGTGCCAGTACAAGGGTAATACGACACACACATAGAGAGTGCATTAATAAATCTCGAACTAATTATTTTTACTATTATTTTATTATTGAAAAGGGGCATTGGCACCTAAAAAGATTGGAGTATGATCCTACCAAGCTGTCAGTCGTTGCTTATGGCACAGGAATAAAGGTAAAAAATGCTTCCAAGTTTAAAGGTCATCGTGTTGGTTTGCCAGGAATTTTATATCAATCATTGAAAAAGAGACAAAAAGATGATCTTCTTGTAGTTGATGTTGATGAGTTCCTTACATCAAAGGTAAACATGATTGACCTCTCACTCAATATAAAATGCTCTTTTAACAGTTACTCTGTTTTGTTTTCTTTTTTATTCTCAAGATCTGCCATACTTGCAACACAAATATCCTCACTGAGGTATTAGTGAATTTCAACAACATCCACGCTTGCCAAAGTTGTGGAATTGTTTGGAACAGAGATGTGAATGCATCAAAGGATATCTATACAATTGCAGAAGAGGGATTAAATGGTCTCCACAGACCAGTTCCATTCTGTAAAAAAGAATAGATATTTGTATTCATATTATACATCGCCACATCGAAAGTGGTTTCCTATGGGATTCAGATATTTACAGGCAAATCTACATAATAATCTTTATTTAAAAACTAACATGAATACATCTCACTTTATTTTCCCTCCTCAAATCCATTTGTCATTTCTTAAACAATTGTATTTCGACTATTTCCTTTTATATCCTAAAGATCTCCTGGTGTGTAGAGACAACTGAGTTCAGATCATTTTTATTCCCTAACCTTTTGCAGTGTATCTCTCCGCCTGGTACATGGGAAAGTCACTCGATTCGTGATTCCATACATTGAAGTTTTCTATGAAAATATTGTCGCCCTCTTCTTGTTAATAGATTCTTATCATTCACATTCTATTCATGTTAAAGTGGCATGAAAATTGATGTTTTTCTTAGCCTGTAGGGTTGTAGTGATTTATTGAATGTCTTTGTTTATAGTACATTTTATAATATTTCTACTGTCTTGTTCCTAAATAAATAAATAAAAATATAGAAAAAGAAAGTATATTTCTTAATTTATGCAGCACATAAATTGTCACTGTACGCCATCACATGTAAGATAAGTGTAAAAGAGCATAAAAGTATATTCTTCTCTCTTTTTTTTCCCTTCTCTTTCTCCTTGCGGCATTCTTACTATCAAAGCAAAGAAGAATCCACCTAAAGCTATCCTTCTCTCTCTGAACAGATTATCCTATAAATAAAGATGGGACAAGAACATAGTTACCAAGAAGCATTTGACACAACTGCGCTACAACCTCCTCTGGAAACTACTCCGCGTGTTCCTCATAACATAACAAAGTCTCGTATCAATAACTTTATGGCAAGTGGGGGTCAGTTCCACACAATGGGAATTCATCAAGGACTATGGGAATTGAGGCATTCAGGAGAACCTCACGTCAGTCTCCATTTTTACAGTGTTCCGAAGTTGGGGGTAGGTGTCAAATGTCTTTCTTTTTTTTTCGCTCAATGCTCATTCACTATGTTTTTCTTATGTACAGAGAATCACTTTCAAGGTAGTGTGTGCTTTTAGGTTGACATGTCAAAAGGAGTGCTTGTCCATCTCTTCATTATAGTTCTTTTGTTCTTTTGTTTATTTGTTTTGTTTATTTGTTTATAGGATGCGATGATGCAACCATTTGTACATTTCCAAAATGATCAGCGTAAATTTGGTCCTAGTTGGTCTACCCACTGGTTTCTTGTCAGCATTAGTATTCCCGATGCATTTATTGGTCGAGAAGTAATATTTCAATGGGACATGGAGTGTGAAGGCATGGTGTGGAGTGAGGAAGGCATACCTCTTCAAGGATTGACAGGAGGATGTAAGTGATAAAACGTACCAAAGGTAGGGTTGATTAACCAAGGTGAATCCTAGCCGATCAATCTCGCCATGATTATATTCTCACCAAGAAAGCATCTCATGGACAGACCTTTAAGTTTTACATTGAAGCAGCATGTAATGGCATGTTTGGTGTTGGAAATAACGATGCCATGGTACCTGACCCTAACCGGTACTTTCAAATCAAGAAGGCAGATTTGGTGTCTCCCTCTCACCACATTCAGGATCTATTTCATGATCTTAGGTAAACATATCTATAGAAGAATGAAAGATAAACAAGGATTTTATTTAATCAACAATACGTATGGCGTCTATTATTCTAGTATCATAAGAGGCATTGCCTATGACACAGAAGAAGGATCCGTTAGATCACGCTCTGCTTTATGGACACTAAATGAGATTATCAATAACTTCCTAATCAATGATAGCTCAGATTTCTTGTATTGTAAAAGACTTGCAAAGGACTTTCTTTCCCATAAAAATGGACAAGGTCAACACAAAGTCACTGCTCTCGGAAACTGTCATATTGGTAAATTATACGCTCCTCACCTGTTTTTTCTTCTTCTTTTATTGATATTTGTTGGGTAAAAATAATAATCTCCCTCTTAGACACAGCTTGGTTATGGCCTTATAATGAGACTAAACGCAAAGTGGCTCGTTCATGGTCCTCACAATTAAATCTAATGGATCGCTATCCAGATTATATCTTCACTGCTTCTCAGGTAAACACAAAATAATTATAAAGGGCTTGTGGATCCCAATGCTGTATTTGTCTATCTAAACTACAAACAAAAGAAGATGATCAGTACTGATATACAAGTTGATCTCTTAGGCTCAACAATACGATTGGCTCAAGGACCTTTATCCTGAGACTTTTATGCAGATAAAAGAGAAGGAGAAAGAAGGAAAGTGGGAAATCATTGGAGGTGTAAGTAGAACCATGGGATACGATGTATTCGCATACTTGGTACAAGCAACTATACTGTTTTAACCATTCTTTATCATTACCATCATTTTGATTACAGAGTTGGGTTGAACATGGTAAGTTATAACAAGGCTTGAGAAGTGGAGAGATGACCTAGAGTATTCTAATGTTTAAACCCTATCTTTGTTTAGATACCAATATGCCTAGTGGTGAATCACTCTGCCGTCAAATGCTCTTGGGGTAATACACTATTATTTTATTGGTTTTCTACTCTTTCTGTTGAAAAGGATGTATTTATCTTATACATTATGATAATTCAGACAAAGATTCTTTGAAAAGCATTTTGGAAAACGTACTAAAATATTCTGGCTTCCTGATTCTTTTGGTAAGCTCATTACTATTATTAAAAAAAGAAAGAAAGAAAAAAGAAAAAGCATTAAGCACCAAGCATCACAATTTATAATAATACTAATACTAATAATGCTAACCACTCTTATCTTTGCTAAACAGGCTACTCTGCTCAAGTAAGACACATCCTTCTATGAATTGTCCATAGGAAATGGCAGTGAAGATGTTTACTTTATCAATAGCTTCCTCAAGTTCTTTGTCAATCTGGATGTGATTACTTTTTCACACAAAAATTATCCTGGAACAACATCAATACATTCCCCCTTACAACTTTCTGGTGGACAGGCATTGATAATTCTAGTGTTCTCGCTCATCTTACTCCTGCAGAAACGTAATATGAGACGATGCCATTGCTATAATGACGAGTGATTAGTAGCTAACTATAATATTGTATTCGGCACTATCTTAGATACAACGCTAGCGTCACTCCAAGTGAATTGCACAAATGGTATGTCATATTTTCTCTCTCTTGTTTTCTGGTTGAATGAACAATGACAATTCACTCATACACTATGGATTATACTATTAGTGCAAAAAATAATCATGATATCGAAACTGTCAATCACAGCTTGCTGGTTTATGGGTACATACTATTATTTTATTATTCATATCAGATTATTTGTATTAACACAAATAGTGAATTCTTAGACATGGAGATGGTGGCGGTGGACCTACTCCAGAAATGCTTGAGAGATTGAAACGTGTAGAGGATGTGGTGAGTCTATTCTTACACATAAAAATAGTATTCCTATCTGTTCATCGTTGGAGATTTTATTTTATTTTATGTTTATAGAATGGACTTCCTACTTGCAGGCCTGGAACTGCACTTGGTTTCTTCAAAAGCCTTGAAACAGAGTCTAAACGTATTCAATCTTACAAAGGAGAGCTGGTAAATTGGACTCATTTATAGTATCATGACTTGTAATAATAGAGCTCACTCTCACTCGTCCTCACTCTTTTTTCTTTCTTTAGTATTTGGAGTTCCATCGTGGCACTTACACTACTCAAGCACTTGTGAAAAAAGGAAATCGAAAAGGCGAAGTGCTTTTGAGAGATTTGGAGATTATTTCGGTCATAGCTCTTACAACTAAACCTATGGAGTCCAATCTCTATACTTTCAAGTAATGAATTTTTAATGTATAAAAAGTGTATTGACATGTCTATGTGTGTAAAAAGGTACCCAGTGGATAGCATTGATCGTTTGTGGAAGCTTCTTTGTATCAACCAGTTTCATGACTGTTTGCCTGGTTCTGCGATTGGATTAGCCTTTAAAGATGTGCACAAGGTATATGGCACTCCAATAATGCTATCATTACAAGGCATTGACTGAATGATATTGGATATATATTGTAGTATCATCGTGATATCATGAGTCAAAGTCTGTTGTTGCGCCATAAAGCACAAGATTATATTATCAGTAACACCTGCGAGCCACGTAACAATACAGAAAAACAAACAGACGATAAAAATGGTAAACTATAGTACAAACTAATTATCATGTATATCAATATTCAATGCTAATATTTACGTATGAAATAGGCATACTTATATTCAACACACTTCCATGGACAAGGTCTGAGGTTATTAGTATGAATCAAGCAAACAAAATGGATGCATCTCTATTGTATGATCATGGACAAACATATGCTCTTGGTAATATGCTTTTTTTCTGGAATGGGAATAGAAAAGCTAAAACAATATGAACATCTAGTGGAAGACATTACTGGTCTTGGAGTTACAGGATATGTAGATAACTCAACCATAGCTGGTGACTCCATATGCAAGGATCCAGTAAGAGGTAATTGTTACTGAGTAGTAATAGTTGAGGTAGATTATAGAGATAGGCTCGATCACTTATATTCTTTTTTATTATTATTTAGCCTACGTACATGAGGATAACACATTTGTTCTTGAGAATGTGTATTTAAAAGCAGTTTTCAATCAAGATGGTCAACTTATTGAACTTATTGATAAAAGAGTATCAAGGTAAGTTTGAGTATAGATACAGCGAAGAAAGAGAAATAGTCTATTTAAATACACTATTAACCCATAAATAAAATATTCTAGAGGCTCTTTGGTCCCTAAAAGAGCAAAAGGAAATGTATTAGTTTTATATGAAGATGTGGTAAGTACTTATTTAAATTATTATAAATGTATAAAAACAGTACTAACAATATGATGAATAATCCAGCCAACTTATTGGGACGCATGGGATGGTAAGATTGAAACAATAATATTGATATTTTACAGTACAATGCTAATACCTTTATTTTAAATAGTGGAAATTTACCACCTTCAAAAATATAAGCAAATAGAAGGAAGCAAGAATCTTGAGGTAAGCTCGATGACTTGTACCAGCAGGTTCTATAACAAATGTAATGATAATGTACATACCTTTTTTATATAGATTATCTCAGCAGGCCCTTACAAAGCAGAACTCAAGCTTCGTCAAGAAATATCAAAAAAGAGTTATATTTCTCAAATTATTAGTCTGACATGTATTGGTGAAAGAATCGAGTTTAGTAATACTGTTGAATGGTATGAAAGTCATCAATTCCTGGTAAGATCAAGGTCAAAACGCACTCTATTGATATACTTTATTTTATTTACATTACAGAAAGTGGAATTTCCCTGGGATCTTGTTTCTGATTATGTGAGTCAAAAGACTCTACATCAATGTATTGATTAATTATCTTCTATATAGGCAACATATGACATTCAGTATGGTGTTATAAGACGTCCAACTCATTATAATTCTACACAAGATTCTGCAAGGTTTGAAGTAGGTTGATGGATAAACTAAAAAAAGGGAACATTCTAGTAGTAGTAATGCACTGGATTTATGTAGGTATGTGGACATAAGTTTGCAGATCTGTCAGAGTCCAATTATGGAGTTGCATTGATCAATAACTGCAAATATGGTTATGCAACTCAAGGCAATGTACAGCGTCTTTCTTTACTTCGATCACCCAAAGGACCAGATGAAAATGCAGATATGGGTAAAAAATCACAATAAATAACAAAGTGAGTATTAAAACCTAATGCAAAATATGGGTTGATCTTCTAGGACAACATACATTCAAGTATGCTATCTATCCACACGATAAGAACTTTTGTGGATCCAATGTTGTCCGTGAAGCCCTCGAGTTTAATGTTCCATTGTCTATTCGGTATGCTAGTTTATTTTCCAAGTCTAAATAGTATGGATTAATTTGTTCTAAACATTTGAAAACTACAGTCAAAGCAACGGATTTGAGATCAAGAATGAGACAGTGTCTGCTTCTATATTCGAAATTAATCCTTCAGAACGAGTTATTCTTGATACAATCAAACTTGCTGAAGATGATCAAGGCAAAGGTGAAACTATTATTCTTCGTCTTTATGAGGCCTATGGTGGAAAGACTGCCACGACTTTGAAAAGGTATGTCTTATATAAATCAAATAAATCATGTGTTAAGTACTAATTCAAATCTTGACTACTTAAAGCTGCTTATCTATTGAGAAAATTCAGATATCCAATATTCTCGAGGATGATGGAGAGACTATCACAGCCAATGATAGCTCTGAGTTTCCTATTTTGATGAATCCTTTCCAGATATTGACTCTGAAAGTGACTCTAAAGAAGGATTTGTGAGATTCTTCTATGATTTTCTTGATTATTTTTAGCACTGATGAGTATATGCATAGTAAATATAAAACAATTCAACTACAATAAAGACAAATGATAAATACATATACATCCCTCTTAATTAATGGATGAGAAACGACTTTGCATTTTCAAATTTCAAAGTTGTTTCACCTCATTTTGTTGTAAGCAAATCCTAATAATGTTTTTGTCTTCTGAAAGAAGAAGAAAAGATATCTGATTTCTAAATATAATCACTCAGATGCACATGGAGACATACCTTGGTTGATTTTCATTGTTGATAAAGGCAGGGGTATGATCGCAAAGTAATTATGACTTATGGAAAAGTAAGGTGGCAATAACAATAATACAGGAGCATAGAAATGAGAAAGCGAAAGGCATAAAGTGTTATTGAGACTATGGCTGGTTGACTCTTGTAAACCCTGGATCTCAGTTTAATTGAGTAACCTTTAAGTCTCTCACAAAGTTATATTTGCAAGACTATGTTTTTTTGTATGAAGTAGTCGATAGATGTTCTAGTGTTGTATAAGATGAGTAATAAAACATTGAGATCTTACAAACACTCATCAGTGTGAGACAGAGATACCAAATAGAAGCATTTAGGATCTGAGAATAAAGAATGATAATTGACTGAAAATAAAACTTTTTCATTGGCGAACTTTTTTTTCTTGAAAGTCTGATACTTTTATCTAATGAACTTGTAGTTGTAGTCATACTAGCATTAAATCTAATAATGAAGAGGGAATATAATATTAATGGGAAAAATTAATGGTACGTCCATCATCATTGTCTAGATCAATAGTCGGGTTTTCTATTAAACTGTTATTTAATGATATTTTATATAGTGCTAACGGTTCCAAATAGCAAGTTTTGATATCTCAATCTTCGTATAAAAAATCCAATAGTATATTTTCATAGTCTATTGGCGTAAACTATTGTATTATTATTAAACAGACTCTTTATTTAAACACTTTGAGAAAAGATTAACGTAATAATGGATACAGATTCTTAAGGAATCATCAGATATGTAGTTGTATACCACAGCTATTCTTGTATGATTTTTCTTGTCATTAAATATACTATACTTAATTATGTTTTTAACTATTGCCTAGAATCGCCCAATTGGATCTAATTCAGACAAATAAGGAGATAGATAGATACATCTATAACCTCTATTGGTAATCAAATTGTTAATTTTCTTCATGAGTACGTATGGGCGCATTGTCCATGACCAACTTATTGAGGGTCCCTTTAAAAACTTAAGGTACCAAGTTTTTTTTATATTTGTGCCTTTTCTTTTACGATCTTCAATAGCTTTTTTCTATTTTTATTTTGGGCAACTGACATCTACATTAACAATTATTACTGTTGAAACTGCCCCTAAAATGGAATGAGATTTTGCTTTAGTTAAGGGAATCGTCGTTACAGTGGGAGTGCTATAGGCAGACCTACCATAAGAGGCTCCTATGTTAATATCAAATGCAGATTCATCGATAAAAAAAACATAATTTTAAATAAAGTTTATAGTTTATAACTGTCCATTTTAAAACTCACTCATGGTTAACCTTTCTGTGTGCTGAAAAAAGGAGACAATGCTAGGATATAATAAGGATTTCGAGGCATAATCATAATTTTTTAAAACAAAAATTATGTAGAGTCAATACTATTATGTTTAATAAGTTCATCATATAGCATATTTTTTGTGTCTTGGCACAAGAAGTATCATAGGTGTCATTGATCTTTATCAAGGGGATTAGGCCAGCTAACATGTGATTAAACTGGGAACTTTATTCAAATCATTATAGACTTCTTTTATACTGTTTTATACGACTAATGTACTATCGACACGGTACCTTTGGACCCAAAAAGCTATTGAAAATGATATCATGTCAATGTGTAATAAATATTAATTGGCACCACTCAATGCTATTATTAAAATAAAATATCTTTCTCATTGTATTATTTTTTATCTATTTTCTGAACCAGAAATGCTACATAGTCAGTAAAATATAAATGAAGTAAAAAAGATACAAGATGTTTATAGAAGTAACCTATAGCTCTTACATGTATCTGATTTTTATTAGGAAACTATAGTAATTTCTTCAGGCGCCAATCATACCAGAAGAATAACAATCAAGACATCTTTAATTGATACTGCTTGGGTGTCTGACTAGTCACTTATTTTTACAGGATCTGATCCACACCATTAATGTCATAGTCTATTCTATGTGTTCATTCTCCAGAGCACTTCTATAGATATAGCAGAGAAAGAAAAAGAAAACTCCAAAACATACAACTAGAGCCAAGAAAATTCAAAGACTTCTGATTCATTCCTCCCCTTCTCCCTAGTCATTGGAGTCTCGGCTAAATGACTGACGGTAGTTTATGTTATAAGCAAACCCTCTAAAAAGCTACAATGTCTACACACCAGGAGATTTTTTGGCCTTTAAGCGATGATGTCTTCGCCCTTTAAAATCGAAATTTCTTGCCTTTTATGAAACTTGATTTAAAACAAAAGGTTTGCGGATATCAAAAATAATATTTCCTTTTATGGATAAAATTGTTTATTGTAATAGTATAGATAATACTATATTATGACTATAGCTACTGCCCAAGTGCATTCCCTCATAGCAATAGAATCCACACCCTAAAAGCTTTGTGCTTTATCCTTGGGAGATAGATAAATATGCTCAGGAGTATACCCAAGACAGCCTAGACACCTTAGACAGTATAGAAGGAAAAAGACCACTTGAGACTGACTTGAGAAGAGTCTTGACTTATCTAATAACAGGAGTGTATTAGTAATAATTCAATCAAGAGAGATAATATGCTTACCTTGTACTTCATACTTGTCTTGAGAACAATAAGCTATAGATTATCTATTAGAAGAAGAAGAGTCAGTACTATGTCTTATGGATTACAATGAGCTCAAGCCCAGATGAAAAGCTCTTCTAACAGTTACTCTTATTTTTGCTCTCAAGATCTGCCATACTTGCAACACAAATATCCTCACTGAGGCATTAGTGAATTTCAACAATATCCGCGCTTGACAAAGTTGCGGAATTGTTTAGAACAGAGATGTGAATACATCAAAGGGTATCTATACAGTCACATAAGAATAGATATTCTTTGATGCATTCATATTATATATCGCCACATCGAAAGTGGTTTCCTTCGGGATTTAGATATTTACAGGTAAATTTACATAATAATCTTTATTTAAGAACTAACATGAATATATTTCACTTTTTTTGCTCCTTTTCAAATCGATGTTATTTCTAAACAATTGTATTTCGACTATTTCCTTTTATATCCTAAAGACCTCCTGGTGTGTAGTTATACTATGAACACTATCTATTAAAAAAAGTATTCACAATCATTCAATCTTAATTTTTAAATCGCCCAATGTTAGGCTAAACCCCTTTAATAGTTATATACCTTATGGAAACGTAAATTCAATTTAAAATACTTTACTGGTTTACCAAAATCCCTAATGCTCATGTTTTCAAAAAAAAAAAAAGTAACTTAGGATCTTTCTGTATGTCATAGATGGAAATCTCCATTTTGTTGAAGATGGATCATGCCAATTTATTTTATTTCCTTAACTAACTGTGGGAAAAAGTGTATTATTAAGGTCTATATGTCACTTAATGGCATTATTTTCTGAGTTTTTTGTTTAACTGAATAAAAAATATTGAACGCATTTCAATAGACGTACAGTTCCCCTGATGTACTGAATAAATGTACTTAATAAGATCATAACAATTATTAAGTCATTATTATTTCAGAATAAGAATACAAAAGAATTAAGTTAGATCGAGAAGCTTGTATGCCTTACATCTATTTCTAGAAGCGCATGTCAAGCGGATCTGATAAATTGTCTTGCTAGATCAACAATTGTAGCATCATAAGCATCTACATTAGCTTCAAACATACAGCTTTTTCTACCTTTGGCTCTTTGTTTTCTTTATGAAAAGAAAGGCTGAAAGGTTTATTACTGTTCCTGTGGATTTATTTCTTTATATGATTTTTCTTCTACCTTTATCAATGTACTAGAACACGACATTAACATTAATATGATAATATGCTCTATAGTTGCCTTGAGATAATTGTTTGTGTTTATATTATTCCTGAAAGATTTATTAGATATAACATTTTTGGAAATTATTGGAACAAAAACTGAAGAAAAAAGATTAACATAAAATGTATTAAAAAAAGTTGGAACATTTGTAGGATCAAGATCCTACAATGAAACAGTTCTGGTCAGTCATAAAAGTTAAGCTGAAAAAAATAAATTCTTTTAAAAGAACAATCTTTATTCTTGAGTTATCTAAGAGGTTTTTGTGGGCGCTCTGTATTGAGATGTAATAATTGTCTAAATCATAGACGTACTTAATAAAGAAATCATTTTGGGACATTTGGTATAGTAGGATTTTGCTTTAATTTTTGTCCCAAACTTATGTTAAAGTGTCCCAATAATATTCGAAAACAGTGTGTACCTATTATTGACTACTTTTAATGTGAAACTGGTAATTTATTTTGTGCTTCTATTAAACAAACAAATAGGTTTTATAAATGACCTTCTGGTTCATCTATTAGACAGGCTCACGTCTTTCGCACATGGAAAACTATATTGTGTGTTTGTTTCTTACTTTATAGTTTGTATCACCTTATAACTCTGGTATATCATTATTCACCATTTGTTTACCCATTGAAATTGTCAATGAAAGTATCTCCAGTAGAAATATTTAGGCAAATATGAAGTATTCACGTTCATTCTGTCAATAAACTTTTTGAAAAACATCACCTTTCTTTTTCCTCATGATTTATTAGTAAGGATCTACTAGACATTATAATATCTTTTTTCATGACAAAATTGAATAAAATACACTTGCTTATTCTCTAAATAGTTGACCTGTATCATTGGTCTCCGTCAGTGAGTCAACCGAGGCTCCAGTAATCACTGGGAAAGGAGAAGGACTGGAGATGAACCAGAAGGCTTGGACCTTTTATTGGTTCTAGGTGTATCTTTGGAGTCATGCTTTCTTTTGTTCTATCTACAAAAGCGCTCTGGGCGGGTACCATTTTCCCTTTGAGACATTAGAATATGTCTAAAGTTCAATGTAGCAGCAATATCACGATTCCAAAGTCTCAATCTCTTGTCTTTCATACAATTTTGGTTTGAACACCTATTTGAAAAGAGAAAGATGAGTCTTATTTTGATATTAAATTAAGAAGAAATGACGTGACAAGACCATGACATCTAACTTTGGGCATTTTTGTTCGTTGGTATGGCCTGGGGTTCTTGACATGTTTAAATGTTTCCAAAGGTGAGTACTTGCACTCAGGACACAGATTCGATGTTTTGAATGCATTGATAAGATAGAGTTTGAATCCTTCTTAATTTAACATCCTTCGCATGCCCTTTCCCTTTATTGCCATTACTCTGGTAGTATTAGTACCTGGATAACTTGCTACAGACTTCTCATCAGTCTCCTATAAAAACTAAACACGTGTAAGAACCCTAGGTTGATTCTATAAGCATATTGTATTTTCTTTACTTTATTTGTATCTTGTTGGCTGTATAAAATATTTATTTCAGAAAGAATAGATAGAAATGCAATAAGAAATAAAAGATAAATAGCCTTTAATAGTATTTAATAGTATTAGCTACTATTTATCATACGTTAATAAGGTTATGTCGTATGAGGTTCAGGCAACCTTGCACAATGCTAGCACACATGTCTACTCTATACTAATGAAAGGGCTTTCCAAATAAATGCAAGTGATTGGAATCATTTCTGTACATTAGTCTGAAACAGTAATATTTTATTGTGCTTATCTTGACATTTTGGTCATTGAATAAGTATGGATTTATATTCCAAACCTAACTATCCTATATGGAAAAAAAGAAGTACATAACTCATAGGATTATATGACTGATTCATCTCACTCATTCTTTACAGTAAGCTGTCATCTCTTGGTCATACCACAATGTCTCTACTTTCTGTCTGGTATCTATTATTGTTTAGACAGTTACAATGATTTTTGTACAAATAGCCATATCCACAACAGCCTGTATATCTATTTTGAAGATGGTTCACTCAAATAATGCTATTGGGTATATAATTAGGATAAACATACTTGTTCAAGAAAGTGTGAATATAACCACACTCAATTGAGTTGAATACTTGTGAAAATAAATATCAAGACGAAACAGATGACATGTTCAACATTAAATAAAACATTTTACATTTGATCTATAAGCTCCAAACTTAAGCATATCAAGTCTCAATATCTTTAATTATAGAAAATAAAATAATAATAATACAGTTAATATTTTGTATGGCCTTCTTTGGCATCAATGACAGTCTGGCATACATCTGTCATACTCAGAACTCGTCGTTGTGCAAGTTCAACACTGACTTTCTACATTGATAATATATACCCTTCTTTCTTCAATTCATATTTCCAAGGCGTATCAGGCATGTTCAATTGAGCTCAAGTCAAGACTTTGTGTGAACTAGTAATCAAAGAACCCTAATTTGATGTGTCTCTTTTCACCATCTAGCATAGGCCCCAATACGACAGCTAGCACTCCTTTATTGTAACAGAAACCCACTGTTTTCTTTCTGATACAATTCCATGAACCAAGGATGGAGCTCACCAGCCAAAATTCTGATGTACTCGTCTTGGTTTACAGTACCATCAACAACGACTAATGAGCCAACTCAATCCACCCAAAAACAGCTCTAAAACATCACACCATTGCCACCAAACTACATTGTTAGAACAATAGGGTTATAACTATATCGTTCTCTAACTATTTTAATGACATAGGCATCTCTATTGCTCTTTTTCATAATGTATGTTGACTCATCAGATTAAATGATACCTCTCCACTAATCACTTGTTCAACTTAAGGATCTATACTCTTTCATATATCCAATCATATCTCAAGAAAACTTTCATCAATTTAATGAGTAAATTCTTCTCTCATATTGCCTCTGTCTTGTAATAAAATCGGATAAATCTTTAGGTGTGTATTCTCTTATGCCGCATAAACTTGTTTTGTTCATCGAAAACTTAATAAAACAATTCGTTAAGAGATCCCGATCTTTTGAATTCCGGGATACTTCTCTTCTTAGCGATACTTTTCTATTGATTCCTTGAATATAGACACCAAACACTCAGTAAATGTATTAAATAATGTTAATATCAACATAACTTATTTTATTACAAAAATACTTTGTACTTTATATGCTCATCTTCTTATATACTTCTTGAATAAAAGTAAGCGGAGATCATATTAGCAAGACTTGTAACGAGTCACTTTAGTCCAAAGAACTATCTGTATTTCTCTTATCTTCAAGTTTATTTGCTATTATTATGATTAAGCTTTTAATCTTCGCATTAATCTATGATTTACCTAAATACACCATTAAACTTTTATTGTTACCAGTGAATTTATATAAGAAAAGAAGAAATAGACTGTGTCTTTGATGTTGTTTGATACTATCTATTATCATGTAGCACTGATTCAAAGCTATATCATGTCGTGCCACATAAATGTTTTACAGATACCGTTACTCAAAAGTAACAGCATATCATATAATAAGTTTTTTTTGTACTCTAAAAATGTAAATAAATAGATATAGAGTATGATTTTTCGTGCAGAAAAATATATCCCAGTTTATTTGTTTTATTTATCGAACACAACACTTTGCTCTGTATGTCTGCCAACATAGTGTATACCTCTACACTTCTCACACAGATAGGTGGTGCATATATTGGCTGTGGAACTATAATTGCAGTACTGGGTGCTGCTACAACATTTGGAGCAATCGTTCAATTAAAGCGCCATGGACTTCGCCATCTCTTTTTCCCCATTATCATAGCAGGATTATGCTATTTACTCGTAGGATCAATAACTGCAGGCGAAGGAGGACAGTTTTTGGGCCTTAGATCAGGAGGGTCAATCTTTTCAAACCAAGGGCTTTCATACATGCTTATTGCTCATGATTTCTTTCAAGGTGTAATTCCACCCATTTTATGGCTGCTTGTGTTTGTAACTTATCATGCAGTGACTCCATCCGACCCTGAATTAAATGGCTATAGAAAGTGGATTAAGCACAACACAGTGTTTATTCTCTTTGGCTATGTGTGGATCTTTATTCTAATCATCTGTGAGCTTGCCGGATCTGCCAGTCTTGGATCTCTGTATAACGGAACAACAAACTATGCCAGTGATGGAGAGACATTAAGTGCCTATATTTCAACAGCTCAGACACTGCAGCTTACCAGCTATGGTCTTTGGCCATTGTTTGCTATTTCTGGAATTCAGGCATGGATTGTCTTGAAGCATATCAATCATTTCAGCATTACATTTGGTGTCTATCATATTCTTCTTTTGTTTGTCGTTATTGGCAGCACTGTTGTGACAAGCACTGGATCAGTTAACTGGAGAGCATATGTTGCCATCAGTTTCTTATTTCTTGGACTTGTGGGCATTGCTGCATTATGGCTTGTCCTTAAGTATGGTATCACTTGGGAAAAGACCACAACAGTTGGTGGTGTTGAAATGGAAGAGACTAAACAGTCCCAAATTGTGGAACAAGATGCAAAGGAGTCTCCTATCGTTGAGCAGCCACATATAAAGGCCGGATCTCATGATGTGCATGAGGGCTCTAATCACAAAACCAATACTCATGAAAACATCACACACGAAAGCAATGTGTATGAAAACATCAGCGCCCGTGGAACCATTAGCCACACTACCAGTAGTAGTCATATAACTAATTTTCATAAGATCAGTGCGGATGGAATTCAGGATATACCAGGCCAGCAGCGTCTTAACGAGTATGATTACCAGGAGAAGACTGCTGTTCTTTGATTTAAATGGTTTATAGCATAATCTTAAATGATTAGAGCCATGAAATTTCTTATATCTAATAGTGACAGTAACAATAACAGTAATAATAATAATAATATGTGTATGTGTATTAATTTTATCTCTTAATAAACAATAATGACTTATGAAAATAATATATTATAACTAGTTTTCTTTTTCAAAGCACGTTTATTCCTATACTACACTAAGGCCTTTATATAAGATACAACTATACAAATTTATCCTTGTTATTTTAATAATAATAAACTAAGTAAAAAAAAACAGTTTATAAATTATTTATGTATGGTCATGCTAATATAGAACAAATCACTCGTACTTTACTCTCTTTAACTAGAGGTATTTTTAAGTAAGTAAGAAAGAAGCACATTGTTTAGCCGACTCCTTTTTTCATAAATGTCTAAAGATAGATAGATATATAAAAAAAGAAGGTTCAGTTATGAAGGTATATTTAAATAGATGATACATCAAAGTCTTCTTCTCTTTAGCGCCTTGAGAATGGATTATCAAATAACTCTCTAAGCATGACTATTCTATTTATTTCAAAGATCAAATGAGGAATTAAATGAGGAATTAAATGAGGATTACAGAAAAAATTATGAGTAGTTCAAACCATATCACCTGCTTGCTTAGAGCACTTTAAAATCTTATTTATAAATCAACATATTCAGTATGACTTGTATATTTTATTTTACTTTAGTCAACTTTGTGAACAGTTGATATGATGAAACACAAAGCAATTCTATTATCAGTCATCACTCAATCTTTACTGTTTTGGTTTTGCATCATAAGGTTCATCTTAACTATTATATCTAGTCATCAAAACGGGAGTCTATTACTATTTCCACATAGGTATCAGATGCAGACTCGTTAAATGTCAGTGATTAAAATAGGTTTTTTGTATGAACCGTTTAGCGTAGCCACATTTTTGAAGAACACAAAACTCTAATTCTTATCTAAACATGTCTAGTTGCTGTGGTTAGGTCATAAACATGTGAACTTTTATTATAATATATGCTATTTTAGTAATAATATAAAAAAGAGAACATTTTGTCTGGACATCGTGCTACATCTATGTGAAAATTTGAAGAATACCCTTTAAAAATGGATGTAGCCTTTCGGATCAAATCACCGTAAGCAGCTAGTGAAGAATACAGCAGATATTTCTAAATCAGATAGGTTATTAATCACTTGTTATACAAGGTTATGTATTTCATCTCAATACAAATATACATGGATTAGCCTACGAATTTCTTGATTCATAAAGTATGTACAATTTATTCACCGGCTCACTAGCATTTTTTGAGTGATTTCAGCATCATAGTCAAATGAGTTTTGAATCTTAGAAAGGTAAATGGGCTCTATGATGTTACAAGCAAGAAAAGAATATATGCGTTGTACATAGCTTGTTGTATCTCAACAGTGTTATAGTTTATCAGATATTAAGTCATGAAATAATATATTCGCATTGGTTTGTCAAAACCTATAGATACATTGACCAATTTTATTGATATCAGTGACCTTTGTTCATTTTATTCGTTTACCTTTCTAGAGATATTTCCCTTTTTTTTTTTTAAAAAAAAAAACTAGATGTACTTTGTTTTAGATGTCTTATTTAGCCGCCAATTTTAAACGTATACTTTCTATGGCACAATAATAGAATATATACGTTTAATACTTAAGTGTTATTTATCATTTTTGGTATCATACTCCTTGTTGAACTACTGAATCACACCTTTCCGTGAAAATATATAGAACCGAGATTTATTAAGAAGAGTTATAGAGTGAGATTTACTAGAATAATGGTTTGATTTTATTCTTGAAAATATGAAACGACTCCCCATGCGCTTTTTTATATTACCAACATGCCTTCTTATTGTAATAAAAGACACATATACTAAATGATTTATGAAGTCTGACATATAATATTATTTGTAGGCTGGTCAGTCTTCTCTTTATATTTAGACATGAAGAATATTAATGTATTAATGTGAGCCTGTATTATTTCTCTTTAGAAAAGAATGAATTACACCAAAATTAATAAGAGTGGTATTAACAAAGCTAGGTTTTTCTTAAAGCAAACCAAGACAATAATGAGAATAAGACCTGTAAATAATTTTATAGGGTTTATTTATTTAAAAAGAATAGTGATGTAATAAAAAAACAGCTATCAACTTAATACTAAAGAGCATGCTGAGAAGCACTATGTAAAATACTAATTACTGCACATCTTTTAGATTCCGGTACACTTTCTTTAGTCTGCATAAATTTAGTAATCTCATAATGGAATTGTTCATCTTTATATGTTTTTTCATTAGTAAAAACACTTTTAAAACCATTTAAATATGTGTTCGACTCAATACATTGATTGTCTTCTACTCCATTGGAGCAAGCAGATTATTATAACAAAAAATTGACTGATTAAGACAAAGATAATTAGTTCTTTGTAAATTTAGCCACACATCAGCCAATCGGGATCACTTCCTTGAACTCACATATATTAACTTAAAATACATTGCCAGAGTGCATACATTCCATTAGCCACTATATAGACTCTTTTTAATGTAAATTTGTGTATGTTTTCTTTTTTCTTTTTTCTTTTTAAAAAAATGAGATCTTTTTAGTTTTTTGATACTTATACAAGTTATTAATTGAGACTTTGAGATGAGATCATTAGCCAGTAACTTCAATAATGAAACCACTACTGATTATATTGCTTGAAAAAGACAGAAACATCATAGATTACCAAAAAAACAAAACAAAAATATAAAGTCTTTAACCGTTGACCTTTTTCAATTTCTCATTCTCTGTTATCCACTATTTACTAATATATAAGGACCTAAAAATGTATATCTATTATATTTATGTGTTCAGGACTTTGTGAGTTACTTTGATTGCTCTTTCTTATTAGAGAATTTTATTTTGAGTGTTTCATATTTACACTTAATTATTCTCTTCATATCAAATAGAGTGGCTATAATGAACACCTCACAATTAGTTGAGATAGATACACACACATAAATTTACCATATGCTTTTGGAAGTAAGGCAATTTTCCTCTATATAAAAACAAATAATCATTAAGATATAATATCACCTATTCAAAAATATTTTCTGTGAATATATATATATATATATAATTAGATAAACAAGAGTTTTTTTTTAGATAGAATTGTAAATACTTTTATTCAACTATACAATAATAGCACCTATAAAGACTTAAGAGTTTTAATTCATACTCCTATATTATGATATGAATACATGTTTAATTATAAAATAACATCACTATTTACTTTTAATTAATACTTCTTTGTAAAGTCTTTCATTTTTTAGACATATGATAACGTTATATTTCTGTTAAAGTTTTATTTAAGTGGTTGAGGTGTTGGAAGTTCATGCATAGTGGTGGCAATGTCAACTCCGAAATCACACATCATCTTTTGGGCTTATTGTTCTAAGTTTGGTCATTTTAAAACCCAGAGATTAATTATCAATCTGAAGAAATGGCCATAAACTAAAGATGTTCTATTGTTAAAGGTTACCCGAGTGTTGCTCTAGTATATACATGTTTTATAAGGACTAAAAAATACATTCTATACTATCTTTATTATGGCTTGAGTATTTCTATATTTTATTGATAGAAAGATAGAATGACAAAAAAAGACACATATTTTAAGCAGTTAGATATATTCATTCTATAATTATTCTTTATATAAAGCCTATAAAAATATAGCTTATTTGGTATTGTATATATTTATTTATTTTGATTATTAATAATCACCAAGCACTAATTGAGGCTATTGCTTATCCTTTGAGAACATGGAATGTTAATGATAGATGTATGACACTTAAAATGTCTAAATAAAATGGATACATGTAAACAAAAAGGCTAAAGTATAATAAATAAAATACTAATGACCAATATGAAATACTAAATACTCAAGTGGAGGTTTTTTGTTTTAGTTTTAGTTTTTGAACTTCGTCAGAATATACTTGCCTTTATAGCCTAAATCCATTTTTTTTATATATATAAAGGAATTTATTTGACCCCACAATAAAGATACATTAGTCACTTTATTTTTCATTTTAATACTTTAATTTCTTTTATCTTATCATCTCTCTTTATTCAAAAAATAGTAATGCTAAGTGACACTCTATTCATTAAACAGTAACATTCTTTAGTTTTAAATAAAGAAAGAATAACCAATTCATCAAAGTGCTTTTCTAATACCTATTGTACTGAAATTATTTAGTTCCAAGAGTGTACATATTCTTAAAGAGGCTTGATTGTAGATACCACTTGAACATATCACCAGCAATAATATATCCAATTTTAGTACTATATCCAATATCTAAAGAATACTTATGTACATCAATATATTGATTTCAGGCTATCTCACTGCTGGGTTTTTTTGTTTTGTTTTTTGTTTTTATTATTGAGAAAGACACTCATTAAATGAATAAGAGTTGACAGTTTGTTTATTGATTAAAAATATAAAAAAATCTTTCTTCACTTCATAACAAAGGATAAAGTATAATTTAATCCACGAGTCAACCTCAATCTTTAGTATTTACTCAATGAGTTTTTTTTTGAAAGCATCATAACCGTTGTTGAGATTTATTTATTTATACGCTTTTATAATTGCTTTTGTTCTTTATAAAATAGAAAAAGGTATTAAAAGGCATAAGCATAAAACATAGAACATTAGTCAAATATTCTGCCATGGTGGAGAAAATATACATAGCTATTACTTGCTCATATAGATAGGCAAGTGGGTGGCATTGGTGTCGGCTGCTCAGAAGGTCGGTCATTTGCAGCATGTGACGACCAGTATCGTTTTAAACAATGTCATAATACCAATAATGAGGGATCATTTAGAATATCTTCTGTTGTATCCTATATGGATTTCTTGTATTATTATTTATTATTATTTGCAAAAGATGTAGTAGTGAAGTGTCCAGCAGTTCACAGTAATTCATAAAATACAATTATATGTGTACATAAATGGAGGTATGTGATGTCGAGTCTTCATTTGATTCTTTTGCATCATATGGCATGACTTTATTGTTGGTTTGAATACGGCTTATCATCCACTGGGCAATCCCAAATGAAGATGGTTTGCTCTTTGCTGTAAATAATACTGTTGATACTCCATAGGCTTTTTTAATGGGGTATCGTGGCAGTTTTGTAGTAAGAGATATATGAAGGCTATACAAAATGTTGGATGTCCATGTAAGAGTAGGAAATAAAATTGAATAGAGAAATGTGTAGGGTTTCAGGACCTCATATTGGTTTGTTGATTGTATCTCACATAGCATTGTATTAATTAGTGTGTTATCACATGAATTATTAATTGAGTTATTGAAATGATGTACTTTGCGAGATGAGTATTGGTATACTTTAGGTGGTGTAGTCAGATCGACACTGACTTTCTCGATATCAAACGTTGTCTTTTGGAGAGGAGAGATGCTGCTTTTTTTCTTGTTTTTGTAAGCAACAGCTAACCATCCAAGCAGAATGCCGAATATCAATAGTACTATGATAATAATGCCAGCATTCATGGTGTCGCTTATTTTTTCTGTTGATTTTACGAGTGTTTCGTTTGAGACAGATGCGTTGAGAGTCGACATTTCTACAGAGAATAATGGTGTACAGTCAGGGGTTTTGTTTATTCGATTGTGCAAAGTTAGCCTTGATAAAGGACAAGTGTAGGTGTATGTCAGGATAATAAGGGATAAAGAAAGAAGCTGTGAAATTAAGAAAGGGAAGAAATGAGCACATATAAACATAATTGTACAGTTGCTCATTTGTTTGTACTGACATTTTAGTACAAGAAATAGTCGAATTCGAGATAAAAGAAAATACAAAATGAGTTGGAATGTTGATTTATAGGCTTATAGAGACAGGTTAACCAGGAAAGAGGGGCAAAACTATGTAGTGATTTCTCGTGAAGTAATAGATAACAAGATTACCAAATGAGAGGGTGATATACTGTTAAGAAATATGGGTTAATGACATCTACCACACAATGAATACTAGTTGGTTTCTTTATTTTATGGTTCTCAAGATGGAAAACATAACTAAAATTTTCTAGTAGTAAAAGGTGTGAACATGACATTGTGGGAGAAAAAAGTAAACAGCATGAAGAAAGGGTAAGTCATGCGAAAAGAAGGAATTGAACTTTATCTTGGATGGCCTTATTTTATGTAATACTGAAAGTTAATAAAGTCTAAAAGTGACGCAGGTGTACTTTCAACTAAGCATTCCACTTATGTACAGCCTAGTACCTGTGTTCAAAAGTGGCATACAACCATGTGTAATACTAAGTCTCCTTACCCCTCTTTACATCAAACACTACATGAAATCAGTATTTGAAAAATAAAATAGAGTATTCACATGAATCATCTTATAGAACCATGTGTTATGAGATTGATTTAAGATACAAATGATAAATGGCGTTGGGTATATGAGGTCATGTACACACAGCATTTACTTGTAGTCTCCAATATATCATCTAGGATTGGCCGCTAGGATTTAAATATTACTATAGCGACCACGGAATCAAGCTTATTGTCCAATGAGAGAACTGGAGACCTTACATTAAGTCTGTTCCTTATTGTTCTTGTATAACACATCAGGGACATGTGCTATCTCTTTAATTTTATTGTAAGGTTATTTTCGTTTTTAGTCTCGTACAAATACTGGATATATCATCTGTTACTTACAGTCAATATTTGATACCTTGATCAAAATAACTATATATAATAGGCTGAGAGTCAAACCTTGTTAGGCCAAGACACTTTGCAAGGATCTTACAAGCAGTATTTCAATAGATACTTAGGCTTTGATTTTTAAAAAAAAATACGAGTGTTTCTTTTTGTCTTTCTGAAAAAAATAAAATAAAAGGCTTATACAGACAAACAAATATAATGTTGTGCCTTCATATGGCTGTAGTACATAGAACGGTTAGAATTACAACAATACCAAAATTTACGGACTGGATTTACCCACATAATTCGTGAATCTGATAAATCTAAGCAATTCCATACTTGGCTTTCATTTGATCTATTTGGTTAAGTAATATAACAACATGCACAGAGCACCACTCTCTTGCTCTCTATCTTTTCAATAAGGCTAATATCTGGAATGGGTTAAAAATGTTTAGTGTCTTTATCATTCTTGTTATACGTGAGATGACACATTCACTCAAAAACAAGTATTTCCAATTATTTTATTTTGTGAAATAAAAACATTTTATGGAATTTTTAACTAATCCATAGAGATTCCCTACATCGAGTTACTCAATTGAATGGTTTAGTAGTGTTTGGAAGCTCTAATACATAGTACAGATTCCTTATTACTTTTAAATGGTTTCACGCAAGAACAGAAAGGTTACACTAGTTGCACCTTCTAATCTGTGCTCTGTAGTCTGCTTCAGACTCTTCTTTGATAGAAATTAAGAAAATTTATAATTAAAGAAAGGTTCGGTATAGATTTTTAGCTACATTTTTTTTCCATTTTCATCAATCAATAGATTAGAACTCTCTGCATAAGATAAATGCACAGAAACTATACTGCTTTCTCAGTGTCGGGCAGGCTTTTAAAAGACGGGGAACCTCCGAATCTCCGAGCTCCTAATTTCCAAGTTTCACAAGAGCAAATCAAACAAAAAGTTCACTGTGCCACCTCACTTATTTTTTGCTAAGTATGGACTATTGTCAAAAAATGTTACGCCATCGGTGAAGCAAATAGCTGTCAATCATAAAAAGTATTGAATGGCCATCAAAATTTAAATGAAGTGGGTGACATGAAATGAGACTGGTAAAGTACAAGGGAAAATTGATCTAGGGAATGCGATAGAGCAGCATTAGGGTGCATGAAAATACATTGATGCAAGGTAAGGCTAGCACAGCAGACAGTCAAGTGACATTATTTTGTTGCATGGAAACATTTAATTATTTTATTTATCTTCAGGGAAGACATATCAGGCACATTAGGCATACAACAAAGTACAAACAATGTGATTTTCTTTTTCTGATCTATCTTAAGATAATCCATAGGTGGTATAAAGCTTGGCTTTTACAAATAAGTGGCTTAGCCATTTATTATTTAAAAATGTTTAAATGTAAATTAGAAAGGATATACCTTGCCACATTAGCCTCTCGACTATAGTTGAGTGTCTGAAGCTTAATACTTTTAGTCTGTAGATTAAACACTATGTACGGTGTCCAGTGTAAACTCTATCAATAATTCATTTTCCGATATGAATTCTTGTATGGGGAGATACTTATTGTTTATCATAAAAACACACATTAAACACACAGTAGAGACTTGAAAATTGGATAAAGTATAAAGAAGGTCAACAGGATAATAAATACAAATTTATTGGGTGGAAACCTTTAATATTTGGTGTTTCCACCCTTGGCCTCTATAACAGTCCTACATCTTCAATGCATACTGTTAATGAAGTTGGTGGTAATCTCCTTGGGGATCTTGTCCTACTCTTGCACCAGGAGAGCCTTCAGATCCTGGAGGGTGCTCCTTGGGGTCATCTTCTTTCTGACTGCTCTGTCGAGCTCCTCCCAAAGATGCTCAATTGGGCTCAGGTCAGGGCTTTGAGAGGACCACCCCTCCATAGTGGCAATCTCCCTCTCATCCTTCCATTTCCTAGTCTCCTTACTAGTATGGCAACTGACATTGTCCTCTTGAAGAACATAGCCTACCACTGGATTCAGTGCCAAAAGACAAGCCAGCTCGGGGCAATAGGTCTTCTTTAAAATACTGGTGTATTTGGTACTATTAATGAACTCCTCCACTGTAACAAGTCTACCAACACCTTCACCAGAAAAGAAACACCACACCATCACCCCACCACCACCAAACTTCATCTTTGACTTGACATTATTTGGGAGTAGCCCCTCCTTCTTCCTGCACACTATTCTGGTACGGCAGTTGTTGCTCATTAGCTGGAACTTCGATTCATTGGACCAGATGACTGTTTTCCAGTCTTCATCTGTCCAATGAAGGTAGGTCCTAGTCCAAGTAAGCCTCAACTTCTTGTGTTTAATGATGAGAGAAGGTTTCTTAACAACCCTGAAAGAAGGCCAATCCTCTTTATCATTTCTCTAAAAGTGCTCATGCACACTTTGGTGGTCATCTATTTGCAAAGTTGATCTATTGTCTGGAATGAATCCCTTTCCATCTCGTATACAAACTCTCTCTCGTCCTTCTAAGAATAGACTTGCGCCTAAAGCCCCTTCTTGTCTTGAAACAGTTAATTTCCGTATATTTCATTATGATAAGGCTGACAGCGGAATTACTGACACCAAACATGGCTACACTATCCACTTGTCTGATGCCATTTCCAGTGGTCTTGTGTACAATGGGTTTACAAGTAAAATACTCAATATTATTCTTTCTTGTTTCCAGTAGACTTGGTGGTTTGTTCAGTAGTGTTAGACATAATAAATGATATAGCAGGAAAAGAATAAATGAGGATTAAGTATAAAAAAATATCTATTTTTCTTGAGCAAAATAAAGATCAAAAAAACGAATTTTTGATAGAGTTAATACCGGACACTGTACTTGTTTGTTATAAGAATCGGGTACAGCTAAAGGGATATTCACAAGACAAACTATTCATTATATACCAAAACAAGGAATGGTCAGAGTAATTCATATATTTGATCCGAAAATACTCTAAATGCATCATTTAATTTTAATCTGTAAAACATCAATTGGCTAATAAATTAAATAAAGTTTTTTTTTGAGAGTTTTAAAAAAGTTCAAAAAAACACAGTTCAAAAAAAATAAATTATGCGCTAATAACTTTGTACCAATAACTTAAACTCTTTATATTGAATTTCTCCATAGGTTGACACTTGGCAAATGTTCTACGTATTTAATCTATATATTTTATTTCTATTGAATGATAGGAATTTTTCAGACAGATAAAATCTTGAGAATATTGCTAGTCCTGTTACATTTTAAACCAACATTGACACTTTACCTTGAATATTGGTAGAAAGATAAATAAGATTTTATTGATGAATTTCCCAATAGATGATTCAACGTAAGCCCAAGTTTAATTATGTAGATGAGTCACATATATTCCCCTCAAGAAATAAAGGAAACTTGGTACTTTCTGCTCATTGGTGTTGTATAGCTCAAAATCTGAGCAGGAACTGTATCGGGGGCAGAGAAGAGCAAAGTTAAAGTTAATATAAAAAAAACAAGGAGAGGAGAGCCAGGATACAGGGTTAGAAAAAAACTCCCAAAAACTAAAAAAAGAGTTATTAGCTCAATAGTATGTATCTGTATAATACTAAGATATTAGTTAATAATCTCCAAAATAAAAAATAAACATGTTTTGTAAAGAAATGAAATGAACTAAATGGTGAATAGCTAGGGTTGATTCTATTTTATAGTGGGCATAAACACATAAACATACTGCTACAGTAGACAGTACTGCACTATAGATAGGTTGATAGCATGAATGGCCTTTATCTTATAAAAATCCAAGACATTAGACCAGACTCAACTTATATTATGACTAACATTACAAAGAACACGTGTAGAAAAGCTCTTTTCTATGAATATATAATAAAAACGCGTATTTTCAGTTGTTGCCAAGTATTTGTGAACTGTCTAAAAAACTTAAAGTAGTTTAAAAAAGGCTGCATATATTTTCTCAAGTATTGGATTTAGTCACAACTAACAGTTTCTGGAACCCAAAGTCATCCTGAACTCATTGTCGTACCTAAACTCAAGACCCACACCATTCTTCTGGAGATCTGCTGTCTTTTCATTCATCTCTTTACTATACCTTTTTGTAATTACTGTACATTTTATTTTAGTGCATTAAATCTGTGGCTCACAGGTAGTTTTTATGAACGCCTATGTTTTTTTTAAAAAAGAAAGAAAGAAAGAAAAGATAAAAAGAAAAGGCCCTTGTATTCTTTTGTGCATGGAGTCTACAGAGATAAGGTGAGACCGGAGAAAACTTTGTGAGCACAGACGGTAGTAAAACATAATAAATGCAATGCTGGGGCCAATGTCTATAAAGAAACAGACAACTAAACTGAATTAATTGATACTGTAGACTAAAAACTCCTATCATATTGATTACATAACCATGGCCCTATCAAGGAATTTATGCTTTATCAGAATCTTATCTTTGTTATCAGACTAGAGAATCTTTGAGGCTGAGGCAGAATCAAGCAATATGCTGATTTCAGGTTATTTGTAAGTGTTAACACATGTTATTCTTAGCAACCCAAAATATTCTTCAGTTATAAATGATAAAGGATAGTAAATAGTTTCATACATACCATTCACTTTTAAATAGTGATATATGAAAATATCTTATATTCTTTTCATTTTGTACTTGACTCTTGTCTTTATTATAAGACTCAACTTATAAGTATCCATTTATCACTTTTATAGACAAAGACAACACCCAATAAACAAACAAATGGTTTATGCATGGTTGTTGGCTCATGTTTTTAGTAGAAACGAGTTTAAATATTTAAGCATAAAAACAAGGGTAAAGTCTGAAGATAAGAATAGACGGGTACTAAATTGAGGAAAGTACCTTTATTCACTTAAACACACACAGGCATACATGTATAATCTATACTTAAACACATGCACATGCACATTTACAGATAGATGAATAGATCCATTAACCATTGGCCATTCCATAGATATCTTGAATAGAATAGAAAAAGTGAAAAAGCCAATAAGATATTGTAGATACTAATTCTGTCATTATCTGATTCTTTTACAAATTCAACGTTATGCATTCTTTAACTATAGTCACAAAAACTTTATTTACTTCATTAGACATGTCTTTCTTTGTTGAATGCCTGAAGGATTGAGAGTATCAAGAGATGAGTTTGAGGATATATACCATTCAACCATAAACAGGAGTACTTGTCAATAAGAGAATCTAAAGAGAATTACTGTTGGAGGCATCTCACTGCTTGTAATTTACTTTACATTGGAAATAAATTTAATAAAGTGCCTAAGTAGATGAGACTATTGAAGGAGACAACGGTGTAACCATCATTTATAGGTTGAACATACCTATTTTGTACATTGATGACTTCTATAATAGTTTGTCTCACTAAAAAAACGCTGATGAGTAAGTTAATAAAGATATCCCTTTTTCACTAAAATAACAGTGATTATTTCAATGGCTGCAGAAAAGAAGTAATGAACATTTAAACTCAACAACATGGTGTCTTGTGGTGCCTTTGCATTTAGTTTAATCCCCTATTGACTACTGCTTTGGGGTATTTTCATTGAGGTGGAAGTAGGAATATAAAATAGTACGGGTTTATTGGATAAGTTTGTTCATTCATTCCATCAGCAGAAATCTATTCATTGGGGATTAAAAACCGTTATTTTATTTTTATTTTGAAAAAGGTAATGTTTATTTCTTAAGAAAGAAGGTTGCTATCGGAGGATCAAAGGCATTGAAAGACCCTCAAATTCTGGACTTCCCTGAAGCTTTTTTATTTTATATCTATAAAATAAAAATAAAATAAAAAAACTTCCTCATAGAGTAACAAAGTGGATCCATAGTGACACTATGTTCTGTTTGCTTCTACGTCAGAATTAGTGATCTTAATTTGTTGATGCTATGACACATCTTGTACTCTACAAGTCGTTCAATTATAATACGAGTCACAGATAATTTATGAGGAAGAATACAAGAAAACACCGTCTTTGCTAAACCTTTTTCTTTTTATATTTACTACGCCAATCTAATACAAAAATGTAGAAATAGAAAGAATGTGTTATTACATTTATAGACTATTCTTTTAGGCAAATAAGAACATTTGTTCATTATTACTATTATTATTACAAGCAATTTTAATATAGTTCATTATTGTTCTGGCCACCATCGAATCATGTACTCTTTTTTGTTAATGCAAAAGACCTATACATCAATAGAAGAAATGACCCGTTGCCTCTAGTCAAACAGCATGAAAGATTTTTATTCATCTTCTCTTGTCATTTTATCACGTGCACCTTGTTTTTAATGTTCTATTTCAATGTGCATTTTGATTGCATTCTTTTGGTGTGTGGGTATTAAGATAAATATATAATGAATACACAATAACTCTCCATTAGGACAATGGCGTTAACCTTAATATTTAGTTACGCACTTTTATATTATTATGGCTATCATAAATCCAAGTACACAAGCAATCTTTATGTTTGGTAACAATAATGAAAAAAATACATTTCTTAGATGTCAACCAATCAATACCACAACTTAAGATGACAAAAATTGTTTTATATAGAAACCACCACCTTTGTATAGTTACAAACCACTCTTTTTACCTTAACACATGAGAGAACTAATCTAGACTTAACATTATTTTCATTCACCGTTATTTATTTATTTTGTATTGTATTTACCTGACTCATGACAAAAAAAAAAGACTGAGTTTGGTTCCTGGAGCTTATGTACTGCAGCATTCTTTTTCTCTTTTTAAACAGTAAACGTCCACTACCTCTAGATGCTTCCACAGTGTGTTGTACATAATAAACTCATCTATCTTTTTATATGTCTATAAGGAAAAATTTTTTACATGTTTTTCTTATCTTTGGATTGGGTTAGTTTCAACTGAAAAAGATGGAGAGGTAGAGGACATACAACTCATAGACATGCAAAGTACACTTTGATGCCCTAATTTGTGTCAATTTCCATAAAAATATAAACAAGAATAGAAATACTCTCAATGTTCTTTGGATCTTTTTTTTTCTCTTTTATCGTTGGAGAGATGGACATATTGGGGTGAGTGGATCTAAATCGAGAGAATGGATCAACCTTTAGTTAAGGTCGTGGCAAATGTAAAATAGAGATCCAGCATATGTGACTGTGGCTGGTAGACATAAAAATACAAAAGAATAATAAGAATGCTAAGGCACGATGCTATAAGAATGTATTAAAAGTCATTAAGAAAAGAGAATGGCAATTAAAACAACCACCATCCGACTGAGTTGTCATGGTAGCATTAATAACTAAAGTTTCAGTCTATTGATTACAGCAAAAAGAAACCTGTGACAGATACAAAAATAGATCAAATGAATTACAACCATTTTAAAGTCCCCCATTATAGACTTCCCTTTCACTCTCATGTTGAAGCGCTTCTAATGCTCTTGCTGGACATGAACACAATTGAGAAACATGAGAAGAAACCTAAACAGAAAAAAGTCACCAAGAATAACATAAAGGCAGTCTCAAAGGAGAGAACGAGCCAACAAAATGACATGGAGGCACTACAAATTACGTTTTATGAGATTGAGGCCTGGATAGACAAAACTACACCCACCATGAACCGTATGATAAAAGAGCTTGACAAGGCATCGGTGCAGTTTGATAAGAGGCGTAGGATAGAATCGGGAATAAACAACAGTAAAGAGGAATCAAGCACAGCCTTGCCTGATTCCAATAAGATAAAATGGACGCTCTCCTTCCAACCAGGAAGTGCACTACGCCTAGAGACCAATATTACTTCTATTGAACAGCTCATTACTGCCGTGCAAAAGATTCAGCTAATGTCAGATCCCGAAATGGACGAAACAACGAAAGAAGACGAAGACGACCCTATACCTGTCCAAGAGAACGATGTAGATCAGGACTCCACTGACTATTGGTCCATAGTAACACTAAAGAAACCTAAATCTTGCTTGGAGAAATACAAACATGATGATGAAAACTTCAGTCGACTCACAGGAGGAGTCACTCCTGCTGCATTGAACCACATCTGTAACATCTACTGGAATTGTATGCACCCAAAGCTCTCTATTAATATCAACACCTTCTGGAACAGGTCTTCCGAGCCCAGTCTTAATCAAGTGTTCACTGACTCTGCATTGGCGCTTGTATTTCTTCATGGACTGCGGCATCAGAAAAATGTATGCGCCAACTCCCAAGACATTTCTTTCTTTTATTATGACAGAGCAAAAGAATACATTACAGACTTCTTTGATGCACCCAATGCTACTGTTGTGGAAGCCCTGTTGAATTTGTCCATGTTTTGTACTCTCTGTAAAAGACACTCACAATCCCGTACGTATGTCAACCTTGCCATGCGAATGATGGTGGAGATGGGAATACACAAAAAGGCATCACTGCCTAAAGACCCACTCGAACGCAAGAAATACCTGGAGCTGTTCATGGTGCTCTATTACAATGATGTTCATAGCCATATCTATTCAGGAGAAAGGGCACAGGTGGAAGACAAAGACTGGGACGTTGATTTGAGTGAGATCATCGACATTAACCAGAAACTGTTAGAAGACTCAGTGATTGATCCCAAGAGTGTTGTAAAATCAAAGTTCTTTGTTTGCTTGCTAGAACTGATAAAAATCAACAAACAAATTGAAACTCTCAAGAGAGACTACAGACAATTCTCGCACCATACACTTCCTAATGAACTTCCTCCCCGGTGGTCTAAACGTTCCAATGCCATTGAAACTGCCCTGGTCGAGTGTCTTTGTCGTTTAAAACAGCATTATAACATTGATCTTTTGAATGCAGAAAAATCCTACTATGCAAATGAACATAGCAACTACTATGCCGACGGTTGCACGATGCCCGTGGAAATTGAATCTCTTCGAGAACAAACCGAATTAATGTTGATGATGTACTACCAAGCACAGTGGACTACTCTTCATAAGATATTCATACCCTACCCTACCTCATCGCCTTCCTCATCACCCTATGCCACCCCCCACTACGGTGTTAATACGCCTGGATCAGACACCACTTCAATTGATTGTGCAATGTCAGACATTTCCTTCAATTCAGATCACTATTCAGCAAAATCATATGCCATCTGTTTAGACGCTGCCCATCGCATTATTATTTTAGCAGAAGGAATTACCGTACGCTATGGCTGGTGTGTCTGTCAGAACTTTGTTCATTGTCTATACCAAGCCTCCACTATCTACTGTCGCAACATCATTGTGGGTGATGAACAAGGCAAAGAAATTGCGGAGACTATGCTTCGTAGAGTAATGCGAATACTAGATACAACACGTGTACAATACGAGGGACTTCCTTACGACCTAAATACTTGGCTCAATGAGTTCTTGACTTCTCATGGACTTGGGCGTAATGAAAGCACACCCTTGACTGAAAAGACAGACCCTTTTTCTAATCACTTTACATTCGAATTGAACGATGCTCTTCCCAACTCCTTTTCCATACTCACGTCAGATAACCTAAAGCGCCCAATACCTTAGCAATTACTCTCCACCTTCTTTCATTTATTTATTTATCTATTTATTGACACACTTGTAAAGGCATCCTACTTCAAATTCCAACTCGAGGATAAAATAAACAAAAGAATTAAAGGTAAGACGGTTACTCTCTTTTATTATATACAGCTATTTACGCTCTATTGTTACTAGAGGATCGATCTCTTCTTTGTGCAGCGACAGCCTTCTTTTTGTCTAGTATAAAAAAACAAAACAAATTCTTTTGTCTCTCTCCCTAACCCACCCACATATATACACCACTCCACTCATTCTTTCTACCTTTTTATTTATTTATTTTATTTTTTGTCTAGAAACCACCTGTCTGTACATTTGTTACTGTCTATCTTAAAACATTAATATGCCACTCTTCTTTTGTTATTGTTGCTATTGCAACTAATATATATATATTATTTGATAAATGCCTTTACGTGCTCTTTTATTATATATTGAATGTCTATGAATGAACTGTACAGAGAGAAATGCCATCAATGAGAGCAATTGAAGCCCCCAAACACCAACCCGTTTCTGCTCCAGCAATCTTTTTGGCTGTACGTACTACTTGAGAAGAAGGAAGATCATAGCCTACTCCCAAGAGTCCATGGGTGTACGTAAGATCAAGACAGTAATCGGGTGTGCTGGATAACAAATCCAATGCCTGAGGAACATGCTTGAATGTCTCTGTCTCTCCTGCACACACACGACGTGCCACCTCCCCATACTCACCCACAGAGAACTCTGTAGGCATCCCCAAAGGCTGTGATAGATCATAAAAGTAAGAAAAGACATAGAGGTATCTGTTTTTAAATGTCTCTGTCAGAGGAGGCTGATACATGCCATTGAATGAACATGGCTTCAATGCACATTCCTTTTCCTTTTGAAATATCTTTTCTACAAATCCACGGCATGCAGTGTAGTCGGCTCCTGTGCCCACCAACTGAACAGGAACCTCGGTGTTGTTGCTGGTGGTATAGTTGAAGGTTTCTGTGTGGTTAACAGGTAGACAGGGATGGAACACTTTGCCTGTTTTTAAAGCGTCTTCCTTCCATAGATCAATGGCACTTCGTTTTAATGTTTTACGTGCTTCGTTCAAGCCAAAGCCAAGATAAGAGTGTTGGTAGAGTGAGTAGATTTCATTTCCATAGTCCAGTGTGTATTTGTGTTCTCCTTCTGAGATAACAGTCTTTTCATCAGCAAATGTGGGTTCGAATACTATTTGTGTAGAAGCACCTCCAAGATCAAAGATGGCTGCTGATTGTCCCTTTTGTGATGATTTGAGTTTTCCAAGCAGATAGTTGACGGTAATCCATGCATACACGCCTATTCACAAGTAAGAGGAGTGTAAGCAAGAGAAGATATGCAGCCACTTGATATGTGTGGATCAGTCAGCTACCTTCATCTTTGCCATCCATCACATCCACATCACTGGCTTGGAATGTGAATTTGTATTCACTTAACAAGGAACGTACTGATTCCAGAATAGCAGTACTCTTTTCTGTGCCCAGTAGACGCAGGCCAGCTGTTGCCTTAACTGCGATAGGAGTGCAGTGCTGTAATTCAGCAGGAACATTGTTGACTGCTATCTCCATGAGTTCTTTGAGTGAGTTGGCCGATGCCTTGGGATCGTCTGCGTAGGAAGAGAGGCCGGGAGACAGCATATGGAACACTTCATTCTCTAACTCTGGCTCCTTCTTGCAGTGGTTGAAGCGATAGACATGGACACGAGAACCAGAAGAACCAGCATCAATCATAACAGCATGCTGAATCAGGGGTTTTCCTTGGTAGGGATTGGCACAGTGTTCAGACACAGTCTCTACTACATTGTCTGCTCCAGTGCTAATGGCGGCTTTTGTGGTGGACTCTGTAGCATGGAAAGAATAGGCATATGAATACACCAAGGGACTAGGCGACAGAACTGTCCAGCAGTGGCTGTTCTATAGCTAAAGAGCCTATCCACCTACCTGTCTTCACCTCTTCTTGCACGCTGTAGGTTATTATGGGAATCGTCTCATTGGGTATCAGTGCCCATAAGATAATAATAAGTACAGTGACAGTGGCTGCACACTTGATGAATAGATTTCGACGATTCTTCGTTGGGCTCATCATGTTCCAGTGGTTATGTCTGTCCAGCTTAATGGAGAGTGATCTCTGGCGCTGGTGATTTGAAGAGGGAGGCTGGATAGTAGTCACAATGGCAACGAAGGGAAGGGGAAAGGAATGAAAAGAGATGAAGCCGTTATAAATAAACAAGGGATAGCTAAGAGAATCCGAATTTAGAATGTTCATTCTCATCCATAGCGTCTATAGCGGGGTTTGAAGATGTCCCAGTGCTTCTGTTGCAAGAGTAAGGAATAGATAGGAATAGATAGGAAAGATAGGAACAGAGCCAATACTGTGGGTTCTCTAGTGCTGAATGAAGCTAACGTGTAGAATGGAAAGAGCAGAATGAAGGGATAAGAAGGAAATTTTCTTTATGCACTGTATATGTTCATTAAACCTCTTTTATGAGGATGAGACGGAAGAAGCGAGCGAATCAAAGGGTCGACTCATATTGAATTGAATCCTTCATTTTTAATAACACTTATCCAATCGTCTTATTTTCCTTAATAAACATTATTAGTCTAATCTTGTTTGTGTAAAACATGGTGGTCTTTCATTTATTAAAGTGACATTGTCTTACGTGTCCTATTGGCTGTAGGCTATCCACTGTCTGTCTCCTTTGTCTGATGGCTAATAGTGCAAAGGAAAAATATTATTTATTGGATGATTCCCAGTCGACAGCTCTACTGCCAAGATACACCATTTGCAGAAATAGACTAAATAACTACAAAAGATCTTTTGCATAAGTAAAATAAAAATAAAACCAGATTATACCAATGAATTTTCCATATTACACTCCTCTTGAGATTATTATTGTAGGGTAAGCTGTCAACAATTACGATATCTATATTTCTGTTGTTTCTACCAAGAGAATCTATTCAATATTTAGAGATTTACAAGAAAAAGAAATAGTAAGAGTTAAAGAAAATAAGCATGTTTTTATAAAATAATATATTACTTTATAAATCTATCGAATCAATGATTAAGGTCTATTTCTCAACTCTCTTCTGAGGAAAATGGATCAGTATAAGATTTAAATTTGGAATCATATGAATAGATATAGAATGATTAAAAAATACTTTTACATTTTCTTATTTCTTTTAATATATATTATTTATAGTAAAATTAATATAATGATATTGCAACTGTATTATTAATTCTTAATTCTCATCCAGTCTGTTAACAATTGCTTTCAATCCATTCTATTTTTCAAGCTTACTCTGTTGTCTTTAAATCATTGGGGTTTGTTGTCAAACCAGCATAGTCTAATACTACTAAACATACTTTTTTTCATTTTTGTTTAAATCTCTCTCAGAAATAGGACCACTTACATTAGAGCAAATGGAAGCAAAATCCTTGTCTACTAAAGATTATTTCTTTAGTCTTTGGCACATGAGTCTAAGCAAGTTGATTCTGGCTTAATCTTTGACAGCTCCTTTTGATTTCCTAGTGTATCCTATGACTCTATAGCTTTCATTCGTGAGGTTCTTGATCTGATCTTGGTATTGTTCACGATATTCAACATTGTCTTCTATGACACTAGCTACCCTATGGTAAGTGAGATTAGTAAAGAATAAAAGAAACAAATGTGATTTACCTATAAACTCTTCTTTTTTTTTAAATACATAGAACCATCTAAAAGTTTTATTTTATTTTATTTTGATTGTCATTTCCTTATCTTAAATACCATTGCTCATTAAGTTTTATTTTTTGTTTGAATACCATTTACCAAATCCACTCACATTCTTGTCTTGGAACAAGTTTTTATATTTCCAAACGATGGTAATTATGTCATTCATTGATACCAACTTATTTTCATAGACTTTATTATTATCAGGATCAGAAGACAGATACACCATTTTCAGGAATTGAATTAGCTGTATAATAATAACAATAAAATAATATGATCTACAGTCACACAACATTAGAAAGGGCACGATTTTTTTTTGAAATCCTGATAAAGAATATGCTTTACGGATAAAAAGGCTACGATCTCAAAACACATACTAATGACCTCAAATTCAACACAAAGTTAGTTTAAAATATTGTCTATAGTAATATATAGATATAAATTATTTAATATTTTGTTGGGTCACCTTTGGCATCAATAACTGCCTGGCAGTGATCCTCCATTGAGCCAACTAAACGTTCGGCAAGATCAACGTGGATATTTCCCCAAGCTTCTTCTAAAGCTATCTTTAGCTCATCAATATTATTAATAATGACTCTATTGTCATTGATAAGCTTATCAAGACAGCTCCAGAGATGTTGAATGGGGTTGAGATCAGGACTTTGGGTAGGCCATTAATCAAAACGCCTAATTGCATGTGTCTCTTTTTCACCATGTTGTATAGCCATCTGTATGTCAGCTAGCCCTATCTCCTTGGAATATAAAGTCCTTATCTTATTTCTGATCCAATTCAATGAACCATGGCAGAAAGTTCTCTGCCAAAATATCAACATATACATCCTGATTTACAGTGCCATCAATAAAGACCAAAGGCCCAAATCTAGCAGCCCAGAAATAGCTCCAGATCATTATACTGCCTTTCCCCTCATTTTGGTTGTAGTTACACTATGAGCAGACTTGTACTTCTCTCCGATCTTTCGAATCACTCTGACCCCTCCTTGGTAACTCTCTACTTCAAACCGTGACTCATCAGACCATACAATGCGTCTCCAGTCCTCAGGGGTCCGACTGACCTGTTGCTCTGCCCAACAAAGTCTTTTCTTCATGTTTTTTTTCAGACAACCTTGGCTTGTGTGCTGCAGATTAGGAACCAAACTCAATCTGGTATATGTATTTGATGAGTATTGCTCTACAGATGATTATCTGATGTGCCTTAAGTTCAAAATTTATGTAGTTATAGTAGGCAACCGATTTGCCTCTTAGAATGGCTTCAAGTCGTCTGAGGTCTCTCTCATCTAGTTTATTTGGTGCACCAGAACTAGGTCTTGGTAGAGGTGTACCATTAGTCTTGATTCTACTAATAATATTCTGGACAGTAGTCTTACTAATGCCAATGACATTTGAAATGCTACCCATGGAGTCATTCTCTTTTTTAAAAGCTAATAAACACCCCATTACTCTCTTTCTTCATTCTTATTATAAACTATAGAGTTTGTAGTTGAGAATTATGCGTTTGACATTTGAGATTGCTTAATGGAACCTGATTCTGTGGTACAAAGAAGAAAAAGAATTATGTTTAAAATTGTATAAATTATGGGGTCGTATACTAACTAATGTTGTGTGACTATATCCTAAAAAATCTTTAGGTGTGTAGTCAACTCTACTACTGTTCTATGGACTCATTGAATGACGCTTCTATGCAAATTTTTCATCAAGGAGAAGGTAAGACTATCCACTACTCAATAGCAGAAAGAAGAATAAAAATAAAAATAAAAATAAAAAACATCTTACTGCGTATGTCATGTCTATAGCCTAAAGAATCTTGGACCAACACAATCACACACACAAAATTAGAATCGTTGTATGTCTTGTTCTATTTTCTACTAGAGTCCAAAGGAGAATCATCTGTGGTATCTTTTGCTATAGACATATCTATTTTGGTAATCTTGGTAGGAGGGTTTCATTGACTCCACTTCTTCATTGTGCTGTCCTTACTCTTATGCACAGAACCTTGGATTCATTAGTAAGCACCTTTTTCTCTTTTCATTTAAAAATTAATATAGGCATAGAGTTGTTATTTACCTTTCTATAAAAACAATGTCTTTAAAAATAAACTGAGTTTTTCAATAGATTAGTATTGTGCGTATGTATCATCCATGCTGTTTAAAATTATTCTGACAATCTCTATGAGTATCTAATGATCTTTAATGACATATAAAGTGATTGGATGCTATTGGTTTACTGAAGAATAAAATAAGATCTTTTGATTTGAACTAATAAATGTGAGTTTTATGATGATGATTTCTTTGGAGCGAAATACTCATAAGAAAATAAATGAGAATTACTCATTGACCCAGCCTCACAGAGACACTAAAGAGTGGACATTTTAATTATATTATCAATAGTAATATCAATAGTAGAAGTATCGGATACGATTACTTTTTATTTTTCCAAACCTTTGTTGAGACGGTCTAAAAACAGTACACCACATTTATCAGTAGAGCAATACAGCCTCAACCTATCAACTCATCAAGTACAGGTGAATAGACGTTATTTTTAAAGGTTACTGTCCTTGTCACACACATACATACACTTTCAGGAGGTAGGCCACCCTTGCCTGTGAATATACCTTAGCCCTCTCTCCTGATACATTGGAAGTTGTAGTATAATCTTTCTATCTGATTAAATAGATACATGATCTACAATGTTTATGTATACATCTACTGATAGACTAAAGGCATACAAAAGTTATACTAAACAATAGGTTTTTTGTTATTATCATAGCAAGACCAAACAGTCATGTTCTCATTTATATATATATTTATATTTATATAGCATTCCTTGCTTACTATTTCTAGTACATGCTATCCATCGAATATCAATGGCTAGAGATATTTTACCATGAGAATATAAACATCTTTTTCTATTTATTTGTCCTATAAGAATACTTGGGAAGTGTGATAAAAGGGGTATTAATGAAAAGCAATAGCATTGATCTATCCATGCACATACTATTTTCTTATGAATATTCGTTGGCTATCTTCAAAAAAAAGTGGCATGATGATGGGGTATTCACTCTTCCTACGTATGTTCTTTGACATTTGAACTTGCATTTGCACTACATAGATGTTCGTTGGTGGTGTAAATTTGCTCAGCTACAAAAATCCACACTAATTTAAACAAATAGGGTATGACTATGACTATCCTCTATGGCTCTTCTGTATTTTCCCATTGAAAATCAAGCAAGAGTATTGCATTTTATATTTATAAATATAAACAAATATTGTGTATCTATAAGAATGTTTTTCATGTACTGTTACACTTTCAAATGCTCTATTGCCTTTCTTAAGTATTGAACTTATTTAAATGGCCTCATGCTTTTCATTCTATTTGCTGACTGTAAGTAGTGATGTCTCCTCTCCTCACCTTTGATCAGCATTGTTCACTAACAACAGGATAGGGAAGAAAAAAGACATTCAAAACAGTTTCTTGCATTAGATTCGTCAAGTACCCTTTATATTTATATTTATATTTACATATCATCTCATCTTATTCAATAGACTTTCTTTTTTCTTTTCTTGGTACGCTTTGTTATTGATGGAATAACCACGACCACGGTTGTGGGCCATGCCATTGTTGTTATCATGGTGTTCTAACAGTCAACTTTTTCTTCTCTTTTGAGTTCCTAATGGAAGTGTCTATAGATTTCCGTTTTTTAATATTCTTATTCTTAGTATATTTAATTTACTCTCTTTGGTGTTTTTATATAAATATAGATATATATAGATAGATAGATATATATATCTTTTGTTTGTTTGTTTATTCTTTTCTAGAAACTATTCTATTTCTCTCTGATACACTATTCAAACCTTTAACATCATTATTAGCAGTTCATTAAAGGGGGGGTTTCTTCTTCTTTTGTGTAGTGTTATAATGAATCAATGAATCAATGAGTTTTGGGAGTTTATCTTTGTTTTTATATTTATATCAAACAATAGATGTCTCATGAGGGCATTGCTTTTATTTATTGTTTTTATTTATTACTTTTATTATTATTTCCTACTGCTGATAATAAATAAAGAAGAGAATAATGTGCTCATTGTCTGATGTTTGTTTTAATAGAGAGCACTGTAGGATTGTCTCTTCTCTTCTCTTATAGATCATCAGGGTGAATCCACAGTCTTTGGATTGTTCATTATTCCTGTTTCATCAATGATCTCTAGTGATATGGGTTTAAAGGAAAGAGATGACACTGGATTCATTGTGATTTCTCCGTTCAAGTAATTGATGTTCTACCAAACATTAAATGTGTTTCTTGTTATAGCCCACGGTGTTGTATCGCAGTGAGTATGAATCCCATTTCTCTTTTGAAGGGATCCAATAGACTCTGATAAGCCCAGTCTATCGTATAGAGTCATCGAGACTTATAAAGAATAGTACAGACTGCACTCTTTATGTAACCTTTCATTAGATACAAAGCATAGTATTCAACTCGATGCCTTTTCTTTGTTCCAAGGGCTTGAGTCGCCCCTCGTACCAAAACACTCTTCTTTTGGGATCTTCCCATAAATGCTGTGGATAGAAAGAGAATACTCCCTTATTCTTCTTTACTATTCCACTGTTGTCTCCACCACAGTACCCTTGAGTCCTTTTGCCACTATGGAGATACTTATTTCTTCATGGTGATGGATGGATATGTTCTATTAAAAGTGAATAAAGAAGACTATTTCTGCTTCTGCTTCTGTTTTCTTTCTATTGATTCGACCTGTGTCTTGGAATGGATAAAAGGAACTTGATAAAATACATGAGATGCCTTTTTGTATCCTACCCACTGCTATAAATAAACAGACCCCGAAAACCTGCATTCTATGATGTTGCACTGTCTTCCATTTATGAAACACAGCAGCCACCAGTGCCTTACTTTTTCCCTTTCCCTTTCTATATTTATATTCATATTCATATTAACACAGCAGAGGAGGTAGAACGGACATCTAAAGACAGGTCTATCTCGACTTACAGATAAAGAAATGAATATCTATGGATGACCAGCTGTCCTATACATGGTCATTGTGACTCTATAGGTTCTTTCTAAACAAGGGATTTCTGCTGTAATAAGGTTGCTATGAATTTTACCATCTCTGTTTCTTTCTCAAGGAAACTTGTTACTTACTTTACATGAAAATGAAAACAAAGAGAATATATATCTATTCTTGGTCAATTGTTGATACATATCCACACACTACAAGATAAAGAAAGAAAGAGAGAGAGAGATTTGGCACAAAAAGGCAATCTAATAGAAATGCAAAATGCAAAATGTTTTTTTTTTTTTTGAAATGGAAAAGCTAAAAAAAAAAATAAAAAAGTAAAAATAACAAATAATAATAACAGAATGCATGTGGACTCAATGATAGGCCTACAAGCGTCCTTGTGGAGGACGAGAGGATAGGAGGTGACGTTTGTGCCTTTTACTCTTTGGATCATAAGTGGCTGGAAGGACATGTATACTAAATTAGAATGGCTGTGGGTGGCATTGAGAATGTTGATAGTGTTGAGTGCTACTTGGTGCTGTCTATGGCGTTGGCAGTGTTGGTGATGTGGATGGTGGGTGGAGATCTTTCAATGAATCCTGAATGGGAATCCACTTCAATTTTGATATCTGTCGTGGTATTGGTATCAGAAGTCTCAATGACTTCCTTTCCAATGTCAGCGGCAAGTTCATTGCCAATACCAGCACGTGTACCCCATCCTACTTCATGAAGGGTGAAGAGAGCATATACTTTCATAATAGCAAAATAATAATTAAAGATCAGCCATGCAGGAAGGGCCCAGACGTCCTGAGGTCGACGCCAAAAGTGAGGCAGCAATTTCACAAAACGTGTCAGTAGTAGCCACACAATATAAGAGATAGCGATATTCCATCCTGGCAATGGCTGGTTGGTTGGACCTGCATTATTCTCTTGAATAGATGCAAACACGCCCACAAGAATTGGGCCTGCAAGGAGAGTGAATGGATTGAAGATCTTATCCAGCATAGTAAATGCCACATAGGGATGACGGTACCAAATGTAGCGTTCCGTAAACAGAGAGCGAAAGTCAGATCGCCATGTATTACGAGTCCATCGTAGCACTTGCTTGATGAATCTCCAGTTATTTTTAAACGTAGAAAAGAGTTCTGCTTCTGAACAGACTTGTGCGTATGTATTCCATCCATGCGATACCATCCAGCGTGTAAGGAACTTGTCATCTCCTGAATTGAGCGGGTATTTCCCCAGCCATAAATCATTCGTAAAGCAGTACTGGAAGGCGGGATCTTTCAGGATAAGAGTGCGGTAGGCAGCTGTACGTCCAGACAAACAACAGACACCGCCATCAATGTGGGTGGAAGAAGCAATCTCAATGTTTCTGCTTGTCAGACGATAACCAGCAAGAATCTCCCATACTGTTTGGTGGCCATTGGGATCAACAGCATGCACTGTCTGACTGGTGCCTACACCTCCCATCTTAAGATCCTCAAAACAGGCCAAGATGTAGTCCAACATGGTGGGCTTCCAAATAGCATCATCGTCTGCAAACACAATGATCTCTGACTGGGTAGCATTGATGCCAGCTACCATTTGAAGGCGCTTGTTGGCCTTGGGGACAGTAAGAACGCGGATTTTGGTGGGATCAACTTCATTGGCTAGTTCCTGGAGGGGTCCTCTCATTTTAGTCTCGGTGATAATAATGATTTCCTTGGGACAACAGGCTAGCCAACTTTTAGCAGCAATTTTGAATTCTTCTCCAGCATCAATAGTAGGAACAATGATAGTGACATCTTTGTCCGAGGCATAGGTTGGGTTGCTCTTGGGTCTTTGTGGCTGATACACCCACCAAGCGATGATCTTGATGAAGAACCATAAATACCGGTAGAATCCAATAATTCCAAGGGGAAGAAAGAAGGGCAGCAGCCCCACATCGTCTGTGAGGTACAACATTGTGTCCTTGTTTTCTTTTTATATATGTATATCGATCTATCTATAGAGTGATATAAAAGGATAAGAGAACCCAACAACCGACAGCAGCAAAGAAAGAAGGAAGAGAGGACAAAGAAGAGGAAGCAAGTTGGCAAGTCCATAAATATAGCGGCAGAGTGTGACGTTCCTGCCTGTACATCTGCTTGGAGCTACTGTCCCACCTTGCTATAAAAAGATCTCTCCCTGCTGAGTTAAAGGAGATGGGGTTTATTCAGTCATAGTCATTTGGGAAATGTCCTTAGTGACACTTTCTATGCTAACTTTAGTCATTTGTTTCTTGATCGGTTTGAAATTGTTGATGAGATTGACCTTGCTGATCATCTTATTATGGAATATGACATGAGTGCATTCAAAGCTGTATCTTGGTGTGTTTTCTATGCTATTGGTTGGGTTGTCTTTTACGGTCATTTCCATAGTAGTCTCTGGAGCAGTCTCTGGAGCAGTCTCTGGAGCACTCTCTACAGCACTCTCTACAGCACTCTCTGTAGTGTTCTTGGGGAGAATGGTCTCTCGATTGGTCTCTATAATATTCTTCACAGTGTCCTTTATGGTGATTTCCTCGGGAATAACTTCTGTAGGCGTCTTCTCAACCCCCTCTTCCAGGCTCATCTCCTGTGTAGGCTCCTGTATAATGTAGGGCTGCTGCCTCATAAAAGAAGCAACGTTATCGACAGTGAGCTGTTCAAGGTACCGTTGGACATGAATCAATTCGCAGTCACCGTGACTTGCAAAAGAAGGCGAGGTATGACCAAAGGTCTTCAAGTGAATAGCATTGTAGGGCTGTAGAATGGTCTTTTGGGGTGAGTCATCCAGCAAGACAGTGTTGGTGGCATTGTATTGATTTCCTAGAAAACTCCACACCTTTTCCAGGTCTTTGATTGTTTTGGTCTTTGCATTGAAGTCATGTTTGGATAGGCCAAAGTGTGTGCGGTTCCAACTGGCAATGAGTTTGTCGTTGTAGTCACCAAACATAAGGCTCATGTTCTCAACACTCTCTGGGCGTGCAGAACTCCACACCATCACATCAAAGTTTTCAAACAGATAGTCAAAGAACTGCTGGTGGTAGGGTCGTATGTACATTCCCCTTTTGCCTGTACGAGAGACAAGAGTTCCGTTCAGGTCCAGTATCACCAAGAGTCTGGTGTCTCTCTTGGGCTGGACATGAAAGGGCTGGAGTGACAGATCAAGATAGGCTTTTGTAGGCTCAACCACTGTGTGTGTCTTCATATTGCGCCGGTGAGGAGGTATGTAGCTGCCCATTGCTCTAATGGATGTCTTTAAGAAAGAGAGCGTCCACTGCAGCGGTCCTGCTATAGACAACATACTTATAGTCTGAGGAGGTAGGATTGTAGTCATTGTGGCGTAGAGTCAATTCGTTCTGTTAATCCCTCTGCTGGTGGTGGGTGGTGGATCACTCTATACAAAAAAGAGAGAACAGGGAGTAAAGTAAGTCACACCAGGAGAAGGAGAGGAGGACCCAAAAATGGCAGTGACAAAAGAAAAAGAAAAAAAAAACAGACAATGAGTGTATTCTCTGAACTGTACAGATCCATTCAAGTGCAAGTCACAGCTCAAGTGACGGTCTTTTGCCTTTGACTGCCCCTTCTCTCCTTCTCCTCACCATGATGTCTCCTGGATTTCATTAGTAGAAGGTGTCATTTCATTGGATAAAGAAGCGCCTTATTGTCTTTCTGTCATGCATCATGGGCCACTCAAAGACCAGTGTGGTTTGTTTGGGACTGTCTTGTTTTCTTTTCTGAGCCTTCCCTTCTCCTTTATTTGTGATCTGATTTCAACGCATTTTCTTTTCTTGTCATTGAAACACAGCGCAAGAAATTGCTCCTTTGTGTGCCATGGCGTCTATGCAACGGTTCATGGACGGTAAAGAAGAGCTTACACGGAAAGGCAGTCTGGCTGTTCTGTATGGTCAGCGCCATACAGGCACAGGAAAGAAGAAACCAAAACCTTACATTAAGTCTACCATGACGACACTCTTGCTGTATGTCTTTTCACAACCAGTGCATGATGCAGGCTCATCTGCCGACCATCGTAACAGCAGCATGAGTAACAGTAGCATGAGTAGCAGCAGCCTGAGCAACCTGAGCCTGAGCAGCAGCAGCATCAGCAGCAGCAACAACAACAACAACACAGAAACAATAACTGCCATGATACATACCCCACCTCATACTACATCTCATCTTCCACAAACACCCTGCCCATGCCAGTCACAGACTTCATCCTCTTATTGTATACAACCTTCTCCTCCTCCTCCCTCTCCTCCTTCTCCTCACCCAGCATGCCCACTCCACAGGGCCATGGCCACCACCCAGCAACAGATAGAAACATGCCTCCTCCAACAGCAGCGTCAACAACAGGACATTTACAGACTCCAATTGATGTGCAGTGACCGTCAAATGGCACTCGACACCTGCTCATTTAAGATTGTTTCTCTTGAAAAAGACCTCAAGGCCATCCACCTCAAATGTCTCGAAGAAGAATCACAGATCAAATCGATCCAGCACTTTAAAGACACAGCCAAAAGGGAACTGGAGGAGTTGGGTCAGGGCCTATTTGAGGAAGCGCGCCAAATGGTCCTGCGAGAACAACACGAAAAGCAGCATCTCAAAGTCCACCATGACAAGACCCAAACTGACTTGGAAGCAATGCACCACCATTTGGCGGCCACTCAAAGTGAGCTCGAGGCATTGAGGGAGACCATGGCCATAAAAGAGCAGACACAGGACACACAGGACACACAGACACCCGTACTAGGCACTGCTTGTGAGCGCACACAGATGGAGCTGGCCCAGTGGCACGGCCTGCCTCTGTTGGCGCAGGTGGCCGTCCCTCACAAAGACAGTGCTGTGTTGACAGACTTTGATGTGTTTGTGTCTGCCCTGCCGACACTGTCTCTCCGCCGAATGCACAGCCTTCCCTTTATGAAGCAGTGTCTGAGAGATGACATTGAACCTTGTCTCCGTCTGGGTCCCAATGCCCTCATCACCAGCCGAAAGGTACTGGAGGCAGTGTTGGTCAAGACGTGTTTTGTGGAGAAGTGTCCTCCTGCACTGGCCTACCCTGCCCATGCCAAACAAGACACGGCAGCCACAACAGCCAGTCTATGGGAGCGGTTTCAATTCTCGCCCCCTACTGCGCGGTGCCAGGCCTGTGGAAGGGAACAGGGCCCATTTTCCTATCGATTCCGTATTTCCTATTTTGATGAATGGGCTACCATTGATAGGTATTGCCGTGATCGCATTGCCAGTGTCATTGCTTTTTATGACTATCTCTCAAGGTTAAAAGCAGGAGCCTACTACCATTGGCCACTGGGGACTGTGTACGAAGAGTGCAAGAGGCTCAGGCTTCAGATGTGTCTCAGCAGGTAAGCACAGCAGCTCTCCTCCACTGAGGAGTCAATCGATAGAAAGTATATATTATAAAATAGTAATAAATAAGAATAAGAATAAGAACACTGGGTTGAATGGCTGCTCTCTTGTGTGGCATCCACTGAGAAGGAGTAGAAGATGAACTCATCTCTTTCTTTTTCTTTCTTTTTCTTTCTTTCTCCTTTTTTCTTTCTTTCTTATAGGATGGGTGCTCTTCCTGCCATGCTGATGGCTTCTGGTGTTGATCCCACTGTGATTGGGAAGGCGTCTGTAAGTTCAACCCCTGACAATAAAATGTCCAACCACACTCGGCCCATCGTGAGCCAGCTGTCAAGCTTCACTGATTCCATTCTTACTGTATCCACTTTTCATTCACATGCCTGACATATATATATATAAAACATATAAGAAAGACATATAAGAAAGACATATAAGAAAGACATAAAAAACATAAAAAAAAACATATAAAAAAACATATAAAAAAAAAACATATATAAAAAAAAACATATATTTATATATAAAGTCCCTTGCGTCTTTCTTTTATGTTTTTATTTTATTTATTCATCTCATCCTACTGCTCCCATCTTTTTGTCTATTCTCTTTTTGTTTATTCTTGATACCCTTTCCATTGCCATCGTTACCATAGAACTTTAAAAACTAGTCACCTTTTTTTTTTTTGTCACCGCGTAAATTTATATTTATATAAAAAAAGATTAAAAAAGATTAAAAAATAAAATAAAATAATAAATAAAAAAAGAGAGAATCTGTCTTGGTAGTGTATGACTTACTTTAATTGCCCCTCCAAGGATATTTCAGACTGTAGAACTGACATTTCGTTGTGTTATGCCTTTTTTTTTTTAGCTTTTCTTTTCTTTTTAACCTTTTTCTGCTCATCTGCTATTTTGAGTTGCTGTGTCTGAGATTCAATTCTCTTGTGATAGAATGAAGGATACAAAGAGAAATCTCTGCCTTCTTTGGAATAGGCGTCTTATTATATTTTCGTTCAGAATGAAATAAAGCAGTGTCATGTTGATAATAGGGTCATGAGTAGATTGGGTGATAGGAAGGAACATGAGATTAGGTCAGTAGTAGAGCAGTTCTTGCCAAAAGAGAGCCAATGCAATCAAGAAATAGAACACTACAGTCAACCTGACCAGACTACATAAGTATAAATACAAGTGTGTTGATATATAGATCAATCTATAAATAGGGCCTATGGAATGAATCTACTGTAAAGTACAACTTCCAAAGTACAACTTCCAAAGTACAAAGGAGTGTAGCGTGTAGTCATTCCATCAGAAAGACACACCACAGAAAACAAACTGGTTTCTTTTCTTATCATTGGTCTAACAAAATGGCATCTCATTATTGCTGTTCTATGTTCTGTTTTGTCTTGTACATGCGGAGTTCCATCGATCTCTCCACGATTCCCACAATAACAAAGCGAATGTACAGCTTATAAGGTATTATTTACCATACAATAGTATTGGCGAACAGACATTCTTGTTTTGGCTCATTCATGAGGGACGAATCAACATAACAAGGTGTGGGTTTTGTTGAAGGGACAAAAGACACTCCACGGAATCAGAATTACTCGTGAATTTGACTTTGAGCTATTTCATTACCTATCAATGAATTCAACAATCAGTCTCAAGTGAATAAATAAAGATATTAAACTCACTTTATACTAAAAGCACTGTACTGATTTGGTATAGCAAGGCCTGTGGATTCTTCATGCTAATAGGATGATGATTATCAAAAGATGGGGTTTATGCCGCGAGTTCCATTCTTAAGTATCTGGAGAAAATAATAATGACACTGACACTAATAACAACAACACTAGAAAGCTGCTTATATTGCTGATAGATCCTGTCTCGGTCTCATCTGTCTCCTTGACTTATCGGAATCAAGTGGATCAACTGTGTTCAACCTATTCTAATTCTCTATCATGATCAGTTATTCTCTCTTCCTTCCTTCTTTAGATAATAATAACACCACTAATATATATAATAATAACACCACTAATATATATAATAATAACACCACTAGTAATAACACCAATATATATAATAATAACACCACTAGTAATAACACTAATAATAACACTAATAACAACACTAGTAATAACACTAATATATATAATAATAACACCACTAATAACACCACTAATAACAACACTAATAACAACACTAATAACAACACTAATAATAATATTGACCATGTTTCCATTGGACAAGAATCCATTTGTTTGTAGAATGAAAAGTGACTCTTATTATCATTAGCATGTGAATAGAATACAACGGTACTTGAATGCACAGCCTACCAGACGATAGCAAGGCATGTTTAAATCAACTCATGTTCATCCTTTGAATCCATTATTTAACTTATACTCCAATCTAAGTGGTTTAGCAGTTTCCTTTTATGGTCGTAATATAATTTACTCACTGCAGAAACTAAAGAAATAAATGCAAAGACACTTCCTGATAACTCTCTAAAAGCAGATGGCCTTAATTTACTCATTTAAACTGAGACATAGTGAATTCAACTAATAATAACAATGAAGAATTAAAGATTCGATAATTGCCTGTTATACCATAATAATCTTCTGGTGTATTACTGATAAGCTGCAACACAAGTCTATTCTCCCTCCAATGATAAGACCCATTAAGATAGTAAGGAAAGGTTAAAAAGGTAAACGGATAAAAAAGGGATTTTCCTTAACAAATAAATGAAACAGAATTTGAAGAAAGAAAAAGGAAAATAAATAAATAATATTGAACCAACAACAGCATTCCACCCTTCATTTCTTCATAGGAAGATAGCCATTTTCCTATGAAGAAATATAGAAAGATGAGCATGGAAATAATAAAGGGGAAATAATAAAGGGGGGAAATAATAAAATAATAAATAAAGCAACAGCTTCTATTCTCAAGGACACCAGAAGAAACAATGTTAGGTCTACTTATCCGCTCACACTATCAGTCGACAGAAGCCGGTTTATTCCTATACTAATAAAAAGGCTATGACTACTCTAATATGAAAAAAAAAGTCCGCTTATTTGTTCTGTTTTCAAGCGCAACCTTTGGACAGAAAACATGGTTCGTGATAGGTGCTGTGCGATGGCAATAAGAAGAAAGTCACTCTTCAATGTCCTCTTGCAGCACACGATGGACGGTTTTCATTTCTATATATTTTTGCAGAGACGATGAAAAAGGATAATCCTCCCATATATTACCAATTCAATCACCGAGTTGCCTTTTTCCTTGACCCATCTCGGAAGTCCTGTTAGTGAGTATGTTCATGTGGAGAGTATTCCATGTCTTTATTTATCTGTAGAGATACTGAGTTTGTATTGAGTAAAGAAAAAAAAACATGAATGGATGGATGGAATAGATGAATTGACCAGGGATCTACGATTCAAGTGTGTTTTTGTGTGGAGGGGGTTTCTGGTGTGTTGGGCTGTTTATTGGAGCAAGGATGCTGCTGTGACATGCAGTCTATGCGTGGTGGTGCATAGGACATCACAGTGAAGCCCAGCAGCGAGGATTGGCCATAGAGAGCCCTTGAGAGAAGGGAAAGAGACAGAGCAATGAGTCCCACGGATTCCTACCAACAGGAGCATTTTAAAGATGAGAAGGTATCCTTGAGTAAAGGATGCCATTCTACATCATGCTACATTCTCATGCCTGGCCTTGGGAAATCACCGTCCACCCACCACGCACCAAACCAACGGGAACCTATGCTTCCTATCCAAAAGATGGATTGTCTTACATCAAACTATTTCCCTCCACACCAATATGAGTGGGAATTTTATTGATCTAAAACTGAATCTTAAAAACAAATAAAAAATATCCAAAAACGAATAAATACAGATAAGCGCCGTTGAATTGAAAAAAAAAGAAAAAAGTGTGGCTCTCTTCTTCCTAAGCATTCTCTGATCTGCCCTCCCCTATTCTCTTCCAATTGTTCACTATTGTTCACTAGTGTCTTTATTATAAAGTCATGGACACATCAGCTCATAACCTAAAGCCCGATGAGGAGTTCAAGGAGAGTCCTGTCTACAAAGAAACCACCTTTGTCAAGGAACAGACAGGCAACACCACAGAGTACACCACAGAGTACACCACTGAAAAGAAGCAGGAAATGTTTTCTGTGAATGTCTCTGTCAAGGATGAGGATGTCAAGGACGCACATCTTGATAGCACTGGCTATGAAGAGGAGGAGGAAGAAGAGGAAGAAAAGCCAAGCAAGTTCAGTCTCTTCTACAACCGCCACCTTAAATGGTGCCAGTAAGTACCCAAAGAAAAGGGGAGAAAAGGAGAGAATGTGTCATTTATCCCTATCTTTTTAGCCTTGTTATGTGGCTTCTCTTCACTGGCTTTCTGTCTGCTGCCTATGCACTCCAGGTTCCCAAGGGCTATGACTCTGAGAATCTTATTCTTGGTCTGATTTATGCCTGGTTCAGTATCTACATCTTCTTCTCACACTTCCCAACATCACTTGTCACCACACCCTGGAACTTCTGCATCTCTGTCATCGCCAAGCCCATCATGGCTTTCAGCCCCAGAGTTCGCTCCCTGGCCTACGCTGCATTGACCCTTACTGTTATCATTGTCACCATCTTCTCCCTCCCCGAAACAGCCGACTCCAGCCGACTCCAGCGTCTGATTGCCCTGTTTGGCATGGTTGTCTTCCTGGCCATGGGCTATGCATCGTCCGTTGTGAGTTTTTCTTTCTTTTTGTGGACTTTATTCCCACGCCCACCCACACAGTGTTCCCTGATCTCACCCTTGTATTCTAGAGTCGTAAAGACATTTCATGGAACACCATTTCGGGTGCAATGCTCCTGCAGTTCATTCTCGCCCTGTTTGTGTTTAGATCCCAAGCAGGCCACGATATCTTCTCCTGGCTCTCCACCTTCTGCGAGGGCTTCCTGGGCAAGTCTGCCTTTGGTGCCTCGTTTGTCTTTGGCCAGTCGGTCGTGGACTCTGGCATGTTTGCCATCAATGTTCTGCCTGCTGTCATCTTCTTTGCCTCTGTGGTCCAGATCCTCTACCACATTGGAAGTCTGCAGTGGCTGCTCCAGAGAGCCGGTGTTGTCTTTATGGTTCTGCTGAATGTCTCTGGTGCTGAGTCCATTGTTGCCTGTGCCTCTCCCTTCTTGGGTCAGTCTGAGAATGCCCTGTTAATCAAGCCTTTCCTGCCCCACTTGACTACAGCAGAAATGCACCAGGTCATGACCTCTGGATTTGCTACCATCTCAGGCTCCATTCTCTACGGCTACATCTCCATGGGTGTGTCTGGCCAGGCTCTTCTGACCTCCTGTGTCATGTCCATTCCCTGCTCTCTTGCCATCTCCAAGCTCAGATACCCTGAGGTCGGCGAGCCCCTGACAAGAGGCACCGTCAAGCTCCCTGACAACCCCGAAAAGACCAACAACTTGCTCCACGCTGCCGGTATTGGTGCCTCCATTGGTATCAACATTGCACTTCTCATCATTGCCAACCTGATCTCCTTGCTGGCCTTGCTGTATGCTGTCAATGCTGGTCTGACATGGGCCGGTAACTTCTTGACCATCCAGAACCTCACTCTCCAGCTCATCACTGGCTATGTGTTTGTGCCTGTTGCCTGGTTGATTGGTGCTGATAACAAGGATCTGGTCGTGGTTGGACAGCTCATTGCTACCAAGGTGTGGGCCAATGAGTTTGTGGCCTATCAACTGATGACAGGTGTCTACAAGAATACCCTTGCACCTCGATCCTTGCTTGTCTGTACCTACGCCCTATGTGGTTTTGCCAACCTCGGCAGTGTAGGAATGCAAGTCGGTGTGTTGAGTACCATTGCTCCCAAGCGATCGGGTGAGATTTCTAGTCTTGCTGTGTCTGCTATGATTTGTGGTCTTTTCTCTACCTGGATCTCTGCCTCTATTGCTGGCATGTTGTCGTGAGCATCCTTCATCTTTCTTATTCTTATTCTTATTATTCTTATTATTATTACTTCTACTACTAAGAAATAGCTTATTTATCTATCTATACTATACTATATAGTTAACTATTTAGCTCACTCTTTCACTATCAAAAAAAAGCAGTCCTTGTTACCTAAACCCCCCTCCACATTTTACACTTTATCTTTTTAATTCATTATTACACTTTCGTAAATACATTCTCTTTTTTTTTTTCCTTTTTTTTTCCATTAATATTGGCAGTCATTTTTTAATATTTAAAAGAAAAAAAAGTAGTCTGTAAAGGTAATGAACTTTAGACCTTCTCCTCCTTCTCTTCTGTCGCCTGTTCATTGTGAAGGGTAGAGGGAACATCATGTCAATGGACTTTATCCACTTGTTCTCCTATTCCCAGCCATGAGGCGGAGATGTCTGTCTGTGCTGACAAGCCTTAAAAAAAACAAGGTCCTACCTCCTACCAAAGAATGTTTCTTCTACAATGTTAAGATGACGATATGTATCCATGGCGATAGGAACACTTTTTTTTTCTCTTATTTATTTGAAGGTGAAGTCTGTCTTTAAGTAGAATTGACAAGACACATGAGGATGATAGAATAACAGAGTCTGAAAAATAGATCAATAGATAGATAAACAGAACAGAACATAAAAAAAAGAGATGGCCGAGGTTCAATAGTCACACTACTTTCTATGGGTCAGTTCATCCAACGTATTGGAGTCAAACCACCCGAGGCATTTCTTCCCTTGTTTTAGAGAGAGTAAGAACCCTCCATTAGAGGCCAACCCATGGAGTGCTTTGTTATTTAATGATACCTGTGGATAGAGTCATCACTTTATTTATACAAAGATGTGTCGTTATACTTTACAAATGTAGAGTCGATAAAAACACAGCTTATGATAAGAGATGTCTGTGTAAAATCAAATAAAACTCTCTCTTTTTTTTTCTTTTTTCTTTTTTTTTTGTCTGTCAACTTGTCTGGCAGTAGAAGCTGCACCTATTCCGGAGATCAAAATAGGGAAGCGTTGGAGCGCTAAAGTGTCTCGTGGTTTTCTATCTATGGAAACAACTGTCCAAGAAAAATGATATGCCCGTAACAGGAAAAAGAGGAAGACTCAGTACGCCTATTTTCTTTGTTACTATCAGAAGAACAGAAAAGGGACTTTGTTTTTGGTGAAACACCTCTCTTTCATGGGTTGTACAAGATAGGCAAGTTTCAGCATAAACGGGGTAGATAAGGTTATTGCTTTCTTAATTATTATTATTATTTTGTATTATTATTTTGTATTATTATTATTTTGTATTATTATTATTTTGTATTATTATTATTTTGTATTATTTGATATTGAAATTGAAATTAAGAGTAGTGTAAGGTTGTGGAGAATAGACTTTTATGCCTATCTGCCTATTGTTGCAGATTTCTTCTTAATCTAAGAATCTTAATAGGAAGACATGTTCTAATTCAGTTAAAGACCATACCAAGAGAAAGAGGAGGAATGGATTGAGTAAATGTCTCCATGACCACTAACAATGGATCATGGATTGAGCATCCAATCTTATTTAGATGGTATTATCTCAAGGAGAATATTATTATTTTTGGTGCTGACAGAAATGATGATGAAAAAAAAGGGTTTAAAAACTCAACCAACAATGATCCATACTGTTTTAATTTATTGACTCACAAGCAGCCTCATGTGTAGCATACCAAATAGTGTGAGAGATAATAGGCTAAATGTTATGCTATGAAGAGATAGCGGCTCAACAGATAGCAGAACAGATAGAATGCTGAATTGTATGCGTAACATGCTGAAGAGTTTAATGTATGGCAACATGCTACGATTTCCATGCACACACTATTTTATAGCATTCCAGGAGAATGTTCGTGTGTCCTTTTGAAATAGATTTTGTTAAAAATAAATAAAGTTGAATCATTCAGAATCATTTAACAAACAACGATTTCTATTTTTAATCTTATTTTTAGACAGAATATATCTCAAAAGGACATACAAATACCTTCTGAAAATGTCATACATGTTATAGTTTAATGCATATTACAATGCATGCAAAGCCAAACATCTCTCTTGTATCCACACACACACATACAAGAAAGTTCTTTTGTATTGCTACTTTAAGTAACTTGGTATTTTCCTTATGTGAGGTATAGACTGCACCCACATACACATAATTCATTTCATTGAGCTGTGTCTTCAAGGGAAAAAGTGGATATATCATCTACACAATTATTATAGATTGAGATATATCTCAATATAGAATAAAGAGAAATGCATATATATTCTTATAGGATTGGTCAAGACTGTAGATTGCTCTAGCTACTGTTACATAGAATAGTGAAATACTACACTCTGGGTCGTAGTGTATCAACACGACATATCCCATATCAGTAAGATGACATTGTTCAGTTGGGAATTGTTTCTAATTTTAATTATTACTCATTCTAAACCATTCTTTTGAATAACCAATACAATGTGTGAGATTGTCTTGTATTTAACATGGCGTGCTTCTATAGCAAGCCTCATGGATTATAGATCAGAAATAGAAAGAAAAAGTGACTAAGCCTATCGACTGTACCAAAGTCCTATACTATCTACCATTGGCCTTTTTATGTCATGAAACAAATGTACATGCATATACGTTTGTTTTGCCCCTCCATCAAGCTTTCATGAGATAAATGTGAATGGTCACGTTCAAATGACCCGAGCAACTGCTTTTATGCCCTCAAAATAAGATGTAGAAAAGATATATGACATTGAATCATGTCAGTGTATTATTTTGTAATAGTAAAACACGCCCATTTACTCTTTTTTTTCTTTTTTTTTTACACTTAGCCCCTGCCTTAATTTTATGTAGTTTTAGATATTTTAAGTAAAATAGATAAACAAAAAGATGAACAAAATAAAATCAGTGACAAGAATAACTTCTTACTCACTCCCTCACTCCCACCCTATCGCCTTGGTATCTGCTATCAATTCAATGGGTGATGTTCATCATAGTCAGATCAACTAGAATGTATATATTTTATTCTGCTTATTGATTCTATTGCTATCATTCAATAGATCTCCGTGTCTCTATTTAATGGCTATACACAATACACTCATAGTAATACTTGCTATCAATCTAAGATGAACGTCTATATGTACAGCCTATCAGAAGAAGGAAGACGGATAGGAGAATGCATTTACAGTAAATGATGTGAAGAGTCAGAGCCATTACAGAGGTTGACTTTACAATTAAATGATAATAAAGATGAGTTGAACAATCTAGAAATTGAGATTAGATAGTGGTGGTGGTGATAAATAGTGTCCATTGTAAAACTAGACATTGTAGTTTTTTTTTATAGATAGTCTGCTTTTATCATAGATTTTCATTAGTCATTTAACTAAGACTCTAGAGATAACTGAGAAAAGAAATGCAAATAAACCACAAGTCTTTGACTTTTTCTTAGTTCTGGTTGTATCTTTTGGGGTTGTCATGTTGTCTTTTGCTATACCTACACGAGTGCTCTGGAGGAGTGCTGTTTTCCTTCGGAGGTTATTTTCAAGTTGAGATGTAGTATTATGGAGATAGAGTATGTGTATCTTTGCTGTTTTCATAGAGAGAGATGTTAAGCATTTAGTCGTTTAATTGGAGTATAATATATATGTTGGCAGCCATCTTTACTTTAGAATGGATAGACTAAGATATATCTGGAGAATAAATACATAGAATAGACAATGGTATTGATAGTGCGAACAAGATATTGCAAAACAGGTAAATATTCAGACTTCCAAACAGTATCAAGTAAAGATATTTTGATGGTCACTCTTCTATTAGAATTGGTACCCAAAGAACTTGTTACAGTTTCCTAATAAAAACCAAATACATATACCAGATTTCAGAAAAGAATATAAACAATGTGTATGTTTTTTACTTGCTTGGGTAGGAGAGAATTTGTTTATGCTTGAGATTCATATGCCATTGATATAGTTTTGTTGATAATGGCCTTATGCTTCTTGTCTATAGTTAATGCATATGGCTACCAACAGACCTTAAAGAAGGTAGGTGTTGTGAATCTTTTTCCTCAATCAAGTATGCTTTCAAGAAATCAGGGCCATCTAACTCATGCTATAGTTCTTATCATTTACATTAGAAACACTGTTTATCTCAAAGGCAGACTCAAAGTTGTAATGTCTTTGTGGGACTGGTAGAAAAGTGTGTTTAAGAGAAACTAAAGTTTATTCTATATTTTGGACAGTATTTATATACTCCTAGTTAAATTAATTGATAAAGTTAATCTGTTTTCCATATTGACATAGCAATGAAAGCATCCTTGTCAATCTCCATCTCATCTGAAATCAACGCCTACTCTTACTGATTTTCTGACAAGGTGGAATGAATGAAGTCTATTTCGAATTCAAGTCAAGTGCAAAAACTGTGATATAAAATGGTGGAAAATATTCCTTAAAAATATCAATTGTCTTTGAGAGTAAAATAAAGCGTGACTCTGAGAGCAATACCACATTTGAAGTCGGAGTGGAGCCAACGGAGATTGTCATAGGAGCGACGGACAATGAAATACACGCATTTTCATTTTCATTTTTTTAATACAAATTATCCGTTTACTTTTTGGAGAGAATTCAGTTTACAGATGATTTAAATGCAAAGACAATCTACAGTCATCTACAGCCACACCCAATTGAATTGAATAATTGCCTGAATTTTAATAAAATAATACTTTCTTTTCCTTAAAACTCATTTTCCTTCTAAATAGTGTTAAACCAACACAACATCTCAGATACATTTTCAGAAACTTACACTCACGGAGAATAGGATAAAGCAGAAAAATAGAAAGCTATGGGGAATCTATTACCTGTTGAGGACTGGATTAATGTTGGCTGTGATTGTGAGTGTAGTTGTAATAAAGCCTACAGTTCAAAATAGTATCAGAAACATCAAAGAACGTGGGTCACCATTGCGTTTAAAGAGTCATGGAAAATCTAAATAATAATAATAAAGACAGTGAGAGGGACCTCAGACATCTGGAAAAGATCATTAGAAAGTGTCCAATTGCCCCATAGAATCAATTGAAATTGGAAATGTTGAGGATTCAGGTGGGTGTATGTAGAAACACCATTATCAGCTACTACAAGTAGTTGGGGTTTGGATCTTTTTTTTTTCTGTAGACCACAAGCCAGCCTTAACTGAGAAAACACAAGGAGAAACAGCTTTGTTGGGCAAGTGTGCTAGCTATTCTCCTAGGGACTATGCTAGAGGGTGAAAAGAGACATATCAAATTAGGGTGCTTTGATGAATGGCCCACACATAGTCCTGACTTGAAATCAACTGAATACGTCTGGTGTGCTTTGAAAAGACGAATTAAATAAGGAAAGGTATCTATTACCAATGTATAAAGCTTGAAGGCTCTAATTGCAGAGAAGTGGGAGTGAGTTGGTGTTGAACTTGCATAATAATAAATTCAGAGTATGACAGATAGATGCCATACAGTCATTGATGGCAAGGGAGGCCATACAAAATATTAATTGTATCATTATCATTATATTTTCAATGAATGAAATATGTTAAGCCTTGATATGCTTAAGCTTGAATCTTCTAAATCAAATATGATCTGTTTTATTTGATGTTGAACATATCTTATCTATTTCGTCTTTATATTCAAAAGTATTATATTCTGTTGTGTGACTGTGGAATTGATTTTCAAACGACCCCAAAGTTGAGATAGATCTTTTTTTTTTTGTATAAGACACTTTTTATTGAGCGTCTTTACGCAGTCACACGTCGCACTGAGAGGTCTGACTGGGAAAGCATAGTGGACACAAGTCACTTGCAGAAAATTAAAATAACAGAAAAGAAAGAAAAAAACTAGCTAAACAAAAGGAGTATATAGGAGAAAAGGGCATAAAGTTAAAAAATAAACACTAGACTATGACATGTCTTCGTTTTCGCGGGTAAGGGTGGTAAGAAGGGATCGGGCGCGTTCAGAGACGGTGGAGGTGAGGAAAGGAGAGTTGTGGAAGTGGCTGGCCCAGTAGCCATGCCAAATTGCCTGTAGTACCGCTCCATAGACTTGACTACTAGTCAGAGGTCCATTGGGAGGAAGAGAAAAGGAATGTAAATGTCGGATAGTATCTGCTTGCAAAGGAGTGTATATGTTGAGCCAATATGGCAAAACGGACATCCAGACAGGCCAAACCCTTGGACAAGTCACCAAGAAATGTTCGGGACTGTGGCGAGGGTGAGAGCATAGGCGGCAAGAGGGAGACAGGACGATGGTGGGCATAATGTGGTGTAGGAGTGACGAGGAGGACAGTTTGCCATGCAACAGGCGAAACCAAACATTCCTTGCCACATGTGACATAGGTGCCCTCCAAAAGGCTTTCCACTTGCTGGGTGGAAGCGAGGCAGCAGGAGAAGAATTTGGCATAGGTGATGGATGGCATAATGAGCGGAAAACTTGTGAAGAGAATGAGTGCATAAGTGGCAAGTTGAAAAAGGATGTCGTGAGGGGGGAAGAAGGAATATCCACAGTATCGGAATATAATGACTGTGGGTTCATATGAGGTGTGCATGAGTGGATGATATGGTGGTTATCCACATTGCGGAAGAAATGAGAGAGGAGGTAGGGACGCATAGGCCGATCTGTCCAAGGACAACGTTGTAGGGATTGTGTGGGGAGGTCATAGTAATATGTATCGGCAACTGTAGGGCGTTTGAGGCCTGGCCTAGCTGGAGTGGGGTCGGTGGTAGAGGATATCCATATGGATGACAAAGGAAGGCGAAGACATGTAGCAGGAGACAAGTCACTGCACAATTGTGGAAGGGGAAGATGGTTGAAAGCCGAGAAAAGAAGATTAAAGGAATGTGAATGGGGCAGACGTAGAGCAGAACAAAAAGCAGGAAAAAAGAAAAGAAATACATAATCAGGAACATAAGAGGAAGAAGAAAGAGACATATAATAAGAAAAATAGGCACGAAGCCAGAGAATGGGAAGGGGAGCATAGTGGGTGACAGGACAAAAGAGAGGAAGGAGCCAACAAAACTGGAGGGAGGCCTGTTGAGTGGACGGATCCAGCACACCAAGACCACCACAGTGACGAGGGAGACATAGGTTGGTGTAGCTGATGGGAGGAAACATCCTTCTCATCAGGAACTTACTTATCATGGATTTCAATTTGGCATAGAAAGAGACAGGAAACCAGACAAGACGGAGAACATGCCAAAGCTTAGAGAGAACCAAAGTGTTAACCACAGTGGCTCTTCCTCGAACTGACAGGAATTGCTGTGAATGAATGTGGAGTGCTTGCTGGATGGTGGCAAGGAGTTGGGTGGCATAGGTGTTGCGTTGTAAAGGAGTGTGGATGAGGGGATAACCGAGGTAAATGAGTGGAGAAAGAGAAGAGCAGTCAATCCAAGAGGGAATACCAGCTCTTGTAAGTGGCTCACGCCATTCAAGCAGAGGAGCACCGGAGAGGGAAAAGGCATGGGTTTTGTTGAGGTTAGCGCAGGCGTTGGAGGCGAGGCTGTAGGTGTCAAGGTGGTGGCGAAGGCAAGTGAGGTTGGAGGGTGTGCTGGGGCAGGCAAGGATGTTGTTGGCATAAGCAAGTACTTTGAGGTTGAGATAGATCTTGTCATTTGTAAGATAAAAACGTTTTTTTTTGTAATCCAGTTCAACAATGCCTCGATATCAAAAAAAAAAAAAGAGTGCAGGACATGGGTCTTATAGGCATCACGAAGAAAGAAAAAATCCAAGGAATTTTTTACCTTGAAAAGTTTAGTGCTTCTTTTAAAAGACCTTTTATTCTATCATTAAACAAATTGTGGAAACACATAGTTCAATACTAAGAAAACAATCTGAAGCACCTAAAACATAAATAAAAGAGCCGCTAGACACCTTGAACGACTAGTTAAAAATGATTCATTTGTATATTACACATAACTCCAATCCAAGTTAGAGACTATGGATATTAGTATCTCTAGACAGACATTTATCACTTGAATTAAGAACACAGACTTTAATTATTAGTGTCGCTTATAAGCCTTGGTTATCAAAAGAACACACGAAGAAAAAATTGTTGGGCCAAAGATCACGTAAAATGGACAGCCGACTAGTGGAAAAGTGTTGTAAGATCAGATGAGTCACGTTCTAGCTTGATAGGATGTGATAAATAGACGAGAGCATTGCGTAAAGTCGGAGAGGGCCATTAAGGAAGATACATCGTACCAACAGTGAAGTGAGGCGGCGGTGAGATTCAAAAGAGTATGACTAAAAAAATACTTTCCAAGATATGAAAGCTGCCTTGTTGCTTGAACGGCAAAAAAATTATCATTAGAAAAGATCTACAGCCTCATTGAGAGTATTTCTCGGAGATGCAATGCTGTTATTAAATCAAAGGATGGCAATACCAGATAATAAGACTCTTTGTCTAATAAAAACATATTTATTGTTCTTTTGATATTATCTATGTTTTGTTTAAGTTTGAGGTCTCTACTGTGTTTTGACTGTATTCTCTATAACAAGAAAGCAAAAGGGCATGCTACAAAAAAAAGTCGGAGAATTTAAAACTTGAAAGCTTTGTTACAACTTACTGTACATATTCTAAACTATTGTCTAAATCTTCTGCCGCGCACGGTTAAGTCTTTTGTTAAATGGCGAGATCTTTGGCCCAGTTTGTTAATACTGCTGCAAGCCATTGATCGAGCCACGTCTACTCGAGACTTTAAGGTAGAGCCATCAGCTGGTAGCTTGCTCATTGAGGCTGCTGATGGGTGTGTTGAGCAGGAACACCATCGCCGCCATAGAGTGCAAAGACTCCTTCAGCAACAGACGCTGTATCCTCACTTTTTCTCTGATCTCTCTTCTACCACCCATTCTTAACCCGCTTAGCAAAGCCAGAAGCTGCTAGTGCAGTTGCTACATATATTCTCAGGATTGTTTGAATTGCTCCAAGTATCCCTCGTTGGATTTCGAACCACCACAGGATGACGGTTATCTTTTTAGTGTCCTGGTGTCCTTGCTGACTTTATGGCCTTTTCGATGTCTATTCATAATTCTCATTTACCATTATTTCTTATTTTCCATCATTTTTTCCCTTATTTGAGGTTTTGTGTTTCTCTTGTCCTTCTGTCTCTCATTCTTCTGCATTTATTTTTTCCACTTTTGTATTTGAAGTGTTTCTATGTTTATTATTATTCTTTCAAAAGTTCTCATAAGGTGGCTAACATGCCCAATGCACGAATAGCAACCAACACCCAAAAATAAAATAATAATAATTTAAACTGTACATATTCTAAACAACCCACCAGACATTTGGGTCTGACTCAGCTATGGAGGAAATCAAGGGAGACAATCAACGTACTCAAAAACACTTATAAATAGACCAAAGATTAATCTGTTCAAAGCTTGTAGGATTAGGCCCGAGCTAATGTCTACATTCAAATTGGGATAAATAAAAAGGCTAAGCGTACTCACCCAGGCTGAGAAATGTTATCCCAGCCAACCAACAATGGCTTCAACTGATCAAACAGATTCTTTATTGCAAGTATTTTGAGTGTGTTCATAGTATACTACCTATTTCTATGTGTTGATGGTGTCTGTAGGTTTTTTATTCATAGTTGAGTAAGCGGTGTTGAATACAGCAAAGGATGAATATGCTATGGATAGATTTACGCTAGGTATGTCAATACAAATATCTATTTTCTTCTAATGGTTGACTTGGGTCTATTCTTCCTATCTACAGCCACTAAAGACAGTTACAAATAATAAAAGTCACTTTATGATGCAGTCCACTGATATCAAGTTCTTTGTATAGTTATGCTTATGTTTATATATATTTAGTTTTATTGTATGCTCCTCGAGTGAACCAATAGTTGTTACAAAAAGAAAAGGAAAAAAGAAAACCTAACACACTAAGAGATTCTATCCAATATCTATTCTGTCTCTTTCTGTCTTCCTTGTGCACAATCTTCCTTTCAATGGATGGAAGAACAATTGGACTACAGTCGAAATCAAACTGGGGTATTTTTTGTATGGCAAACACTTCATCCCATCTGTTCTCTTGTATCTGCTGGTAGGATGGGTCCTTACAAAGTCATTTCTATTGTGGCGTCACTAAAATTGTTGTTGAGTTTACCCCATTCCCCACTCCAAATAATAATTTAATGAAGAAAACAAAAATGAATAGAACACTCCCAATCATTGGTTGGTACAATAAGTGTTACAACCCAGGAATAGTCAACAGTTACCGTGCTTGTACTTATATGTCTAAAAGAGTCGAGGTGTTCTTTTGCATAAATGTTGGGTACAAAATTAGACGATGGGAACAGAATGTATGAAGAGTCACGGCTAGAATCATCACAGCTAGGGTTGTTTGATAGATAAGAGGTCAATAAAAGAACGAAGCGACCTTATTTGCACCGAACTGAGCCCTTGGTGTGCCTAAGATCATTCTCAAGTCTAGAGTCAGTAGTTTCTAAAGTGACATCTTGTTGGTTATTTGGTGGCCATCATTCAGTCTTTCACCAATGAATAAACAATTAAAAAAGAGATAGTTTCGGTCCAAAGAAAGAAACAAACAAAGAAAGAAAGAAATAGCCCTTTCCTATGCCTTTAAAGAGCAGTCCAATACAGTGGTTGAAGTGTTGAAGTGTTGAGGTGGTGGAGGAGGGTGTGCTGTTGCTGGTGCTGTTGCTACATAGACATTTGCTATATAAAAAGAAGATCAACACAAGCTAATACATCCCTCTTTTTCTTTCTTTTCATCTTTTACTGTGTCCATTTATTTTCTCTATAAGACATGAGAAGTATTTGCTCTAAAGCATAAATCCACTCTCTGTGCCAAAAATAAGTAGACTAAGGCTACCGAGTACTGAGATGGAAATTCCATTGAAGCACCTGCCACAAATAGCCCTTTTTCTTATTCTTCTGTGGTTATTTGTATTTGTATTTGTTCCTTGTCACTGTGTTGTTCAACGCATAAAAAGACAATAAAAAACAGTGCAATATGTGTCCATCCTACCACTGCCTTTACCCCGTAACAAAGAAAAGAACAAGAAGAAAAGTAGATATTTTGAAAGACACTGCTTTGCAATGAAAGAGGGTGTAGTTTTCACACCAATGTTTATGAAAAGCAAAAAAGTCCTTTCAGCCCTGAACTGCACGGCCTTCATTGCAAAAAGACTCACTTTCTTGTTTTTTTTTATATTTAGCCCAAGGTCATATCAACATCCTCGTTGATTGTCTAAAGTAGTTGCCATTAGCAGAGTACACATACATAGATAGACTCACTTCTGTTGTTTTCATGTAGGCTTCCATTTCCTCGTCAAGTTCAACAGCACTTCTGGTCTTTCTCTGACCTTCTCTGTTGTTCTCTCTGTTACCTTCTCGTTGAACACGGCCACGAGGACGAGCATTGCCACGAGGACGGTCTCCTCGGTCGCTATACAAGAACAAAAGAAAAGAAAAGTGTATTGTCATCCATTCATAGATACATATACATGGGTATGTATAAGTATATCAATATAGACACAGCAAGAACCCTTATTTCAGTCCCCTTCTCCTATAGGAATGTAGGAATGTAGGAGTATAGGTAGGCAGGTGGAATAGAGGGAGAGAAGGAAAGAGAGAGAGAAAAAGCTGATGTTCATCATGCCAACACAACATACCCGGCATGACCACGGAAGCCCTGACGTCCATTGGCGTTGCCTGTACGAGGCTGACGCGGTGCAGGGGGAGGGGCAATCGTGATTTTCATTGCTTGGCCTATCCGCTTTGTTAGCTACCGAGTCCATCATGCTCTCTTACCATCCAATTCAACATTATTGTACTTCTGCAAAGCCTTCTGGGTATCTGCACTGTTGGTGAAGCGAACAGTGGCAGTACCTGTGGACCGACCCGACCGATCAAACTGAATTCGAGTGCGTTCTACCTGACCCACAATCTTGAATAATTCCTATCCACAGCACCACAGTGAGTTCAACAATAAGACAGTGAGGTGTGGTGTGGAGTCTCTCCTGTGTTTTACCTGTAAGTCTTCCTCAGTCACATTGTAGTGTAAGTTCTCAATAGACAGCTCAGTGCTCTCATTTGATCTCACACTAGAGCGTCCACCGAGTCGAGAGGTGATCGATCTGTTCTCATTGCTATAACCATCAGTATAGCTGTCTTCAAACAGATCATGTGTCCACTGTTGGTTGACGCTTCTGCCGTGGTTCTGGTGCCGGAACTCAAAGTCAGATGCTATTCCGAGTAGAAGACAGCAGTAGACTATACAGACTCACAGAGGGACTGTCTCTCAGTTGAACAGTGCGAACAAATGACTGGACAATACGTGAACCAAATGCTGGTCTTTTGCGGACACCACCTGTTGAGACTCTATCTTGTTGTCTTCTTCCGTCTGATTTTCTTGTATCTCTGCGTTCTCTGATAGCTTCGTCAAGAGCTCTGTCCAGTTGAGACGCCATTGGATGTAAATAAGAAAATAAAAGAAAATAAAGAGTAGAAAGAGGCAGCTATCAACAGCCCCTTCTACACCCTATGACGCATTTAAATCACCGACACTGTTATTGTTGCGTCATTCCTTGTGGCGTATATTATAAGCAGTCCTCTTTCGTGGAGAGGTGTGTGTGCCTCAAATCGTTGGGGGTGATAGTGTTGGGCAGGTGGTTTCTAATTTCTATGGTGTGGAGAAGAGGATTTATGCTCTAAAGAGAGAAAGATATAAATAATAATAATAATAATAATAATAATAATAAAAAGAAAAAGAAAAAAGAAAACCAGTTCTATACAGAGAAAAAGAGAGACAGTTTCCATGGAGATATTTGGGAGTGAGTATGAATTGGTGTTTTGCAGATATACTTTTTTAAATAAAGGTCTTTAATGATATTCTATTTCTCCTGCAATGGGTTGAATGGTAATGAGAGATGTGCTACCTTGGTATTGGAATGCCGTTACAAATGCAGTAAGGTTTAGCTCAACTGTGGGTGGGCTTATTATTTCTGGGAGCCTAAATAGACCTGGATTCTTTTATTTGTCCAGGAGAGGAGTTTAAGTGTGCAGATCAGTGGAAGGAGCCTGCAAGGATATTTTGTAGTGTCCATTTGAGTGGACTTATTTCATTGGACATACCAAGAAGTGTGGTGGAGATTAGTAGGAGCAAGAGAGAAGGAGAGAAAGAGAGAGAGAGAAAGATGGCTAGTGTTATTGCACTGTTACTATACTGCTATTGCACTGTTACTATACTGTTACTATACTGTTACTATACTGCTATTGCACTATCATAAAAGTATTCTATACTGTTTATCGTAACGCATTATCTACTGTCACTGAATCTATTTTCAAAACCCACTTCTATTCTTATTCCCATTGATGTGGGTCTGTTGGGTGCTGTGGATTCTACTGTGTAGCCATAAAAAAAAGGCCATCTTGTTGGTACGTAGAACCTACACCCACCCAGGGACATGCATACCACATCAAGGCACTGCTAAACCTCTATTGTTGGATGAATAAGCATCTCTTGAGAGAGATACTCTCTTGGCAAAAAACAATTGGTCTTTTTTTGTGTTGTGTTGCCACCCATTGCAGGCTATTCTCGAGTGCATTGACCTTAATACACTCTTTTTTGTCCCTAGAATCTCTCTCTCTGGAACCTGTCCCTGGAACCTGTCCCTGGATTTTGCTCATCTAATGCCATACAAATGCACCCAACAAGACAGTTCCTATGGCTCGTACAGGACCATCTCTACTACTAAAAAAAAAAAGAAAGTCGCAGCATGAACTACGGTCCTGGTTTTTTGGGGTCAGCACAGATGGCACCATTCCAACACTGTTGGCTCTTTTTATCGAAACATTTGGGATGTTTTTGGGGTTTGTTGTGTGAATTTTATACTACAAATATACACTGAGTGAAGTTTTTGCATGAAATCACTCCGCTACCACCCCGATAAAATGCAATCGTACGTGGAGTTGGGGGAAGTTCCAAGCCGTTGAAATAGTTAAGAAAGTCCCCTTGTCTTTTTCAAGGCTCTTTCTCTCTGCTGTCTTGTTTCTCTTTGCCTGTTGTTCCTCCTTTTTTTCACCGTGTGTTTCTATTTCTCTCTTCTGTTTCTTTGACTGCCTTTTTCATACAAGTGTAAAAGACAGGCCTATTTATTATTGATAGATACAACCTACATACATACATACACGCATTTTCCTATATATTCCTTCCTACACTACCCAAAGACACTTTTATTGTACAGACCCTTTTGTCTTTCTTCATCCACAAAGAAGTATTGACACTGATTTATAAGTAAGTCTGGATCTTGTGGGTCTTGCACAGAACTGACACTGCTGGTTTGACAGATATTCACTATGGACTCAAACACACAACACCAGCAGATCCTGCGTCCTCTTTCTGTGAAACAAAACAAGACTGAAGTGTCTATTCTCGTGCCTGCTCACCTATGGGTGTCTGCCGAACAACTCAAAGAAGAGTTTCCTGTCCAGACAGAACAAGGAGAAGATATCACCGATATTGAACTTGCAGCATGCTTTATGGAGTTTGCAGCAAGACGTGCTGCAGAAGCATCCCAGTTCTTACCTGTAGCAAGGACTAGTTTCCTTCATTTTGGTGAGCAATACCTCAAGAACAACAATGTACATGCAATTACTCGTCATCTGCCATTGTACTCCAAGAAGGTGGTTATCCGTGCCTACTATGCTGCTCTTGTTATCCTCAGAGAGCACAAGGTGCTGTCTTCAGGAGAAACAAAGTCCACCCCCTCTGCACTGATGACAGCTGCTGCTGATGGAGACACCAAGCTGTTGGCTATCTTTGGTGGTCAGGGCATTTTGGAGGAGTATTTTGATGAGTTGGCAGATATTTGGTACACTTACCATGGATTGGTCAAGACATTTGTGGAGCGCATGGCCAAGGTGTTGCAGGAGTATGCCCGCAGTCCCGAAGCAAGTGTCTTCCACTCCAAGGGCCTGGATATCCTTCGCTGGCTGGATTCTCCCGAACTGAAGCCTGATCTTCAGTATCTGATCTCTGCACCTGTCAGTTTCCCCCTTGTAGGATTTATCCAATTGCTGCATTACTATGTCATGCTGCGTGTGTTGGATTTTACACCTGATCAAGCAAGAAGTCTTTTTGCTGGTAAGTCATTGGCGAGTTGTGGGATGTGTGTGTATAGGGAGACGGAGGGGGATGTTTTCCTGCTTAGTGTGTATGTACGGACTCATCTTTCTGCTGAGTAGGATCTACCGGCCATAGTCAGGGCATTATCACATCCGTAGTGGTGGCTGTCTCTTCTACAGAAGAAGACTTCTTCAGCAACAGTGAAAAGGCACTTGGCTTGCTGTTCTGGATTGGTACGCGTGCCCAACAATGCTATCCAGACACAACTCTCGATCCCTCCATCTTGGAGGATTCCCTCTCCAACAATGAAGGCAATCCCACCCCCATGCTGTCTGTCACAGGCTTAAGAGAGAGCCAGCTACTCAAGCACATGGAGGCCACCAACACCCATCTTCCTCCTGACCGTCAGATCCAAATGTCACTGTTCAATGGTCCTCGTATCTTTGTATGTACAGGCCCACCTCAGTCTCTGTACGGTCTGAACCTCAGTCTACGCAAACTTAAGGCACCCACTGGCCTGGATCAGTCTCGTATTCCCTATTCTGAGCGCAAAATCAAATTCTCCACCCGCTTCCTCCCCACCACTAGCCCCTTCCACAGCAAATATTTGGATTATGCTGCGACTGTGATTGAAGAAGATGCCAAACGCCACCAACTCCAGTTCCATGCCAAGGACTTGAAGATTCCTATCTATGCTACTGACAATGGTGAGATTCAATCTTTATTTATTATTATTATTTTTTTTTGTTATTATTATTATTTTTTTGAGTTACACTGGGGTGTTGGGGCAAGATGGAAAGAAGGAAGGGGTAGTTTGTTGTTGTTGTTGTTGTTGTTCACTCATAATGGTCATACAGGAAGTGAGATGAATGCCCTGCCAGATTTGACACACAGCATCATTGCCCTTATCTGCAGTCGACCTTTGCATTGGGAAAAGGCAATGGCTGTCAAGGGTCTGAAGCATATTATTGACTTTGGGCCCGGTGGATCAGCAGGCATTGGTGGTTTAACCTACCGCAACACTGAAGGCACAGGAGTTCAGATTGTGCTGGCAAGTGCATTGGAAGGCAGCAACTCAAATCTATCTTACAAGACAGACTTGTTTGATTCGGATCCTCGTGCAGTGACCTATTCACAGGACTGGGCTCATCTTTTCCAGCCAAAACTAGTGAAGATTGCTAGGTAAATCTAGGGAGAAGAAGCAAATAATAATAATAATAATAGAGAGAGAGAGAGAGAAAATCACTAACTATTGCATACCCAACTCTACTTGTCTTTACAGCAATGGCCGTGTCCATATTGATACACACATGTCACGTCTGTTGGGTAAACCTCCTCTGATGGTGGCTGGTATGACTCCCTCCACCTCCAATTCCTCTTTTGTGGCTGCCGTAGTCAATGCAGGCTACCACATTGAATTGGCAGCAGGTGGACAGAGCAATGAAAAGATGTTGCGTAACACCATCAACAATGTTATGGCACTGACTCCTGATGGCTCTGGTATTACACTCAACCTCATCTTCTTGAATGTACGTCAATGGGGATTCCAGTTCCCTCTCATACAAGTCATGCGTCGTGAGGGATTGCCCATGGAAGGTCTTTGCATTGGCGCTGGTGTGCCCAGTATTGAAAATGCCAACGACATCATCAGCAATCTCCAGAGTGCTGGCATTCGTCATATTGGTATGAAGCCTGGAAGCACAGAAACCATTCGTCAGGTAGTGGCCATTGCTGCTGCTAACCCTACAATGCCTGTGATTCTGGAATGGACTGGAGGCCGTGCAGGAGGCCACCACAGTTTCGAAGATGCTCATCAGCCTATCTTGGAGACCTATGCTGCTATCCGTCGTCAGCCTAATGTTGTTCTTATTGCGGGTTCTGGATTTGGTGGTGCGGATGATACTCTGCCTTACATTACTGGTGAATGGGCCCACAAGTTTGATTATCCCTCCATGCCATTTGATGGTGTGATGTTTGGATCCCGTGTCATGGTATGCAAAGAGGGTCTTGCTTCTGAGGCTGCTAAGCAGGCCATGGTAGATGCCCCAGGAGTGGAAGACAGCGAATGGGAAAAGACCTACAAGGGTGCTGCTGGTGGTATTATCACTGTTCGTTCAGAACTGGGCGAACCCATCCACAAAATCGCCACTCGCGGTGTGCGTCTCTGGAAGGAGTTGGACGAGAGCATCTTTAACTTGCCTAAAGACAAACGTCTGCCTGCTCTGTTGGCAAAGAAAGACTATATCATCAAGCGTCTCAATGCTGATTTCCAGAAAGTATGGTTTGGTAAAAAGAAGAATGGCGATGTTGTGGATCTTCAGGACATGACTTATACTGAAGTGGTGCATCGTATGGTGGAACTTCTTTACATTCACTATGAGGGTCGCTGGATCGACTTTACTCATCGTAACTTGGTGGGAGATTTCCTTCGTCTTATTGAGCAGCGCTTCTCTACCGTAGCCAGTATCTCAGCTCTTCAGAACTTCTCTCAGTTGGAAGTACCTTCTGACTTTATCCCTGACTTCTTGGGCAATTTCCCTGATGCTGAACACCAATTGTTGACAACCGAGGATGTATTGCAGTTTGTTATTCTCTGTGGCCATCGTGGACAGAAGCCTGTGCCTTTCATTCCTATCATGGACAAGGACTTTGATGTTTGGTTCAAGAAGGATTCCTTGTGGCAGTCTGAGAACTTGGCGGCTGTTGTGGACCAAGATGTGCAGCGAACATGTATTCTCCATGGCCCTGTGGCTGCTAAATACTCTACACGCACAGACCAGCCTGTGGGCGAACTGCTGGACAGTATTTACAACAGCCATATCAACAGTCTGAAGGAAAAGTACTACAAGGGCAAGGAGGATGAGATTCCTGTCATTGAGTACCTTGGAGGTGCTCCTATTGAAAAGAGTCTTTTTAAATCCACCGCTTCCAATGCTACTGAGACTGTCTACCAATTGCCCGAGAATGAGTCTGCTCTTCCTCAGGACAAAGATCTTTACCAGACCATCTCTGGTGATGATTACAACTGGCTTCGTGCTCTCTTGACTTCTTCTTTCATTGTTCAGGGCAAACAGTATATTGATAATCCTCTTCAGCGTATCTTCCGTCCTCGTGTGGGTCAAAAGATCACTGTCACTCAGAACGGAAAGTCAATCACTGGTATCCAAGTGCAAGACAAACGTCCATGGAGTGCTAATGACAAGACCACTGAGTTTGTTACTTCCATTGAGGCCAAGATCACTGGCAATCTTATTGATCTTGTTCTGTATGAAAAGAGGGGTGCTAGTTTCATTCCCTTCCCTCTGCAGTTTGTTTACCGACCTGAGTCTGGTTATGCTCCTATCCATGAGGTGATGGAAGTAAGTATTCATAGTGTTTATTTCTTCCCTATTTCTCTCTTATAGAATCGAATATACTCATCTTGTTGTATATTAGGGCCGCAATGACCGTATCAAAGATTTCTATTACAAATTGTGGTTTGGTACAGAAGCAAAAGAGGATTTCCTCAACTTCCCAGTCACTGACAAGTTCATTGGTGATGGTGAGGTCGTCAAGGCCAACGAAATCAAAGAGTTCTGTCAAGCCGTTGGTAACAATGCTGAAATATACGTTGACCGCGGTCAAAAAGTGATTTATGCTCCCATGGATTTCGCCATCGTTGTTGGCTGGAAGGCTATTATCAAGGCCATCTTCCCCAAGGTGATTGATGGAGACCTACTTAAACTTGTCCATCTTTCCAACGGATTCCGACTCCTTGAAGGCAGTGAGCTTCTTCAAGTGGGTGATAAAGTGGACACCTATGCTCATATCAATGCGATTGTCAACAACGACTCTGGCAAAATGGTGGAAGTCAAGGGTCTTATTGTGCGCGATAACAAGCCAGTGCTTGAAGTGACCAGTCAGTTCCTGTACCGTGGCCAATTTGATGATTTCAAGCATACCTTTGAGCGCAAGACAGAAACCCCCATGGAAGTGCTTCTTGAAAAGTCCAAAGACATTGCTGTTCTCAAGGCAAAGGAATGGATTGAGTGGTCTGAAGAACTTGATGATTATGAACTTACACCTGGCTGCTCCCTTATCTTCCGTTTGAACACTGAGGTGAAGTTCAAGAACAAGACAGTCTTCTCCAGTGTCAAGACAGTGGGTACTGTATCTATGCAGGTTTCGACCAAGGAAATTGTTCAAGTGGGTTCTGTCAACTATGAGGCCGGAGAATCCCACGGCAATCCCGTCATTGAGTACTTGAAGCGTCACGGAAAAGAGATTGAGCAAGCCTACTTCTTTGAGAATGGCGGCTACTCCTTGATGCCTACCCAGCCTTACTCTTCTGTGGTGCATTCTCCTGTTTCCAATGAGCCTTATGGCAAGATCTCGGGTGATTTCAACCCTATCCACGTCAACCCTTACTTCGCTGACCTCGCTCGTCTTCCTGGTACCATCACCCACGGTATGTGGACCAGTGCTTCCACTCGTAAGCTGGTGGAGATGTTTGCTGCCAACAACGTGCCTCGTCGTGTCGTGGCCTACGATGTTAAGTTTGTGGGCATGGTGCTTCCCTCGGATCGCCTGGAGACAAAGCTCTACCACACAGGTATGAAGAATGGCCGCAAGATCATCAAGATTGAGACCGTCAACCAAAACAATGACTATGTGGTTCAGGGCACAGCCGAGATTGAGCAGCCTCTTACTGCCTATGTGTTCACTGGCCAAGGATCCCAGGAGCAGAACATGGGTATGGCTCTCTATGCCACCTCTGCACCTGCAAGAGCTGTTTGGGACAGAGCCGATAAGCATTTAATGGAGACTTATGGATTCTCTATTCTTGAGATTGTGCGCGACAATCCAAAGGAAAAGACCGTGCACTTTGGTGGTCCTCGTGGTAACAAGATCCGTCAGAACTATATCAGTATGACCTACGACCGTGTAGAATCAGATGGCACTGTCAACACTCTGCCTTTATTCCCTACTATCAAGGATAACACTACCTTCCATACCTTCCGTGCACCCAATGGTCTTTTGTTTGCTACTCAGTTCACTCAGCCTGCATTGACATTGATGGAGAATGCTGCCTTTGCAGACATGCGTGCTAAGCAGTTGATCCAATCCAACTGTCCATTTGCTGGTCACTCTCTTGGTGAGTACACTGCTCTTGCTGCTATTGGTGATGTGCTTCCCCTTGAGTCTCTTGTGGAAGTGGTGTTCTACCGTGGTACTACTATGCAGTCCTCTGTCAAGCGTGATAAGGAAGGTCGTTCAGAATACGGCATGGCTGCTGTCAATCCTGCCCGTGTCTCTAGCTCATTCAACGACACTGCCCTTCGTTATGTTGTAGACTGTGTTGCTTGTCAAAGTAATGATGTCTTGGAGATCGTCAACTTTAACGTCGAGAACTGGCAGTATGTGGTAGCAGGTACCAACAAGAGTCTTGATGTCCTTGCCAATGTCCTCAACTACCTCAAAGTATCCAACATTGATCTTCGTAAATTGATGGAAACCATGTCTATTGAAGAACTGAAGAAACACTTGATGGAGATTGTCGATGGAGGTCTTGAAAAGACACGCCAAAAGACACAGGCCCAGGGAGGTCGTCTTGTCCTGGAGCGAGGCCATGCCACTGTTCCTTTGCCTGGTTTGGATGTACCCTTCCACTCCTCTTACTTGTTGAGTGGTGTAGCACCTTTCCGTAACTACATTGCTACCAAGCTCAACCCTGCCAATATTGATGTTTCTATCTTGTCTGCCAAGTACATTCCCAATTTGACAGCCGAACCTTTCAGTATTAGCAAAGGCTACATTGAGCGTGTCTACCAGCAAACTTCCAGCCACCGTCTTGGTAAAGTGTTAAAGCAGTGGACAGATGAAAAATACGCCTCTGCTGGCCAACAACAGCGTCTTGGTTACATCCTCTTGGTGGAATTGCTTGCTTACCAGTTTGCTTCTTCTGTGCGCTGGATTGAGACTCAGGATCAGCTCTTCAAGAACTACAAGATTGAGCGTTTGATTGAAGTTGGTCCATCTCCTACTCTGGTGGGTATGGCCACACGTACATTGAACATGAAGTACCAGGCCTATGACAATGCCCTCAGCAACCGTCGTGAAATCTTCTCTATTGCTAAGGATTCTAAGGATATTTACTACAACTTTGAAACTGTGGAAGAAACTGTTCCTGAAGCCAGTGCTGCTGCACCTGTGGTCGCTGCTGTTGCTGCACCTGTGGCTATTGCTGCTGCACCTGTGGCCGCTGCTGTCGCTGCTGCAGCTGTAACGTAAGTAGTGCTGATCATGAATAGAATAAGAAGAAAAGATTACTGATCATTTACTTATCTTTATTCTTTTCATTTTTATAGAGATGCTCCTGTTACCGTGGCTGAAATCTTGAACTGTGTCGTTGCCCAGAAACTCAAGAAAACAGTCGATGAAATCCCTATGGCCAAAGCCATCAAAGACTTGGTAGGCGGAAAATCCACTCTTCAAAACGAAATCCTCGGTGATCTTCAAAAGGAATTCACCAGTGGTGTTCCTGACAAGGCCGAAGAGACGCCTCTGGATGAACTGGCACTTGCCGTGACCCCCAGCTTCTCTGGAAAACTGGGCAAACACACCAACACTCTGATCTCCAAGATGATCAGTGCCAAGATGCCTGGTGGATTCACACTGAACAATGCCAAGAGTTACTTGACAAGCACTTTTGGATTTGGTGAAGGTCGCATTGAAAGCACCTTGTTGATGGCCTGTACAATGGAACCCGCTGCTCGTCTTGCTTCTGAAGCAGATGCCAAGGCATGGTTGAGCAGTGTGGCTCAGGCCTATGCTAAAAAAGCAGGTGTCAATCTGAGTGCTCCTACCGCTAGCAGTGGCGGTGCTGGCGGTGCTAGCGGTGAAGCCATGGCTGTTATCAACAGTGCCGAGTTTGATGAATTCAAGGCAAAGCAGAACAACTTGGTCCATCAACAATTGAACTTGTACGCTCGTTATTTGCAAAACGATTTGCGGGATGGTCACAAAAAGTACGAACAAGAAAAGACTACTACTTTAGAGCTCCAGGCTGAATTGGATCAATGGCTTGCTGAGATGGGAGACACCTTTGCAGAGGGTATTAAGCCTGTGTTTAGCCGTCTCAAGGCCCGTCATTATGATTCTTACTGGAACTGGGTCCGTCAAGATGCCCTGGAGATGTGGTATGATATGATCTTTGGTAAATTGACAATTGTGGATCGTGAAGTCACTGCCAAGTGTTTGACAATTATGAACCGATCTTACCCTCAATTGTTGGATTACATGCGCTACACCGTTGAGAACTGTGCTGAAGACAAGGGTGAAACTTACCGTATTGCTAAGAAATTCGGTCAAGCATTGATTGAGAACTGTGTTGAAGTGTTGGCAGAGAATCCTGTCTATAAGAATGGTAAGAAACAAATGCACACGTCAATGTTCTAAGGTGGCTCATTTCCTTACACTTTACATTAGTCACTATTCCTACATCTCCTCATGTTTCTGTGAATGCTGCTGGCGACATTCTTTATGAAGAGGTTCCTCGTGAAGGATGCCGTAAGCTGGCTGATTATGTCAAGGACATGTCTTTGGGCAGCAAGTTCACTGAATTCTCTAACCGTCTCAAGGTGCAACAGAATCTAGGCCGTCTTTACAAGATTATCCGTAGCCAAAACAAGATGAAGAAGTCTACCAAGCTGTCGATCAAAGCTCTTTACAGTGATGTGATGCGTGCCATGTCCATGTCTGCTACTATTGTTAAGGAACAGCGTGGCCGTCAGCGTCGCCTGTCTTCTACTGGCCGTATTGCTGAGCACAAACGTGTCTCTTCCAAGGCTGCCAAGTCCGAGACCATTCCTTTCCTTCACTTGAAGAAGCGCAATGAGAATGATGGTTCTGACTTTGAGTTCAGTAGCCGTCTGACAAGCACTTACCTTGATGTGTTATCTGAAATTGCCGTCAACGGTGTTTCCTTTGCTAACAGAAACGTTCTATTGACCGGTGCTGGTCGTGACTCTATTGGTTCTGAGATCCTCAAGGGACTCTTGTCAGGAGGTGCTAAAGTAGTCGTTACTACTTCTCGCTTCAGTCGTGCTGTGACTGAATACTTCCAGGGCATTTACAAGACATTTGGTTCTCGTGGTTCCGAGTTGATTGTTGTGCCTTTCAACCAAGGATCAAAGCAGGACATTGATGCTCTGCTTGATTATATTTATGATCCCAAGGGTCTTCACTGGGATCTTGACGCTGTTATTCCTTTTGCTGCTATTCCTGAACAGGGCATTGAGTTGGATGATGTGGACTCAAAGAGTGAATTGTCGCATCGTATTATGTTGACCAACCTCTACCGCATTCTTGGTTCTATTAAGAAGCACAAGCAGGCCATTGGTTCTGATACTCGTCCTGCTCAAGTCATTCTTCCCTTGTCCCCCAACCACGGTAGCTTTGGTGGCGATGGTCTTTATGGTGAATCCAAGATTGGTCTTGAAACTCTTTTCAACCGTTGGCACTCTGAGAGCTGGGCCAGTTATCTTTCCATTGTGGGTACTGTTATTGGGTAAGTCCTTTTTATATGTATAGAGAAAAGTGTTCTCATTATTATTATCATTGTTTTGTTTTGTCTGTAGCTGGACGCGTGGTACTGGTTTGATGAGTGGTAACAATATGGTGGCCGAGGGTGTAGAGAAGTATGGTGTGCGCACCTTCTCTACTGTTGAAATGTCCTTCAACATTCTTGGTTTGATGCATCCTACCATTGTCGAAATGTCCCAACATGAGCCTGTATGGGCTGATTTGAACGGTGGTCTTCAATTCTTGGACAACCTCAATGATATCAACACAGCATTAAGAAAGGAAATCAATGAAACTGCTGAAATCCGCAAGGCTGTTGCTTCTGAGACTGCTTTGGACTTCAAGGTCGTGAATGGTCCTGAAGCCGATCGTATCTATGTTCCTTACACCGTCACTCCTCGTGCCAACATGAAGTTCGACTTCCCTAAGCTCAAAGAATATGAACACCTGAAGCATGTCAACTACCTCAAAGGTGTTCTTGACTTGGATCAGGTTGTTGTGGTCACTGGTTTTGGTGAGGTGTCTCCATGGGGTAATGCCAGAACTCGTTGGGAAATGGAATCCACTGGCAAATTCTCTCTTGAAGGTTGTATCGAGATGGCCTGGATGTTGGGTCACATCAAACATTTCCATGGTAATCTCAAGAATGGCCAAAGCTACTCTGGTTGGGTAGATGCCAAGACCAATGAGCCTGTCAAGGACAGTGAAGTCAAGGCCAAGTACGAAAAGATCATTCTTGAACACACTGGTATTCGTTTCATTGAACCTGAAATGAATGAGGGCTACAACCCCAACAAGAAGCTGTTCATGCAAGAGATCATTGTCGACCACGATATGGAGCCATTCGAGTGCAGTCAAGAAGAAGCCCAGCAGTTCAAGTTGGAGCAGGGCGATAAGGCAGATGTATATGAAGCTGAAAATGACTCCTGGACAGTCGTTCTTCTTAAGGGTGCTAAGCTGTTTGTTCCCAAGGCACTCAATTTCCATTGCAATGTACTTGGTCAAATTCCTACAGGCTGGGATGCTGCTCGCTATGGTGTGCCCAAGGACATCATTTCTCAGGTGGATCCTGTGACGCTCTACACTCTTGTTGCTACCGTAGAAGCTTTTGTTTCTTCTGGTATTACTGATCCCTATGAATTCTACAAGTACGTCCATGTCTCTGAGATCGGAAACTCCACTGGTTCTTCTTTGGGTGGTTCTTTAGCCAGTCGCAAGGTGTTCCGTGGTCGTTTGATGGAAGATCCTGTCCAAGCAGACATTCTCCAAGAATCCTTCATTAATACCATGCCTGCCTGGGTCAATCTTTTGTTATTATCTTCTTCTGGTCCTATCAAGTCTCCCAGTAACGCCTGTGCCACAGCTGCTATTTCCATGGACATTGCTGTAGATACTATTCTGTCCGGAAAGGCCAAGATCATGATTGCTGGTGGTACTGAGAGCACTACTGAAGAGTCTTGCTATGAGTTTCAAAACATGAAGGCTACTACCAACACTACCTCTGAATTAGCCCATGGCCGTACTCCCAGTGAAATGTGCCGTCCTACCACCACCACACGTAATGGGTTCATGGAGTCTTGCGGTGCTGGAAACCATATTCTTATGACAGCCTCTACTGCTATTGAGATGGGTGCCCCTATCTATGGTATCATTGCCTTGACAAACACTGCTACTGACAAGGAAGGTCGCTCTGTCCCTGCTCCCGGTGCTGGTATCTTGACTACTGCCCGCGAAACCAACGGAGGTCGTCCCTCGCCCTTGTTAAACTTCAACTACCGTGCTAGACAGCTTAAAAATCGCCGTGCACAGATCAAAAGCTGGTTGGAAAGCGAGTATGAACAATTGTATGAAGAACTCAAGGAACTCAAGGCCAGTGGCGAATTGAAGGCCGAAGAAGAGAATGTATGGCTCGAAGAACGCACACACTTTATTCAAAAGGAGGCCCATCGTCAAGAAAAGGAAGCCAAGTCTACTTGGAGCATGAACTTCTACCGTAATGATCCTTCCATTGCTCCCCTGCGTGGTGCCCTTGCCACCTTTGGTCTTACTGTGGATGATATTAGGGTTGCTTCCTTCCACGGCACTTCTACCAAGGCCAACGACAAGAACGAATCTCGTGTCTTGGACACACAGTTGAAACATCTTGGTCGTTCCAAAGGAAATGCTCTTCTTGCCATTGCTCAGAAACATTTGACTGGACATCCCAAGGCCCCCGCTGCTTCATGGATGGCCAACGGTATTATGCAAACCCTTCTTAGTGGCACTGTTCCTGGTAACCGCAATGCTGATAATGTGGACGAGGCGCTCCAGAAGTTCGAGTACATTGTTTACCCCTCGCGTCCCATTCAAACCGATGGTATCAAGGCAGGTATTCTCAAGTCCTTCGGTTTCGGTCAAGCAGGAGGTGAAGTGTTGGTGATTCATCCTGACTACATCCTGGGTGCTCTTGAAGAGAGTGAGTACAATGTATACAAGGCCAAGAATGCTCAGCGTTATGCCAAGGCCTACCGTTATCTCCATGACTCTATTACTGGTGTGGCTGACTTTGTCCAAGTCAAGCACGAAGCTCCTTACACGGATGCTCTTGAGTACTCTGTCTACCTCAATCCTCATGCTCGTGCTGAATTCTCAAAGGTCAAAAACTCCTGGGCTTTCAATGATAACACTGTCAAACCTGTGCTCCACCAGAGTGATGCTACAGGCACCAAGTCAGTTTTGGAGTCTTTGGCTCAACAGCAAGCAGGTGAAAAGGGTGTTGGTGTTGATGTGGAGTTGGTGTCTGCCTTCAACATTGAGAATGAGACTTTCTTGGAGCGTAACTTTACAGAAGCTGAAATCAAGTACTGCCACTCTAAACCTGCTCCTCGTGAAAGCTTTGCTGGTCGTTGGTCTGCTAAAGAAGCCGTCTTCAAGGCCATTTCTTCGTATGCTAAGATTCCATCCAGTGGTGCTGGTGCTGCATTGAAAGACATTGAAATTGGTGTGGATGAAGTGGGTGCACCCAAGGTTCATCTGACTGGAGAGGCAAAGGTGGCTGTAGATGCTGCTGGTATTAAGAATGTTACTGTATCTATTAGTCATAGTGGTTCTTATAGTGTAGCTGTTGCTCTTGCTCAATAAGCATCTTAGTTTATTTTTCATATCATATCATATTATTAGTTTAGTTTAGTTTAGTTCTTTAATATATGCTTATATCTTATATCCTAACAATAAAGTATTATCAGTAAATCTATATCTTTAATAATGTGTTTGTATTTTGGTCATAGTCTTTGGAGATGAGAGCTGTTCATTTATATTAATAAGATATTAATATTATACTATATTATACTATATTATTGTCTGTTCCCATTCTAAAAGATTCTTGTAAAGAAACTCAATATCAACCCATCTTTTCTACTACAATAGCACTTGTTACAATAGAGTATTTATAATAATAATAATAATAGTAATAATAATAATAGAATAGTCAGCAGTAAAGGTATTATCTACTCTTTATAAATATATAAAAGCAGGTGTATTGATTTATAATTACATTCAATAGAATAGCCATCGTCAATCACTAGCTATAATACATAGGCATGAATTAGACAGTGGTTTGTTATAGGGAATTAAGAACGAATGAATAAAACTATCACTTACTTTTTACTAGTGTCTTATGCCTGTAATGCCTTTTCAGTCTTCTCCTTCAATTCCTTCTCAGCTTCAACAATAGCCTTTGCGTTCTTTCTTCGTTGACGTTCTTCAAAACTGTGGCATCCTTTGTTAGCAGTCGATTTTCTTTATATATACATCTATCTTTTTTACATACATTAATCTGTTCTCAATAATACGATCAATGATTCCTTCTGTAGTAATGGTAGAGTTGGGGTTTTCGATTTCTCTGTAGATGCCCAATTCCTTGGCAAGCTATTCTCACACTGATAAGTACATGGAAGTTATACTCCCTTTTCTTTCATCTTACCTTGTATGGATCATTGCCATCAAGATCAGGTTCCATGGTTGTATTTCCATGAGCCACTACATTCACCTTGTATTCCTTGTTCACAATATCCTCCGTCACACTGAAAGGAGCGCCAATGATCACCTCATCCACATACTTCATCCACATCAAGTCAGTCACTATTCCATACCCATTGGCTTGGTCATCCTCTTACCCGACATGCTAAAACGCTGAGAGCACGTTCATGCAAGTTCATTAATGGATAGTTGGATCCTTTGATAGCATTGACAGTCTAAACAACAACAAGATGAGAATCATTGTTTCTTTTCTTTTTCTATATTCAATACCTGATCATCATGCACGCCCACAATTAAAAAGTCGCCGAGTTCTTTGGCTCTCTTCAAGAATTCAATATGGCCTACATGGAACAAATCAAATGTGCCATCTACATACACCACTCTGTCATTTTCCTTGGGCTCTTTGCCTTCTGAGAACTGGACGATTCTTTTAGAGGTAGGCAAGAAGTGTGAGATGGTGGTACGCTGCTGAGTAGTGCCTCTAGCAATGGTAGTACTGAAGGACCCCAAATCTTCAGAGTTAAAACTGGAGATGGAAGAAGCTCCTACAGATAAACGACGCTTGTGGTGGTTGCGTGTCATCAGCAGCATACGGCCCACAAGTTCTGTTGTAGAAACGCCTTCTGTACGCTTGCACTCACGGTAAAGACCAGCATCCTTGACTGCCTGATAACAATCCGTGCCGTCTGCCATGGTAGTAATATCGTCACCGTGTACACAAAAGTCAATATCATACTCCTTGAGAATCTCGACGGTTGTGTTGTAGGGTGCATTTGGAACCACCACATCAGCCCACTTGCAGCCAGCCACAGCGGCATATCTATAAGAATAAGAATAGGAATAAGAAAAGACCTCAGCTAACAAGGTTGGGGGTTTTCACTGAGTATCTTACCTCTCTTCTTCTTTCATCACAGTAGGGCCCTTGTTCTTTTCGATTTCTGCGTCCGAGTGAACACCCACCACAAGAATATCACCCATAGCTCTGGCCTGTCTGAGGGCGTTGGCATGACCATAGTGCATCATATCAAAACATCCATCCACCCATACACTGTACAACCAGAATAAATAAATAAATAAAAAGGCATACAAGAAAACTAAAGAAAAGAGATTCTTGGAATGAAATAGACTGTACCGAATGGGCTTCTTTTCAGCTGTACCAATGGTGGCCATAGTTTCTATTATTTTTAGTGTTAAGAAAGAGCAAGAAGAAGAGGTTTATTATTTCAACAAGCGTTGTTATGTCTCATCCAAATTAAGGCATAGAGCCAATGAAATGTCTTTATTTGTGCAGAGATTCAGTCCAGTGAAAGGGGTCAGTACTGTGTTGTGAAAGAGTGGATTTGATTCTCCATTTCCCATTTGTCAGGTATAAAATATCAGTTAAGTGTTACATGGTAAAAAGATCAAAGCGAATCTCTGCCTGTAGCCGTAATAGCCATTGTCATGGTAACAACTGGGATGAGGGAATGTTGTATAGATAGATACCCTTATACACTTTGTATACTTGTACACATAATAAATATAAATATAAATAAACACTACAACTTCATGTCTCCAGCGCCTAAAAAAGAATACATTCTGGTAATAGCCTAGGAGTTAAAGAGATTCTATAGGTTTCTACTGCCTTGTCTAGCATGCTTTCTGTTATGTAAATATTCAATGATTCCACTGTGACATGGACAACCTCCTTCTCCTGCTCCTTCTCCTGCTCCTTCTTTTGCTCTTTTTGTTGGTGTTGCTCTTTTTGTTGTTGGTGTTGCTCTTTTTGTTGTTGCTGTTGTTGTTGTTCTGGCTCTGATATAGGTGGCAAGGAGATGGTAAGTGGTTTGCTGTAGACCAGCAAGCCTAGCCGGGATAGAGTACTAACAATGTCCTCTTCATGAATGCATGTCTCTTTGCTAATATCGCAAATACTAATGTCTCCACGAAATGTACGCATGAATGAAATAAGAGTGGAAGCCCAATACGCTCTATAACCTAGTGCCCCCAGAGTAGACAATGGTTTCTCTGGTGATCCTACCACACCCTCTTTCTTGGAGAGTGCATAACCTTTTTTTTTTAAAAAAAAAATGGATAACATGTATCAATACATCATACTACAACGCCTACTTACTCATTTCAATAAGAAGACGTCCATAGCCCTTGCGTTGGTGTGTAGGCAGTACCATAATACATGCCAGATTGTAGTTATCATACGACAGTTTCTCCTTTTATTCTCTCTGTATTAGTCATCTACCTGCTACTGTAGTCGATTCCAATATACCTTTGAGAAGTATCCAACCATAATATCAGACCGTTTGATCTGTTCTGTCAGTACATAGAACTTGAATCCCTCTGTATCGTAATAGAGTGTTTTATGGTCCACAAACAACTTGGCCATAAGACATAGGTTCTGACAAAACAGCTACTAAATGTCAATGCTAAGCTTCCTTCTCCTGCTGCGTTACCTTTTGTTCACGCCCATCTATCTCGTATATTTTGATATTTCCTTGCTGGTACATCACTCTTCCTGGTAGCTTTCGTTTTTTACAGTTCAACTATGCCCACCCACCCCTCTTGTGGATGAGCATTCTTGTCGGTGCGTATTTGTGCTCATTTGTTTGTGCTTACTTGCCTTGTGTACTCTTAATTGATTCTCTTCATTCGTGTACCTTAGACAGTGCTCACAGATATAGAGCTTATCAATGTTTGGGCCAAATTCACTAGGATAAGGAGAATAATACCACGCACCAATGTCATACAATCCATAGACCACTGTATCTACATTGCGTGCACGTTCAATGGCAGTATCCAATAGGGGTGGGGTGGAGACTCTTTTACTAGGAGACTAAAGGGGTTTGTGTAAGCTACTCTTGCCACCCCTTGGCTTACCCTTCCATTGCCCTCTTCTTCTGTAGTACGAGGCCTCTTCCGTGCGTGGGCCAAGGTGTCGGGTGGCTCAGAGACAAGTACTTTCAAAGGAAGGGTGCTGTTTTTGGTTTTGTTTTTTAGTATCACGTTTGTTATAGAAACAAGTATGTTCTTTTGTGTCAGAGCCGGAACAAGAGTGGCTGCTGGAACGCACTTACAGGTCATTCTTCTCTGTTCTATGAAGAGTGTCTTCAACGTGTGTGTACTGGTTGAGATCTTTTCTACACCAAAATGAGTGTTGTTTTTGACCATGAGTTGTGTCTTGTCAACAGGGACTGTCTGTTTTTCTTATCCATCGTTCTTACCTTGAGAGTCATGGAGGGTCGATTCAGTGCATGTCATTGTCATTGAATTACGAGTGGCTCTCTTTTTCATAGTGAACACGTAGTTTATTTCTTAGCTGACCAATGAGAGAATTCAAAATAATAATAAACACAGCCAATGCATACCAAAACAACCAAAACAATAAGAATAAGAAACAAAACAAAACGACCAGTAAACAACTAAGCAGGATTCAATAAACAACGAGAAGAGAAGCAGGCGAGAAAATAAATAGAGGGAGATATAAAAAAAAAGGTGTTACTTTCTCATCACTTTTTTTTTTTTTTTTTACTGGCCCACCCTTTTGCCTTGTTTCTTATCGGACCTTCAAGAGAGCCTCCTGTCTTCTTTAGATCATACGAGGAAGGTGTTAAGCTTCTTCTTTTTTCTTCTCCAGGCCGTTCTTTTGGTAGTCCAGGAGTTGTTCTCCAATGGCAGCCACCACACCCAAAAGATCAATTTTGGCCTGTGCCTCTGATTCACCCCTCAATTCCGAGTAGTATTTGATCTTTGGCTCTGTGCCACTGGGACAGAATGAATCCATACAAATGTTTGTAGAAAAGACCTTACCTTGTACGGATGGTAAATACAGTGTGATTGTCAAGGCGGAAGGTGATCATTTCAGAGGCGGCAGAAACAGGCAAGGTGGGTTGATTTCCCGGCTGACTGGAGTCATAGCCTACAGTGAGATCTCTGACAGACACTACTTTATGGCCTCCAATGGTGGTGGGATAGGCAAAAGTACGACTGGACTATATTGGAGAAGATTAAGTCCATATGCTTTGTGCTTAATTCCTTACAGCATCCCCTCCATAACGAATACGCTCAAAGATACGCTGGATCAAATCCTTATCATGGCAGATAAAGTAGGAGTTGTCTGATACAAAGTAGCCGTACTTCTTGTACAGTCCCTCCAAATAGTCACCCACAGTAAGACCTTTCTTATAGAGTTGGACAGCCCATTCAGAGAAAAATGCAAGGGCACTCACGCCATCCTTGTCTTTTACGATACTTCCAATGGTGAATCCAATGGCCTCTTCATAGGAAAACACAACTTCCAGTCCTTGCATCTCAAGATCAATGGCCTTGTTACCAATCCACTTGAAGCCAGTCAAGGACTCCTCAAAGCGAAATCCCTCGACTTCCCCCATACGAGCCAGGAATTTAGAAGAGACTGTACTAGCCACCATGGCAAGAGAGTCTACCACAAGTGGCTCTTAGTGCATGGCATCACAGTGCTCTCCTGTTACTTACCAGCCTTCTTTCCAGCAGCCATGGCCTTTTCAAAAGAAGCAGCACCGAGTACGGATCCAATCTGATTACCAGTAAACAATCTCCATTCTCCACTGTAAAGACAAGACAGGGTGAGTTTTATGGAACACATACACACAATGTACCTTGCTGTCTTTTCAGCAATAGCCAATCGATCTGCGTCAGGATCATTGGCAAGGATAAGACGGGCTCTTTCTCTCTCTGCTGTGGCAATGGCCAGACTCTACTCTTGATAAGTCCACGCCTTTTCTTTTCTTTCTTTCTTCTAAATCAATAAATAGGAAAGAGTCTCTTACCAAGGCTCCTTTGCCTTCTTCAGGATTAGGAAATGCAACAGTAGGAAAGTCGGGATCAGGCTGGACTTGCTGTTCCACTTCAATCAGAGGAGGCAGTCCAAATGCCTCACATGCTCTCTTGGCAAAGGGCAGTCCTACACCATGCATGGCAGTATAGACAAACTTCACTGGGGTAGTCTGGTTATCAGATCTGTCATGGAAATAAGGAGTGAGTTCTATTGTTGGATCTATTGTTGGATCTATTGTTGGGGTGTCGTTTGCACTGCCACTTTACCTAAAGGTAGAAAGAGCAGCTACTTGTTCGAAATAGGCATCTATCATGCCTTGGTCTGTAGGATCACTGCACATATCACTCACAGAAACAAGGCTTTGATCCCAGGACCAGGGCTCAAGATGATCAAGAATGGTGCGAGCAATGCCTTCATCATGAGGAGGAATGATCTGACAGGCGTTCTCCCAATACCTGTTCCTTATGTCAATAACAGCAACAGCAATAGCAATAGCAACAGCAAGTAGGTAGAGAGATAGCCTTACACTTTGTAGCCATTGTCATCTTTTGGATTCTAAATAGTAGAGTGAGTTTATCTATGTTTCTCTCTCTTTGTATGTATGTATCTTACATGGGAGGCTGTAATCATAACACCACCTGCTGCCTTGAGGGTTTTAATAGTAAATGGCTAATGCTACACAGTTAATACTGTGGAAAGAGCAGTAGATCTCTTCTTGTGACTTACTACCAAGGGCGTGTGGATATAGTCCTTGTAATACCACACCTTGAATCCACGTGTAATAAAAGCAGCTGCTGTTAATCGTGCAAAGTCCTCAGAGTGGTGGCGGTGGTCATGGCCTATCACAATGCCACGCTGCTTGGCATTTTCGACCGTGTTCTCCATGTACACAGCCAATCCCTACCAGAATACGTAAAAGTATAAAGAGAAAGTATAAAGAGAAAGTATAAAGAGAAAGTATAAAGAGAAAGTATAAAGAGAAAGTATAAAGAGAAAGTATAAAGAGAAAGTATAAAGAGAAAGAAAAAAGGAAAAGAATTGAGATTCATGCAAATACATCTTCTAGTCTACCCTCCCAGCCAATGTACCTGAGAAGCCTGAAGAACCGTTAGATCATTCATTCTCGAGAAACCTGCTTCCATACGTGCTCTTAAACCTACACTACACTACATCAGGAGATCTTTTTCTTGTGAAGAATAGTATAAAGAGAGAAGATTAACCTGCTGTTCCAAATTCAATGCGCTGATAAAGTCGCTTTGTGAGTTCGTCGTGTTGGTTGGCCTTTTGTAAAGCAATAATTTCATTGCATGTTGCTTCATTCTAATATTGATAGGTTATTTTACAGAAATATAACAAGAAAAGGAGAGTTGAGCCAATAAAATCACCTTATCAAGAGAGAGCCACTCTTGGACAAGTGCATCGAGTGTATGGATATCACAGGTAGTCATTGTAGAAAATAGAAGAAGAAGAGTAGCTGTCACAAAAATAAAGAACAACGCCTGAATTTATAGGGCCGTCTTGGTGTGTTTGGCATGGACAAGAAATACGGCCTATTGAAATGCCTATCTATTATGCAGGTGTAGGACAAGAAAGAAAGGGACACTGACAAAAAAGTCAGCTCTTGGTGCAGGGCCATCCCGTACAGAAATAAGGTATGGCATTTATGCTCTGTTCTTTGTGTAGATGCAATGACTAAGGATAGACCAACCATCAAACCAGACAACACTGAAATGGATCAGTCTTTAATAAAAGACCGCGGCTATTTTATGACAAGAATCAAACAGAACAAAAAAAAAACACCACATCAAGAGACATCTCTTTACATAGCACTTGCCACCTTTTGTTTGATCTCTAAAATAGTATTTAAAAATTCATGGTTGCTATACAAAAGATGAGTAAGTGTCTTGGTAATAGATGGATACTTTACTTTAGGTTCTCAGAATTGGCCGAGGACAGGTTATAAATGCCTGCCATCATCTGTTCGGCTACTGCCTGCATAACAGTAGGCGGGAAATCACGCAAAAGATAAAGACATTTGAGAATCTCCTCCTGTGTCTTTGTTTTGATCTCCTTCTGTAAAGCCAGAACAGCAGAAAAGAAAGAAAAATGTGTTAAGTAGGCGTGTAAAGAACAAGAACAAGAACAACTTTACCTTGGCAGCAACATGAATGCACAATCTTAATAAGCTCACGACTGTCCTTTCTACAACAAGAACACTCTGTTTTTCTGCGTATTTCAATATTCCAAACGCATAGGCTGTGGCATAAGGCCTGTCATTCCATTCGTCAGCTTCCTCATGGAAGAAATATCCACAAGCACACACTTACCACAGAATCTCCATTCGGTCCGTGTTCCTTACAGTAATTGTAACCATCAACTCAAGGAAGAGTACTGTCACTGGATCATAAGGAATAGGTGTCGCTGCATTATCAATGGCATTGTTATCATATCCATTCTCCAGCATAGCCTCCATCAGACACTTCATGGGCTCTGTCTCCAAATGACTGTTAAGGAAATAACAAAGAGTTCATGTCTTTTTCTTGCATTTAACTGATCTCCTTCTTACCTGATATCTGTAAAAAGCTGTTCCAATTTCAAAGCAGATACACACAAGACAGCAGACATAGCCCACTCTACTTCTTCCTCGGTTGGATCTGCTTTATACGCATCGTCATTTGAGTAAGGGGACAACAAGTACGACGAGAGTGTTGACAAGAGAGACCCATCACGTCGAGTATGTTGCTTTGAAGGGGTTGGGCTTTTAGGCTTTAATGGAATACTAATCGTGCCAGACAAAAAGTCTTCTACTTGAAGCATAGAGTCAGGCAGCAATGAGTTCACAAAGAGACGACGAAGGATATGAAGGATCTTAAAGATACAGATGAGCCAAGCAGAACGTACACCTTTATGACTGGACTAACAGGATTTACCTTTGTCCAGCTCTTTCTTATTGCATTGCTGTGTCTGTTGATAATAGTAAACATAGTAACAGCAGCCAATTGGCCTTTGTAGTTATGTCCCAGCCGAACCGATAAGTTGCTGATGACATACTTTTGACCCGCTACTTCTACAATAGGGTCTGGCAAGGAATCTTGGTCGTTTGTCTTTTCTAGCAGATCTGACATGGTGGCAAGATTAGAGAGAATACTATCCATGACATCATAAAGATCAAAGGAAGCTGCAAGGGAAGCACAGTGGTAGAACCCTTCAATGGCTTTTTCAAGTATTGTGTCATCCTGAGCCGTGCTAAATGCTGCATCGTGGACACATAGTGAGTTATGTGTTGTGTCGTGTTGGGGGTGGAGTGAGTTCTGTCCTTACTATAAGAGATGGAGGCCACCATGGGCATCCATGCCTGTTCAAAGATGGCCTTGTCATAAGCAGATCTATCAGAAGTAGTGAATAGATTGGTTGAAGCAGCTCTATGCAAAAGTTGCTTCCATGCATAGTTGAAGCCCAAACGTCCTTCGTGTTCTTCAGGCATGACAATTTCATCTTGACAAATAGCTTCATAAATTGCTTTCTATACAGTGTGTCCACTTCATAAGTCCACCTCACTCACCCATCAATAAGATCCAACAAATGCTTACCAAATATTCCTTGGGAAAATCCCCATTTCCATTGACACCTCCCACATTGCGCATATAAGCCTCCAATGTCATACGCTCCTATGTATTCATAACTGATTAGCCTCCATAGACATTGTTTACTCAAGAAAAAAGAATGAAAAAAGAAGAGGTCTTACCTTTATCTGAGGATTGTGTTGATCTGTATTTAACATGATAATTGAATAAGCAAGAATCTCAGCAGCCAGAATAGTGGCAATCTCAGAAGGCTTATTTTCATAATAAACCTCTGCAAATGTATCTGCCACTCTCATGATCTGTTGAGATTCTCCAGGCAGACGGAAGGTCTCCAGTAAAGTTCTAAAGGCTTCATCCATGCGTTTCTATACATCACCATGACCATAATACAATCGTTCCAAGTTGAGTCAAACACACGCACAAGAACCTACAGAGGCTGATCACCTACTCCTTTGAAATCAAATTGTCGCATAAACACTTGGAGCAGAGGAAGATTATCAGGCTTGCCTAGATACTCTCCAAGCATCTTCTTGTTCAATTGCTGTGTTGATCTTAGGAAAGTGGCCAGGCTTTCCTTGTAGTTGCTATCTGTCTCTGATGCAACAATACCATTTTCTGATAGAGAAAAACAAGTAAGAAAAGAAAAAATTATAGGTATATAACTGTATTTGTTGTTGTTGTTGGATGTTTTCTTACCTTGAAGAAACTGAATACCCTTTTTTGCACTTTCATTAAATATGGAAGATCCTTGAAGGATAATTCTCTTTCTTGACTTTCTTGATTTCAACTCTTCCACCAGAGCAAGACCCTATCCATACATACAAAATGAATGAGAAAACACCCCTTCCATAGGGTTGCATTTAAGCACCTCTGTCCTTTCAGCAGGAGTAAGAACCTAGAACAACAAGACCCATCCATAAGCAAAAAAGAGAAAATAAAAAACATCAAAACACACTCCATGCTCTTCATTACCCTGTTATTAGAACGTTTCACCATTTGCTTTAAGAAGCCTAAGAGTGTATCGTAGCAAGTAGCATGGAAATTCAATAAAGCATAATTATGAGAATCTGGGAAAGAGTTCTTTGGTCATCCGTGTTAATAGCCACTGATACAGTCCCAGAGTGCTTATTTAGATGCAAATAAATCACCTTGCTTAAGAACTGTATCAATTCCTCAAAGAGATCCCCACAGGATACATCGCAATCGTAATTGTACCATAGATCCACCAAGAAAGTGGGTGTCCTTGAACACTGAACAAGGCATTCTAGCAAGAGTTCACGTACTTCTCCAGAAAGCGCTACACTTTCAGGTTGGTATCCTTTGTTGGTTCTTGGATAATCGTGGGTTTTGCCCAAGAACATATTGGGAGATCCACTGCGAACATCCACTTGTCCCAAACCACGATGTTCTACAGAAATCTCTTTTCCAAGAGGGATAAAACCAACATTGCCATCGTCATCAATGTCGGCTACAATGGCTCTACCGCCTGTACCCACAGAATGAGACAGGCGTTCAATTAAGAAGAATAGAAAGAGTTCTTGTTGCAGTTTGAGATGGGGTCGCATGGTGTCGAATACAGTAGAAATGACTCGCAAAGTAGATGCAAGCAAAGGAATGGAGTTGGTCTTTGCTAGCTATTAGTGTTTGTGGTGGTGTTGTGGTGGTGCGGTGGTGCGGTGGTGCGGCGATGTGGTGTGGTGAGATAAAGCCTTCTTTCATATACAAATCCTTATGAAAAAAATAATAACTACTTACTTGGAAAAGGTATTTACAAAAGTCATCCATGACCAGGCTTCGAAGTACTTCAAACCGACTGATGGTTCTGCCTCCCACTTCAAATGCAACATTTAGAATGCTAAGAGCCATCATTCGCATTGAGTCGGTGTGTTTATGCTCATGGGGGTTAAGAAGAGAGATCAGTACACGAAGGAGTTCTCGAATGGATGGGAGACCATAGACTTGGGCTATTGTTCGTTTGTGGATAAGTAAATAGAAAGTATCAGGTGGATTGGGAGTAGCTACTCTTTACCAGTACCTTTTTGTCCCTCCAAGTCTTCTTCCTCGTCCTTGGACTTTTCCTCTACTTTATGAGTTTCTGCTGGCACTTCTACTGTAGCCTCAGTTGAGATGGAAACATTTACAACTGGTGTGGGTGTTTCCTGTGTAGCTTCAGAGACTGATGATAGCTGTACAGGAAGAGCCTGTGGAGAAATAGTGGGCATTTCTTTCTCAGGACCCACTTGTTCTTCTCCTGCAAGATCCACAAACTGCCATTCATCCTCAAGCACCTTTAACCTTTTTTTTTTTAATATGAAAAAACATACAACACATAATGGAAAAGATAGAAAAAACTATTATTATTATTATTTTACCTACCTCTCAAACATTGCAATAATAATGTTAATCATGACATGTTCTGCTGATCTTCTTAACATTTCTGAAGCAGATGTGTTAGTATCTGTCGGTAGACCCACAAAAAATATCTGACTGACATACCGCTGAGTCTCATCTGGCAGCACATACTAAGTCCTGTCTCCATCATCTCACATACAGACTCATCACTTAACACTTGGCCACATTCACTCGTCAGTGTCATTCGCAATAACTGGAGCATTTTCAAAAGCACAAGTTCATCAGAGGCAGCATCAGAAGCTTCGAATTTGCAACGTGTAGCTGCTTTTGCCAGGGTGTTCATGGCAGTGATGATATTGGGTGTGTGTAGGTCTACCATGATATAAGGTTAGGATGCTTCATAACTATAGACTATAGACACTTACCAATAATACCATAGTGCAGAAACTTTTCTATACTTCCTAATGCTGTGCCTGCAATAGATCCAGTGGTGTTGCCTGATTGAACCACTTCAAGAAAAGGAGTAACAAGCACAAGTGCATCAATGTTCTTTACATCTACAGACACAATGTAACAGCATACAGTGTAAGCTTCCACCACGTCTTTCTCCAATGTATCCCTGAAAATCCACCTTCAAACTTCTCAATGGCTTCCTTCAGTTTCTTGAATCCAAGCATCAGCGGGTTTTCCTAATCAATACAAAACACCCTTTGAGACATGTATTCCCTATACCATGGAAAGAAGAAGAAAAGTACCTCGCCTTGGGGAGTGTTTTCTCGAACAGACCGTGGAGCCTTGAGCCCCATACTTTGTCCAAGACTGCCCATGTTGAGTCCACTCACAGTGGTACCAGACCAGCGTGCATTCTTACGCATGGCAGTTGTGACAGCTACAGTACCGTACAGTAGTGAAAGTGGAATAAGCGACAAGACCTTTATAGCATTGAGACGCATGTACCAATAATCTCAGCATGCACAAGTTGCGACCAGTTTAGCTCTGAATAAAGACTGCTCATGTCCATACTGTGAATACTCTCAGATGAGGAGTGTTCGTTGACGGATATAGACGTGAGGACTGAATGAGGTACGGATTCAGCAAGGTGTGAGTCCATGGTGAAGGGGGGTGAAGGTACGGATGATATCATCTACTGTCAATAAAGATCGTTCTTTTTTTCTTTTTTCTTTTGAAGATCGAATGGTGGTGAGTGGGTCTGTCGTCTACTTTGTTGGTACTGAGCTAATCCGTACACGATAAAATACATACACAAGAGAAATAAACAAGCAAATAATCAATCAGCCAAAGACACATGTAACATGCAATCACTCTATTTTTCTAGTACACACTATGGAGGTCATGAGCATATATACATATATACATATATACATATATACATATATGTATGTATTATAAATGTATAGATAGATAGGTAGATGTATAGAAACAGGGGGACAAAATAACACTAGTACGCATGAAGTTGACTCTTCTCTTTTTGAATCTAGAAACAGTAATAATAACATCAAGGAAATCTCACCAAGCCAAGATTCTTCACTTGTTTTCAATCGTCTTCAGGAGCAACTACAAGGCAGGAGACTGTGGAGTTTCATTACCCTAAAGCAGTGCAGTCATTTTACACTTAAAAGTCAGATGACACAGGAGATGAAGAACTCTTCTTTAGCAGTAACAAAAGCATCATCCACCGTCCATCGTCAACAAAGACATTGAGATTGTTTTTGGTAGAGGAATAGATAGTAGGCTTTATAGAGTGACTAGGATCCATAGAGATGTGTTGGAGACTCTCTTTTATGGGCTATGAGTGTAAATTGAGTGGACATTAGAAGTTTCTTTTTCAGTTCATTACTAGGGTGACAAGTTTTTTTATCTATTTTTTTATCTATTTATTTATTTTTTTATCTATCTATTTATCTATTTATCTATTTATCTATTTATCTATTTATTTATTTATCTATTTATTTATTTATTTTATATTTTGGTCATCACAATAAGACTGTATCTTGATTGTTCTTGGTTACCATGTTCATAGTATTGTGCTGATATTATCTGATCTAAAAATGATACGTTGGTAGTATATACAATAGAAAAAGACAAAGTACACTATTACTCAAGTATTTAATAGCTAATGCCATAAGGTGAGAGATGGTCTCATTTTACCTTTAAAGGTAGAAGCATTCTCTTTATTTATCAATACAACAGCTTACATGCTACAGTAGAATAAAAACTAACATTCACACTAGTGTTTTGATTGACATTTAGTGTATGATGGTTCTACATTTACCCAACATGTCTACCCATGTCTACCCCCTTACTTTAAATAGCTGAACCTTAGTACTGGGAAATGATAACAATGATAATCACTCCTCACCTACATTTTAATATAAAAACATTTCTATTCTAAAAGGGAGATGTCTCATCCTAAAACTACTTTTTAAACTTTACTTTCTATCCCACTTTAAATGACAATCCGGTCGTCTTCTGTTGGGCAATAAATCTATAAATAAAGAACAAAAAGAAAGAACAAAAAATGTCCATGTTAGTAAAGATAAAACAAGAAAAGCAAGTGCCATTTGAAGGCACTTTGTACTTACTCCTGGAAACTCATTCCATTTATATTGCTCAGATACATCTTGGTAGGAGGTGAATAGTGAATTCCAAGTAATCTAGTATTGTTATTATTATTATAACATAAAATATAAAATATAGAGACATAAGTAGGGAGTTTTTTATTCTTAATTTTTTATTCTTATTCTTATTTATTTATTTATTTTGTATATAAAAAACATACCTTTGCAAGATAAGCGTGTCCAATAAGTCCAGGATGGAAGCAATCAAAGTTACTATGATGATAAGAGTTAATAAATGAAAATGATACATAGACATCAACAAGACCAATGTTCTCTTCTTCTCTTCTTGTCCCTTTTAGTATTACCTTAATGCATAAATAGGCCATGAAGAAAAGTCAGGCATCGTATAGGAGAATCGAACACCAAATCCTAGTCTCTGTATACTTCTGTACTTCATGTAGACACGTAAAAGTTCATCATTAAAATCTGTCATTCATTCCATGTTAGTGAAATAGAAGTTGAATTGTTAGATTCTTACCTTCTGCTGATTTGTCCATGACTTGTCTTCCTTTCTTTGTCTTTGCACAAGGACACTCATAGTCACCGATAACAATTTTATTATCAAATGGATTGCAGTAACTCATGTTGGGTGTGATTTCCAGAGCCTGGGATACTTTGAAAATGGCAACTGTTTATTTTTAGAGATGAAAAATAAACATTAGAGATGAAAAATAAAATATTACATTTATTAAAATAACAATAAGAAAAGAAAAAGCAACTTACTAAGATTAACAATGGCATTGGGCACCTCTTCCATGATTCTTTCCACTGCGAGATCCACCATGCGTCCAAACAATCGAGGTTCTGTATCGTTGAAAAAAATGGCATTATCACAATGTGAACATTGATCGTTGGCTTGGAATAAAAGATGTTAGTGGCCTTTATTTATTATACAAAAGGTGCTGAGAAAGACTCACCACCAACCAAGACATTGATGAGCTTCCAATCATTTTCATAATCAATATTAGGGTCATTTTTCATGGCTAAATAATAGGCGAAAAAGAATAGAATAGAGAGGAGCATTTAGTCAGCATAAAACAAAATCACCCCCTTTTCTCTCTCTTTAGTCATTCCATTGTACCTGGAATTAAGTAATCAAGTTCAGAGTCAAGCTGTATAGAAAGTGCTCCACTCTGAGCCGCATTAAGATTATCAACAGCTGGATAATCTATAGACAGAAATATCAGTGAATGAATCACACACACCTACCTCTCCTATCTAACAAAGATAAAACTTACACTTGTAGGAGACTGGACACAGCCTATTTCCTAAAGAAATAATAAAAATATCAATACATGCAGTGGACATCAAGAGAGTCATAAGTGCAATTACCATAACAAAGTGATATTTTTCTATCTTTCATCGAACCTCCAACAACATCAGGTGTAAAGTGCTTGAATAAGTTTGGAATAGTGACGGCACGCTTGTCACCACCTTGAAGAAAGCTCATTGAACGGTATTCTCTAAAAGTTCCCTTTTCAAAAAGTTTTTTTTCATATCCTTTCAAACCAAAGGCTGTGGCAATACTTGAAAGAACCAGTAACAATGTCAGTCTTCGTTTGGATCTATTTGCGAATCAAAGTAATAATAATGAAATTCACCTGTCTCCAAGAGTGCCAACCACTTTGATATCATCTACACGTACGTCTGTAGCGTCCAAGGGAATATAATCACGAGGCGCTAGTGTTGGACATTGTAAAACATCTTTAACGTAGAGTGCTGATGTTAATTGAGATAAGCAGAGGACTCCAAGAAGATAAAGTAACTTCATTTTATATTTCTCAAGTCAACACTGATCAACAAAGTGAGTGTATGTGTATGTGGATAGGTAGAGATTAATCTATAAATCAAGAAAGAGAGAAACGGTAACTTGTCATTGCAGTCTCTAACTCTACTTTATAAGATTTTTTACAATGTCAATACCACTAAAGTATAAGTAAATAAAATAAAAATAAGAATGCAATGGCCATATTTGTGTAGAACCAATATACTAGGAATTTAATTCTATCACTATGGGACAGCCAAATAACAAAATTGGTCAATGATATTCACGCTCCCTTATCTTTAGTTTTCACCACACTCACCCAACGAACTTTTTTTTTAATTAGAATTCCCTATAAAACACATATTTTGTAATAGCTTGCATTTTCACAGCCAAATGGGGAGGTTTAAGGATAATGAGTCTAATAGATAAGCTCATGCATTGAATTCATGGGTGATACATGATTTGTTCAAAGAGATCTACTACCTGAGTGCAAAGTGATAGTGATAGTGAGACTTATATTTTATATTTTATATTATAAAAGACAGGTCTCTTTTCTTCATCAAGGGTGTACTCAAGTGATTCTAGTATTCACAGTGACTTTAATGCCTTTACTATTTAGAATGTGGGTTGCATTTATATGAATATATTCAAAGGAGCTTTTTCTATCTAATTTTCTATTTTTCTAATTTTCCAATTTTCCAATTTTCTAATTTTCTAATTTTCTAACTTTCTAACTTTCTATTTTTCTATTTTTCTATTCATCTGTCTGTCTGAGAAGAATGTGGATTGAATGTAGTATGGGTTGGTTGCCCTGTGCTATTTTCTAGATTTTTCTATTCCCTCTATTGCTTTTTGGGTCTATTGACATGTGTCAAGAATCATGGCGAGTCAATATAGAAATCACAAATCAGTGTGTTTTGCCATACTCGATCCTTTTCTTTAGTGTTATTATTATTATTATTACAACTATTATTATTATTTTATTTATTCTTCATTGCCTGTGTTTGTAGTGGTAATCTTGATTGTATTTTTTCATCACTATCAACAGAAAAACCTTTTTCTTTATGTTGACTGGATAGTTGGAATGTTTTTTATATAAGAATTTAGAGACTTTCTTGACCTAGACTTAGACCTATATTTATAAAGGGCCATTGATGATGATCTCTCAAGGCCCCACCCTCTTTATAGCTTTAGGATATTTATTATTCTCTGTTGAAAAGAAAGCTGTCCTTGAATTGGTTCTCATTCTGTAACTTTCATTTACTATCTCTTGTTGAGGACTGACCTTCCTGGGTCCATGATAAGTTATGTTGCAAAAAGCACTGAAAGTTTGCATTTGCATTTGTATATAATTCTTTTCCATTTCTTTTAATAATAGAGACTCTTTGAAAATAACACTGGTATGTAGTCTACAGTAGGTGTGCCTTCATTTTCTGTAGTCTGGATAAAGATACGACAGTGTCACTGTAAATAGTAACAAGCTTTATGTCTTTTTATGTCTTTTTATGTCTTTTGTGTCTTTAGATGCATTTCTCAAATGAATCAATATTGACAGAGAGAAAAGAGCTCATATCGTTCTTTTTATCTGTTGATCATCTGTTTATGCACACATTTTGGTTTTTATTATTAATAATAATGATAAGAGTCGTGATTAGATGTGTCTGATGTCACTCTTTATGTTTTACTTGGACACCCAACATTGGCTGTATTTCTATTTTGTTTGCAAGCGGAACAGATGAACAATTTTATTTGAGACTAGAAAGTTCTATCGTAGAAGAAAAAGAATGCGCTATGACCAGTATCTTTTTATATGTCCTTTGTGTTATTTATTTCTTATCATTCTTTTTTCTTCTTTCATTAGAGTGTCGGCCTATTCAATAAATAATAAATAAATAAAAGAATTCTTCTTTCATTGGTGAACAACACTCCATTGGTGCTGTTTGTAGCTCCTTCTCTTGACACATCCTAGGCATTTCCACAAGTCAAAAGAGTGTCGTTGACTGTTTTAATAGACATGCTACCAAAGAATAGATCAATAGATAGATCAATAGATAGATCAATAGATAGATAAATAAATAGATAAACAAATAGATAAACAAATAGATAAACAAATAGATAAACAAATAGATAAACAAATAGATAAACAAATAGATAAACAAAGCCATAGATAAATAGATAGATAGACATAAACACAAATCACTACAGAATGAGAAACACTTGTCGTAACATGTTTTCATTCTTACGAAGTGTTATTCTATACCCTTTCTCTAATGGCACCAATAAGTATGGCATTGATTTCTCCTCTTGGTACTTTTCTATAACTGGAAACCCCCACTCTATTTATAACAGATTCAGATAGCCAATGGGCTTTTTTAAATGTCAAGTGATCCATTGCCATGAGGAGGAAAGATCCAAAAGAGATACTAAATAAAGCTAGGATTGAATTGCTAAAATTAAAAGGGTCGATAGTCGACTCGGAATTCAAGCTCACCCTATGGATACGAGTGTGCTTTAGCCATAGAGGAAAGAATCTATTTTGGGGAAGAAAGAATATAACAGTAAACAGCCTCAGGATTCAAATAGATCAAAGAGTTGCTATAGCAACAAACAATATCAGTCAGATCATTGGGATCATTGGGATCATTGGGATCGGCCCTAAGAAGAGTAAGACCAAAATATACACCCTTCAGTCGTCTGTTACTTCCTATTGAAGTTGGTGTATTATCGTCATCTATTCATGTGCCACCCTGAAATAGCATGGGTCTGTTGATATTTGCATTGGATCTTTGGAGTTTCAATGCGCCATCAATGCAAAATGGCTCCATTTTCCTCGGCTCTAATGCAAAAATATGAATTGGCATTGAAAGCAAGCCCATCTATTGTAATAAAATGAATTGCATGTAACGTAACACTGCAGGAAAGTAAATATATAGGCTTACACTGTAATGCTAATATCAAACAAGGACGTTCTTGGTCAATGAGCTTGCCTTGAGCCTGTTTATTTTCTTAGTGGGTGGCTCTCTTTTTTTTCTTTTTTTCTTTTTTTTATGCCATTAACAGAGCATAACAGCCACATTTGTTTCCGTGTTTGAATGCAGTGGAGTCCATTGCATTGCATAGATCAGCCACTTTAGGGCTATTGAGAACGTATCACTTTCTTCTTTTTTGTTGGCTAATGTATGCCATCAATACACATCCTTAGCCAATAACCACAGACATAGAAGAGGTCTACTTGGAATGTATTCAGAGACATAAATCGATCAACTCTCCCTCAACTTATCCACACCTATCAGAGAATTCCTCAGCATGTGAATAAGAGGTCTCATGCATGAATCTGTGTACTCTTTTAGAGTTCAATGAGTGGAAGTTTGCTTTATTAGGTTTAAATAGCAACGACATGAATAGAACGAGAAATAAGCCTTCGATGTGTCCTACTGTGGATAGCAAGGGATACAGTGTCCTAGAGTGATGTGCCTCCATGGCCTATTCCAAGCATGTCTTATTGGACAGACTGCAAATATCCATATTGCTACGAGTGCTATTATAGCCACCAGTTGATCCAACCAAAGAAAAAGAAAAAAAGAAAAAAGACCAGCCACTGCTCTCCATGACTCGACTACCCTCCCTTATATCACTCACTCTAGTACAGAAGCAAAGAGTCTAAATTTATACTTTCTACAGAGGAGGTTCAATGAGTGTCTCATCAAGCTATGGACAGCAACAAAAATAACTACAAACAATGGTGTTTCTTTTCTTCCTTCTTTCCTTCTTCCTTTTACTAGTAACTGACATGGTGACTGCCATACATCTTGTAATAAAGAGCCATGCTAGACTGGCCTTGCTCTGAATCAGGCAGTAGTAGAATAGTAGAGTCGTTTTCACCCCCCAAGAAGTAGTGGTGTTCTTGTTGATCCCATCCAAAAGGTGAGTCTTGACATCCCCAGACAGTCAGAGAAGTCCAGCTTTCAGTGGCCTTGACAGACATCATCTTCCTAAAGAAAGCGTCCCTTTTAATGAATCCCTGTACCTTCTTTTATATAGGAGGAATAGATACCTTAATACCAATAGTGTACTGTGGATAAGAGAGGGCAAGATCAGTCCCTTCCAACTTATAATAACACTCTTTTGGTGGGTTGTATGCGGTGTGGGTGGTCTATACACAGACAAAAATGGATCGGGTCGGTCGGTGCTGTTGAGTCTACAGGTCTCATTCGATCAGTCTTCTTCTTGACTACCTTTGACCACCCTTGGCTCAACTGTACAGCCTTACCTCTTTGCCTTGTGATGGGCCAGTCCAATCCATTCTACTGCTGACATGGCGCTCTGTTCCCATGCGGCTGCTTGGATCATCATGGGCTGTAGGGTATCGAATGATGGGATAGTAATATCGGACAACTCCTCCACGACTCCCCTGTTTTCATGCTGCTGCCATAGACTACCTTTAGGCCACTCAATCTCTTGGGGAGATCCTGTCACTAATAGTCCCATAAGTAACATGCATTGGTAGTCTACATTGGTAGTCTACATTTGCGGTCTACATTGGCAGTCTACATTGGCAGTCTGCATTGGTAGTCTGCATTGGTAGTCTGCATTGCCAAGGAGGAGGGAGGAAGGGGAGGAGGGGGAGGGGAAGTGTCTATAGAAGAACATGCGTTTCTTACCTTTGTCCACCGAAGCAGCCACCATCTTCATAGGACGGCCAAATGCCTTGTCCAAACAGAATACCATGCGTTCATATCTTTTGGTGCCTGGGACAAGTGCCTGATCTGCAAGGTGGATCTGAATCACTGTTGGTTTTATTTAGTATGACAGGGCAGCCCAATCTTCCCCTTCTTTCATGTCTCTATTTCTCCCGTGGATATGGGTCAGCTTACAGTATCTTTGACGTTGTGCATCTGATCTTGTCTGTTTCCTTGCAGGCATCCCCAGCAGTTCATAGGTTGTTTTTGTGAGACTCAGGATAAGATGGCCTTGAGGAGATGGGTTGGAGAGATGGGTTGGAGAAGGATATCTTGCTGTTATTTCTACTGTAAACACACATACCACGACTGTCCACAGCCACAACATCATCGGAATCTAGGTGGGCTTCACTACTGTGCAGTACTAAACAATGTGTATCTAGTCCATGTCAATTCTCATGCTTCTTCCTGTGCTTTCATTTCTTACTTGACTGGAAATAGGTCTTGAGAAATACTGGATCTAGTACACACGATAGCTTCATCTCCACGGTATAAAAGCACCCGAGACTGTTGCCTAGGTGGGCTTGTGCTGTTTCGAGTGAACAATGAGGAAGCAGTACTGCCACCTACACAAACGACATTGACGCTTCACTCCACACTGCACTACAGATAAGTTCTTACCTGTTGGTTGAACGGGTGGCTGTTGATGGCTTCCTGCATGTAGCCGAGGTCTGTTTCCATATCCACCACTGACAGATCCACAGCAGACACTAGGCTGGGCCCATGGGGCAAATAAGACTTAAGACTCATGACAAACCCTTGGACCATCTAACCTATCCAAACCCAGCTGCCATGCTTTTTTTTTTTTTTTTGCTTATGATTGTTATTATTAGTGTTATTATCTCTATTATTATCACCATCACTAATAATAGTATTATCACTATTATCACTATTATCACTATTATCACTATTATCATCTATCATCTATCATCTATTCTTTTCCCTTTTTCTTTAGTTGTCTTTTTTTTAATTATTTATTTTTCTATTTTGTCTTTGTTTTGTCTTTATTGGCCTGTGAAATGAGAACAAGTGGACCAGGACAGATATCAACAGACAGAGAAATGTGACTGTGTCCATAGCTTTCTCTCTTTCATGGAGTTCTTTTCCTTTTTGGTGGTGTCTGTGGGTGGTGTTTTTTATTTTTTATTTTTTATTCCCAGTGAACTTCTCTACTGTTTCTTAGGCCTTTGTAGAGCCACAGTCCATCTTCTCCATACCCATGCCATGGGGGTCTCACATGTGACTGCTGAATTTCCAGTGGCAAGGGTGTGGAGGTTGGCAGAATCTAAATCGTAGAATTATCAATAAGAAATGCCCTTTTCTGTCCATGTTCTGTGTCTCAATCCTTGAATATGAAAGGAAAAGGCTGGTTCACATTGAAATCCCGCCATGATGAAAGAGAAGACGCTCTTTCTCTTCCTTTCCTCTTCCTCTTCCTCTTCCTCTTTCTTCCTTCCAATTGAAAATATAAAAAAAGAAAGAAAAAGAAAAAGAAAAAAAAGACTTCTTCTTCCACTGCCCTTTTCCTATCTTTCCTATTTGCACACAACCACCTTGCTATTAATATTATAATTTGCTGACGTGTGGACTGAATGCCAAGATGCACACAGAGATTACCCAAGCCGTTGATTTCCTGGCAAGACTCCTGCAGTCAAAACTAGACCAAGAGAGACTGGTGCTTCTCAAAAACCAACTCACAGACCTCCTTGCCCACCGCTTTGTCGACCACTGGGACCCACTCCATCCCTACCGTGGCAATGGATTCCGTGCGCTCTCCAACTTCAATGGACAACTGGACCCAGTGCTTGCTTTGGGTAGATGATAACGTCCTATTTAGAAACAGAGAAATATCCCATGCTGACCTTCGTTACACTTATAGCCGCTAACAATGCAGACATCCCAGTGACATGCATCGACCGACACTTGCCTCGTGATTTCGTGCTGTGGATTGACCCTTTCTCGGTGTCGTATCGAGTGGGTGACCATGGCAACATAATGACGCTGTTTGAAGACCGTTCTCGTGGTCGTTCCCCCATGAAAACAGAAGCCAGTACCCGCTCGCCTAAGAGCAGCCACACCAACAGCCATCCTCTCCACTACATCCAACCCAGAGCCTCCACACCCATCCGCATTTCTCCTCCCAGCAGTCCAGACGGGCTAAGATTGACACGGAACTATGTCCACCAATCCTCCCCACTTGCTAAGCAGCCAAAAATAGTAACGACAGTAGGTAAACAGGAGCAACCTCTTGCTTCACCACCCGAAGAGGAAGATCAGCAGCAGCATTTGGTGTTGGCCAATTAACCCTTTTTTTCTTTCCTTTTCCTTTTTCTTTTTCTTGTTCTTGTTTTTGTTCTTGTTCTTGTTATTATGTTTTCTTCTCTTGTTTTGTGTAAATAATGCTTGAATATGTGTGTGAGTGTGTGTGAGATTAAGAGAAAAGAAAGAGAAAGAGAAAATAGTATGGAAATGTGTATGTAAGAAAGAGAAGACAGCTATTGTTTTTTCTAGTGTTTATTTGTTCGTTGTTTTTATGTTGTAAATGCATTGATTCTTTCTGTCTTTCTGTCTTTCTCTCTGTGTGGACTGTATAAAAAAAAGAAAAGAAATAGACACTCGTTTCTCTTGTTTTTTGTTTTTCTATTGAGGGAGTGGTTTGTCTTGTTCAGAAACTGCCTCTACGTTGCAGATGTTCCCGTGCCGAGGTACGCATAGAGGGTCCAGAGTGCTACACCATCAGACCTACTTGTCCTCTTCCACACTAGGCTACTTACTTGTTGTGCCTCTGTGTCTGCAATTCTCTCCAAGACAAAAAACAGTCCAAGATACACTGCACACAGCCCGCACGAACAGTACACGAATTGCTTTCATTGTGGACAATCAAAAGTGTAAGCGTGGGTGTTGAGAAAGAGGGTGCATAGATGAAGAAAGAGGGAGGAGTTTACCTCTTCAAGAAGTAAGTCAAGTAATCTCCAGGACGATGTTAAATAACCCAACCAAAAGGCAAGCGCCACACCAGCAACAATGTGCATACGCTCTTATTAGCCTGAAATAAGCGCCATGCCATACCAGCAAACGATGACTTGTGACTTTAAACGACTCACCGCAAAGGGGATTGGACAAAGGAGGAAGAGGAAAAGGGGGGGGGAGATGGATCTGTGGCTCCCTGTCCAATCACTCTTCGTGTGACTTGTTATCTAAAGTGGGGTAGATTGACCTTTCTCGCTTGGAGTTCATACAGACTAAGTAGACAAGTAAGAAATACTTTAGATAGATAAACACGTGGATGGAGTCAACTTTAGAAGAAAGAAAGAAAAGAATCGTTGTTATTGGTCCAATGGGAGAGAAATAAGAGAAGGGTGGCTATTCTCTATGATGATGAAGAAGGGGGGAATATGAGTAGTGAGATGGTTCTAACCAATAGAGGAATAGGTAGATGAGTCAAAGGTCAGTGGGTCAATGAATCCATAAATGAATAAGTAACCAAGTAACCAAGTAACCAGGCAACTCATTAGGTAACTAACCAAGTAACCAGGCAACTGAACACTTTAATGTCCTGCTGAACACACACTTCCTTTCAAAAGAGCAACGGTTGCTACCCATGAAAGATGACAAACAGCAAGGAAAATACTCCGAGATACACTATCGCTGTATTTATTTTTTCTTGTTAGTTTTTCACTGCTCTCCACTTTATCTATTGTTTACCTCCAGAAATCAAGGGTCGCTAGTAGAATCACCGGATACAGTGTACTTGGTAACGGGGCGTAGGGATAGCATGGATAAGTGCACGTGGCAATCTAACCTTCATTAACACTCCATCCCTGTGCCAAATTCCTTTTACTGAGTCAATTACCTTGATCACCATGGTTGTTGTTTTGAGTGTACTCGTTAAACAGTGATCCTTAAAAGTAGGAATCCAAGGCTCAATGAAAGGATGCCAGCGCTGAGGAAGCATTGTCAAGAGACGTCTTTTCTTGGCTGGCATACTGAGGTGTCTGTCTTGAGAAGAGTCAGCCACTTCATACATGCCCCATCCATTGGAATGCATGGGTGGATAGTGTCTTTCTTCTTCTGATTCTTCTTCTGATTCTTGATGATGACGATGAAAAGTGGGCTCCAGGGCTGATTCTATTTCTTGGCTGTCCCTTGTTCTTTTACGAACACTCAAGAGAGGTGTCTTGTCTGTAGGATGGGGTGTGTAAGCCACTCGTCTCATAGTTGTACTTGTAGAAGAAGGCAGCACTATCTTCATTGCTTCTACTGTTTCTACTGTCTCCATGGTCTCTTTATCTTCAGCTCCTGGTCGTACTTGTTCTTGCTCTTTCTCCTCCTCTTCATCACAAAAATACACAGGACTCTCTCTCCTCTCTTGACCACTCACTGCATACATATCCTCACTCTTACTCTCACTCCTACTCTCACTTTCATTCTCTTCTCCACTCTCACTCTCACTCTCACTCTCACTCTCACTCTCACTCTCATCTGAAAAGTGACCTGGTGGAAGTGTCTCCCATACATGACGTGGTGGGGAGGGTTCTTTGTAGGGCCTCAAAAGAGAGGCCTCCAAGGACCGCCGTCTCTCGGGTGAACACGCCACACTCCCCTGCCCCTGTCGCTGGATTGAGGGACCCTCCAAGGGCCCTTCTGATGTTTGGATCTGTCGTAACTTTGAGAGTATCTCATCACACGACGGACGTTTGTTGGGGTCGATGGAGAGCAACATCCGAATCAACAACTTCATCTCTTGTGGAACATCAGACACAGGGGGTGATGTGCGTAGGGACTCTCTTGCCACAGGATGGGAGGCAGGAAACCGAGAAGAGGGGAATCTGACTCTGTGGGTTGATTTTATAGAGAGGTAGAGAGGTAGAGAGGTAGAGAGATGAGAATGAGAACGAGAAAAACAACAGAGACACTCACTCTTTAAATCCAAGAATCTCGTGCTTCAACACATCCACATCTTCTACATTACTGTAGGGCAACCGAGAATAGCAGAGATAATACAGCACCATGCCAAGAGACCACATGTCTGCCTTGGAAGAGTATTCTACTGTGTTTCTTCCTAGTGCATTCAGGCGCACATGTTCAGGCGCCATGAACTCCAATGTGCCTGTTGCTCCTGTTCGATTAGGATCTTGGTCCTGATCCACTTCCAAATCCTCACACTCTCCAAAGTCAGAGATCAAGACACGAGGACTTGTATTAAAAAGAAACAAGAAACAAGATATGTAAAAGAGCCCTAGGACACATCTCTCTAGACACTTACATGCCACGAGAATCCACACCCTTTTCTCCCTCTGCTTGCCCCAGACTGCGACTCCGTTCATCCCAAGTAAGCAACAAATTCGGAGGCTTGAGGTCTCTGTGGACAATGTTTTGTTGGTGGAGATGAGCAAGACCCTCAACAATGTCCAGGAACAGTGACCATACTTCTGTCATGCTCAAGAGACGTTTCTGAGGGACATGAGTGGTAGATGTGCCTTGTTGACGTCGAATGCGCTCTCGTTTGAGTTGTTTGCGTGTTTTGCTAGTGTCATTGGGTGGATCATTGTAAGGCTCAGTGAGGGGCTCGAGGTACTCCTCAAGATTGCCACCATTGGCGCATTCCTAGACAGAGCAGAGGATAAGTGAGAACAGAGAAAGAGGTAGAGATGAAATAGAAAGAAAAAAAGAGGGAGGGGGATGGAGTCATTACCATGAGGATAAACAGGCAGGGTACTTTGGGGCCTATTATACAACCAACCCACATGCCCATCCATTAATACCCATCCATCCACACAAAATCCACACAAAAGAGAGGTTACCAAAGGCTGTTAGACGACTGTACTCAAGCCAAGAGTGCTTGTAACTGACAATGTTGGGATGATGCAGACGCTCCAATAAATGCACTTCTCTTAGCATTCTTACAAGCCAAGGGTGGTTATTGCCTAAGTCCATACATAAATACATTCATACACATGTCCGTGCGTCAGTGCCCATGCATCAGTATAGTACTCATCTGTTCATATGTCTGTCTTTACCAATGGCAACCTTCTTGACAGCATAATGGCCCAAGGTGACTCCATCCAATTCATGCTTTTGCACATGTTAAGAGAGTTCATTGACAGACTTACACTGCACAGATAGACACTTCCTCTGAATCCACGACCAAGTTTCTTTACTTCTACAAAAAAGTTCTCGTAGTAGCCATGGTTGAATGCATTGGCGTTGAGGGGAGTGGTGAGGGTGGGGAGGGTGGACAGTGGTTCTGACTGATCAGCAAGGGGAGTTCTTGGCATGGAGAGAATAGTCAATAGAATGGTCAATGCAGTGGGCTTACTGTTTGGCCGTAGAACCAAGAAGTCTAAAGTAGTTTCTGTCCATAAACGTAGGCCTAGTATTCTAAACAGTGCCATGAAGATCAGTGCCATGAAAGAAAGAAAGAAAGAAAGAAGAGATGTTTTCTATAGAAGTCTTGCCTCTTCTTCAGTGAGAGTTCTGGGAAACACTCGATGGCACAAAGGACACTTTCCACTAAGACTCTATAGAGTACCAAGCAGAAGATTAAGTATAGGATTAAGTATAGGATTAAGTATAGGATTAAGTATAGGATTAAGTATAGGATCAAGAACAAGAACAAGAACAAGAACAAGAACAAGAACAAGAACAAGACCAAGACCAAGACCAAGACCAAGACCAAGACCAAGACCAAAGAGACTAGACTTACCTCACTGGTGGGTGCCAAGGGAAGATTAAATGTCTCTGGCAGATACCGTTGGAGAGTAATAAGCCTTGTTTCTGGATTAAACAAGACAATTTGTCCTTGAGTATCGTTGCGTCTAGTCTGTGTTATTCTCTCTGTCTCTTGGTATGCATGCATGGAGTTGCTTACAGAATAACAGTCCACTCTCTGTAGGGTACCAAGGCATAGGGTTTGTTGTTCTGGCTGTCCTCAATAGCAAGGCGTGGCTGCTCCTGTACTGGAGAGTGACTGGTGGACTGAGAGCGCTGTCTCTTCTTCCACGGTCTTCTCTGTGTGTACTGTGGGTCTAGTACAAACTGCTTTGGGCTTGAAGGACTGGGCAGGTAGTCACTGGGCAGGTAAGGCAGAGGAAGTGGCAGTGGAAGAGAAGGCGGCAGGCGGTGGTCGTGTCGTAGTGTGTTGACTAGACACAGCTGTCTTCTTTCAGGGACACTGGCTCTACGTGCTGTGGTGTGTGTATTAGACTCGTCGTTAAGTTCATGAAAATCCATAGGAAACAGTGCTTATATTTCAATGTCTGCATTCAACTCAATTCATAAACTCAATTCATAAACTCAACTGTTCATGTCTAAGCCTATTTTTGTGCCTATTTCTACCTGCATTTCTGCTGCATTGGCATGTGTTTTATAGCAGCGGTGGGCTGTGGTTGGCTCACATCATCAACACATCTACCCCACTTCCCGATCAGATAGAATAGAGCCATAGGATTGGAGGATAGAATGGGCACAAGGATATTTCAGAGAGACGGTCCTGCTGCTGATGGCAGATATTCACCTTCTGTCCACTGTATAAAAGAACAAGAAGAGAACAAGGGCTTTGGTGTGTGTTGATGAACAAGTAGGTGCTATTCATACAGCCAATGGCGTTTTTTCAGTCTCCCTGAGTTGGAGAGAGCATAAAAAGAAGAGTGAGCATTCACAGCCTATAGATGTCCGTCCTATGAATGACAGAATCACTCCACCCATAAGAACACCAAGGCTGCTGTCTTTATTATTATGATAGAAAGTGTGGACTTGTTACAAGACAGAGAACAGACAGTAGAAGAGTCCTGCTGAGTGGGACATTCCCAAGCCCCTGATATTGACTCAATTGATTGTGTTTGGATGCGATTGAAGCCTAAAGGGCTCTTCTTCACAGCAGTATATACACTTGAGTAGACTGCAGCAGACTGCAACAGGTCACAGTGGACTTCTTTTACTTTGATAATAAAGGCTTTTATTTTGTACAAAACACTCTTTTCTTTAATTATTGAGAGTTTAAAGTCTATATCTCATAGAGTCATGAAGTTATAGCAATACGAAAGGGAGGCCATGCAAGTTTAGAAAATACGGGAGTTTGAAAGGCATGCAGTTCTTTTCATAGACCTCCCTCCCAGTACCAAAGGACAGCTTATTTGGTCTTGACATTTTGGCTTAACCAGTTGAGGCCTTCAAACAGCCCATCGCCTGTCGTGGCGCAAGAGGGATGCACATACCAGGCTCTGTCTCTCATTTTGTTCAGGCCCAGCTTCTCTGTGACTTCTGCGGGGGACATTGCTAATCCACACATGTTCTATTAGAGTCCTGCTGTGTTTGTTCATCTGCTGTTGGCTTACCTCCTGGCAAATCCTGCTTGTTGGCAAACACCAGTAACAAGCAATCCCGCATTTCACGGTCAGAAATAATACGGTGTAATTCTTGACGGGCTTCATCAATACGGTCACGGTCCTGCGAGTCAATCACAAACACAAGGCCTTGGGTACCTGTGTAGTAGTGTCTCCATAGGTTTCTAATTTTGTCCTGGCCTCCTACATCCTACAAGCCCCCCTCTTAGGGTAAGTCCCACTGTTTGTGTTTGTGTTTGTGTTTGTATCTACTTTACCCAGACATTGAACTTGACATTCTTATAGGTCACAGACTCCACATTGAATCCTACTGTAGGGATCGTGGTGACAGACTGGTTTAATTTGAGCTTGTAGAGAATGGCTGCAGAAGAAGATGAAGGATGAGCGACCTCTTCTCTCTCTCTCTTCTTATTTTGTTGACCTTTCTATTCCATCCCGAGATTATGCTTACTTGTTTTTCCGGCTGCATCCAATCCCAGCATAAGAATTCTCATCTCTTTACTGCCAAACAGCTTGGCGAGTGCTTTTGACACATTGGCGCCCATGATGATAAAAGAAAGAAGGAAATGAGAGGAAGTTGAGTAACGAAGGAATGGGGGGTTTTAAAAAGAGAGTGGAAAGTAGGTGGAAAAGCGGTGGAGAAAAAAAAAGGCAATTATTATTATTATTATTTATTATTTATTATTTATCTTTTATTATTTATCTTTTATTATTTATCTTTTATTATTTATCTTTTATTATTTATCTTTTATTATTTATCTTTTATTATTTATCTTTTATTATTTATCTTTTATTATTTATCTTTTATTATTTATCTTTTATTATTTATCTTTTATTATTTATCTTTTATTATTTATCTTTTATTATTTATCTTTTATTATTTATCTTTTATTATTTATCTTTTATTATTTATCTTTTATTATTTATCTTTTATTATTTATCTTTTATTATTTATCTTTTATTATTTATCTTTTATTATTTATTATTATCTTTTATTATTTATTATTTATCTTTTATTATCTTTTATTATCTTTTATTATCTTTTATTATCTTTTATTATCTCTTATTATTTTAAAAAACAAAGCGAGGTGTTGTCTTTTAGCATGGAGAACATCCCGTTTTATCTTATTATTTAGAGAGAGGGAGAGAAGGATGTCTATAAAAGGAAAGTGTGAGCCATGGACAGAGAGCACTTTTCACCTTTTACTTTCCTCCTTTTTCCCCTTGTTTATTTATTTATTTGTGGTGGTGGTGGTGGTGGTGGTGGATTCATTGTGGACTACTACTTTACTCTTTTCTTTTCTACAGAGGGTAGTGTAAGAGTGGTGTTGTTTAGCAGAAAACAGTGCCTTTGCCCTTGTGTAGTGGGTGAATACTGATAACAATGAAAAAAGAAAAAGAAAAAGAGAAAAGGAGAGATAGTTGATAGATCAATAGCCTATAGACCTGATATGGGTGGTTATATTTATTATTAGTGGTGGTAGTCACTTATTAGCTTATTATCAGCAGCCGTACTTGCTTATTATCAGCAGCCGTACTTGCTTATTATCAGCAGCCGTACTTGCTTATTCCAACACACTCGAGCATTCTATTAGTGGTGACTTGTATCCATCGATCCTCCCATGAGTTCAAGGGAGAAAACAGTCGCCTTATCCTTAGTATTTAGCCTAGTATTTATCATTGGGTATTCTTTTTTCTTTTTTTCTTCTCCTTCTTTCTTCTTTCTTCTGTACACTTTGGATATCTAGTGACGATGAACACACCCAATGAAATGGACACACAGCGACACACCGGGCCCAAAGGTGTTATGGCTGACCACGCCCACCACCAACACCAACAAATAGTCCTGGAGCAAGCAAAGCGTCATGACTACAATGCACGTGTCTTGGCCAAGGCACCCACCACCACCACCTATCTACAGGACGTGGCAGCAGAACAGGCAGCAGAACAGGCAGCAGAACAGGCAGCAGAACAGGCAGCAGAACTAACACCAACACCAACACCAACACCTATACTTGATAATGACCTTGTGCTGTACCGCCAAAAGAGACTTCTTGAGTTGCAGTCACTTGCAACTCGGCAGCTGTTTGGCTCCTTTGATACAATTGATGCTTACCATTATTCAGACATCATTGACCAACAGCCTCCCACTGTACCTGTTGTTGTGCATATCTATGACAATGTAATTCTCTTCCTACACTCCTTATACTCTCCCTTTCTATACTCATTCTCTTGCTCTATCCTGGGCGGACGGCGGTATAGTCTCTGTCCCACTGTAGATCCCTTGATGACTATCTCCGTGACTTGGCTCGAATGTACGCTCGTGCCAAATTCATTCGTGTGGCTGCGGACGATCTTGACTTTGATATCGTGGGATCGCCTGCTGTGCTTGTCTACAAGGGCGGCATTTTGATAGCAAATCTTGTGCGACTCATTGACCTCGTGGGGCCAAGGTGGAGTGCAGAAGCAGTGGAGGATACACTTCTGAGGTAGGCTTCTGGTTGGTTAGGATGGGGTTGACGTGACGTGACCTGGACTGACTAACACCTGCTAGTTATGGTGCCCTGTGTGAGGAGGATGTGGAGGACAGTCACGGATCCATCCCTAACAGCAGCAGCAACATCCACAAGAAAAAAGACGATGCTTCTGATGATGACTGTGTTTAGGAGGACAGTCACATTCTCTCAAATAGACACATCTTAATACATCTTAATACATCTTAATACATCTTAATACATCTCAATACATCTCAATACATCTCAATACAACTGCAATCAGAAACAAGTCCTACCCAAGAACCTGTCTTCGGAATTTTAATGAGCCACCCTGTATACAGTGTTTTTACTTAGTTTTAGGACTTTTTCGATTTTATTTCGGATGAAGTCATTTTCATTTTTGGACATGTAAAGTGGAGGAACAGGAAAAAATGGCATTTTCTTTTTTAGAGATCCGATAGATTTCACATCTTACATAAGAGACACTTGTAGCAGATTTCTTCTTTTCTTCCTAATAAAAGTATATCCATATTTAATTTACAATGCAACTAACAGACGATCAAAAACTTACCATTGTTAATTTTCGACAAGCAAATATGAAAGTAAAGGAAATAGCTGAAAGAACTGGAGTAAAGCTGCGAACAATCTACAATGTTCTAAATCAACAAAAGACAAGAGGAACTACCAAACGCCAAGAAGGTTCAGGAAGACCCAAAATATTCAATGAAAGAGGAATAAGACACCTTTTGAACGTTATTAGAAAGAATGAACGAATGACTTTAAGTGAGATAGTTGGAGTAATACCCGAAGAATGCAGCAAACCCACTGTTAGACGTGTATTGCACGAAGAGGGTATATTTAGCCGAGTAGTAATAAAGAAACCTTTTCCTGAATAAAACACATCAAGAAAGAAGACTCAAGTCTACCAAAGAATATCTCCACTGGACCATTGACATGTGGAAAAAAAAGTTATATAGACTGACGAAAGTAGTTTCGAAATTGGCAAAAACAGTCGAGTGGTTCACGTTTAGCGTAAGGATGGAGAAGCTTACAAAAAAGATTGTCTTGCTCCCACATTCAAGAGTGGAAGATCCTCAGTTATGGTCTGGGGAGCCATTCGTCACGATGAGAAGTCGGAACTAGTGATGCTTGAGAAGAATGAACGAAAGGCTGTTGATTTTGTCAAGAAAGTCTATGAAGAGTCATTGCTACGTTTCTGGGGTCTAGAGTGCCACTTGATATTGATGGAAGATGGAGCACCCACTCACAAAAGTATTGTAGCAAGTGATTAGAAAAGAGAGAGAGAAATTGATAGTTTGGAGTGGCCTGCTCAATCACCCTATCTGAACCTTATTGAGAACCTTTGGATACAGATGAAAGATAGGGTCCAGGAGAGATATAACAGTTCTTTCAAGATGGACAAGCTCAAAACCATAATACAAGAAGCTTGGGATTATTTTGAGTCAAAAACCTGGAATTCTTTGATTGAGACAATGCCAGCACAAATGCAAGAAGTCATCAAGAACAAGGGTGGGAGTATCCATTATTGAAGCTACATTTGTAATAGTTTTTTAAAAGTAAAATAAATTACATGTACGTATTCTAGAGCCTTTCTTTAACATATCACGGGCTTTATTAAAGTAGAAAATACGTTGTATTTCTATTGATAAAAGAAAAAATACTGTATTAATGATCTTGTTCAAAATATAGAAACAAAAGGTGTGTTTGGTAATATAAGAAGTATATTTCGCAAAGCTTTTGATATCTAATAAATAGTTAGCTTTTATACTTTTTATGCTTTTCATGATAGTCTATCTAGAAAATAATAGAGAAATCTCTTCTGAAACATTACCAAGTCTTTCTATCACCTCAGCATGTTGAGTGTAAGAGGTTTCCTAATTTTCAATAATATAAAATCTATCATATTTTTAAAAATTGCCAGTTTTCTTGTCTCCCTACTGTACAGTGTGCAATGCAAATAAGATTGCTTAAGTCACTTAACAAGTTCGCTTACATGGCTCTTCCCAAAACAACTCCAGACATGCACAACACACGAACTCACAACAACACAACAAGCACAACAAAACAACAAACAATAATGACATCTCTTCCTCAATCTCCCTCCTTGGAAGATTCCCCCAACAAGGCGATCTCAATCTACACAGCCCCTAGTTGTGATGCAATGCTGAGGGTGGACCCTGTCAATTCAGCATGGGCTTGTACGGTGAACCTGTCTGTTAAATTCAAAGAATATATTTATTTGAATAGATATTTGGTATTTGAACTCGAACAATTTTCTACCAATAGTACTTGTTTTTGGCTTATATAATTTTTGAATATTTTTTTGTATTTTTCTAATTAGCTTAGCGTTATAATTAAAGGCAGTGGTTGATCTAAAAGGCGTGTAGAACTTGAGAGAGAGTGACTACCAACACAAAGACCACACATAAAAGAGGGAATTGGGGGATGTACTTAACAGAGTAGTCTTTCTGCTAATTCAGAAAGAGTGACAACGGGGACCAAAGAGTGTTCACCAACAATACTGACAGAAGACCAAAAAGGGTATGTAACCTACAGTGTTACAGGGATGGGAAAGAAGATAGTGACAAAACAGAAAATACAAAAGAGAAAAGGGAATACTGATGGTTTCAATATTTAGAGTGAGCTTAGCCTCTACAATATGATTCAGAAACTACAAAGGAAGATGGTTGTTTATTGAAGAGGTCTATCCTATTATTGAAAATTAGGAAGCCTCATACACTCAATATGCTGAGGTGATGGAAAGACTTGGCTAATGTTTCAGAAGAAATTGCTCTAGTATTTTTAGATAGACTGTTATGATTAGAAAAGGTATAAAAGCTAGCTATTCTTTAGACATCAAAAGCTTTGCGAAATATACTTCTTTTATTACCAAACACACCTTTTGTTTCTATATTTTGAACACTATGATATTGTTGGGAATAGGCTGAAATACTCAGCCTATCATTAGAAAACATTATAGTAATTTAATATGGAGTAAATGTATTTAAGTGAGGTGAAGGTACACTGCTTGTACCTTTGAGAAATATATCTTTTATTATCACAAGTATCTCTTTTGCTTGGTTTTTGAACAATATTTATACACAATATTTACAAAGGAATGCAAGTCCTCTATGGCTAGCTATTTTGTTTTGAACTTCACAGTGTCTCTAGGCATTCCAAGCTAACAGATAGACATTCTTGCCTATCATTACAGTAACAATAGGAGAAAAAGAATGGTAGATCCAGTATGCACCCTATGCAACAAGAGCCAACTTGGTCAACAACTTCCACAATGTCTTTGGACACTCTGGTAAACTCACAATACACGACTTACTGTGCAAGCAATGTTAGTGGTCAAACATGAGAAAACAGATTGCAGAATGGCTGAGTAAATGCCCACAATGCCAGCTACCTGCTAGGGCTGAGAAAAACATACACCACACACCAATGACCCAGTGGAACATCCCGTCACCATTCTCAAGATGGCATCTGGACTTTATTGGAGAACTACTCTCAACGGCCAATGGCAACAAATGGATCCTAGTTGCAGTTGACTATACAACCAATTGGACCATTGCTATAGCAGTACTCACAGCCACAGGAGAAGCCATTGCAACATTCTTATATGAAGAAATAGTAATGCATTTTGGATGCCCTGTAAAAATCCTTACAGACAGAGGCCCAAAATTTATATCCAAGATCCTGGCCTACTAAACTAAGAAACTACAGCTGCACCACAAGCTTACATTGGCTTTCCATCCCTATACAAATGGCAAATGTGAAAGGCTCAATGGAATACTCAAACAAATTTTATGAAAATATGTCAACAGAGCCATTTGTCATGTTCCAACTTCAATCCAAAGATTCTCTATGAATTGGTCAAAAATGAGTAGTGTGCTGTGACATATCAGAATACTCTATGAAAGCTTGAGTGCACACAAGTACCATAGTACATCTCTGTATCATCTCACTGATTGGTCGTAACTACAAATCACCTTCTAAAGCTCAGTGTACTATCAAACACTTAATGAGCTGCCTTCATCTATAAATCCTTAGTGGACTAAATAAGACCTATCAAAGGCAATTAAAAGTGAAGACATAATAGATGGCTCTATAATGGTGTGCTTATTCAATGAGCCAACCATAAAGCTCCAGCATGTAGTCTACCATTAGGTGGAACACTTACACCAACCATAAGGCTACACCTATGTAAACTACCATAGGATAGATCATCTACACCAACCATACAGTTGCATCTATCAATAAGCTATGCCACGGACTAATCATTAACTACCAAAAGGTAGAATGCCACTGAAGGACAAGCACCCACAAAAAAGTATAAATAATGAACCACTCTTTACTTAATAAAAATTATCTTTGTTCAGTCTTGTTATTCTCTACTTGTCTGAATAATCACAATTATCCCATTTTCGATAATATTATAATTCACATTGAGTTTTTCACAAATCTCATTTATTCATATAGTATTGTTGAGAATGTTGAGGAATTTGACCTGCACATTCCAAGAGACATTGCTATTGTATAAATTATATTAATATAACATAGTATGAAAAGTATATAAGTAGTTGTAATTGTTGTAGTATAGAACTTTGAGAAATACAACTTTTTTATTACCAAACACACCTCTTGTTTCTGGTCATTTCTGAACAGTATAAACCATTTCGTTATTGGGAAATATCTCTCTTATTTTATATGCCAGATTTCTGATCTGAATTTCAGAGGTATTTCTCTTCTTTTTCACAGGATTCAGTGGGGTTGTAGCCATAATAGCTAGAGTTTGAAGATTTTCATAAGTATTTGCAGACATTTAAGTTTGTTAAATTTAAAAGGGAATTAATCAGACTCAAGAACAAGATACTTTTATTAAAACAATTTTGACATGTCTATTTATACTAAATAGACAGGTGACTGTGTTATTAAGAATAATCTATTACTGTTTTAGGATGCTTGGTAATATTGGCCTGTTCAGTAGACTTTAATATGCAGTCAGGCATGGCTCTTCCCACTAAAAATTTGGACTCACCAAGTGGTGCACATAGCCCACACAACACACCTCATGGACCAAAACAACAGCGTAAAGCAATACCTTTTCATTCTTACTTGGCAGCAGCCAAGTACAAGACTGTTCTTCTTACACCACCAGTAGACAATCTTACAAAGGCTCCAGCCTTATTACCCTGAGTCTGGCATCAGGCTTCCAGCAAGAGGCCTTGTATCTTCTATGATGTCACCAACACCAAAGTGACATCCTCTCAATTTTACAGGGAGGCCTGTAAAGCCTTCCCTATTGGTATAGGCTTGGCCATGGCTACCCATAAAGAAGGATCTTGGATGATTGTGGAGGTCATCCTTCAGTCTGAGGAGCACTGTGTTGCTGCCTGTGAAGGTAGTGGCTTGGAAGTTGAAGGTAGTGTCTTCAAGGCCTACCCAGCTATCCCTGGTGACTGCAAAGTTACCAAGCTCTCCCTCAAAAACCTTCCTTTTGATGATACTGAGAGTGTGCATGCAAGACTATTAGAATCCCTCACACCATATGGGAAGGTTCTGGAAGTAGGACTACATGTGGAGGAACATGGAGAGTGGTATCTAGGAAGGGGGTATGCTTTCCTGGCATGTACTGCCTCTCCAACAGTCAATTTTAAGCCATTGAGCCATAGAGTAGAGTGGTACAATGGTTCAAGTATGTTTTTTGTTATGTGGCTGGATATGCTAGAGCACTGCTCCTACTGCTACAAAGAGGGCCATTCAAGAGAATGGTGCCCTACTTGCCCTAAACAGATATGTTATGGGTGTCAAGAAGAAGGACATGTAGCAGTCAATTGTCCTAGAAACAAAGATGACTTGGGCCATAAGCATCCTAAGGTTGTGCAGTCAGCACCCACCACAGAGCCTATTGAGCTCACTAAGAACACACCTGCCACCACCACCTCTCCCCTTACAGAGAAAGATAAAGAAAAAGAAGTGGAAAAGAAGAAAAAGGCCTTGAAAGGGAAGAGAGAGGTGAAAGCCTTAGAAGAAGATAAAGAGCATGAAGGGAATAAAGAAGATGAGAAAGGAGATGTCTCTGATGATAACATGGAGCACTTTGCTGATGCCATAGATAGGGCAGAAACCTCAATAACACTAACACTGGATACAGTCTCCCCAATCAGAACAGACAAGTCTCTTACAGCTTTAGAGAAAACAAAGATATTAGCCAAGACTCAGATTAAGAAAAAGGTTAAGACAGCCTTTAAGCATGCTCCATTGACACATACAAAGACTAGGAGTGGTTGCACTACTAAGACACCAAGCTGCTTAGGCATATATGTCTAACAACCTTCTTAGGATTGGCAGCCTAAACTGTCAAAGTCTTGTCATGTCTTCTGATGCATCTTCTAGGCAAAGTCTTGTTCGTTTTTTACAAATGCAAGATCCTCATTTAGTGGCTCTTCAAGAGACAAATGCTTCTCCCAACTTTGTTCCTACTCTTGACCTTGAATTCCAAACCACATCTAGCCTGTGGTCTCAACACTGTGGCTTAGTGTCTTTGGATTCTTCAATATTACTTTCTCCTGTCCTTCCTTCTTTAGATTTGGATGGCTGTGCACTATGGGCCACTGTCTCTCACTCTAACAATTTCTTTGATCCATTTGATCTTCTTGTCATCTATGCTCCAGCACAAGCTGGACCCAGGAAGACCTTTTTTCAATCACTTCTACAACAATTGTCTGATCCACAAGAATCTGATGGTTTTAAACGCCTGGTCCTTGCTGGAGATTTCAATTATTCTTCTTCTTTCTTGTCTCCTGTTTGTGATGTGCCTTCTTCTTGGATCAACACACTAGCATCTCACTTCCTGGACTGCCTTACAGCTCCAAATATGCTCCCACTACCTACTTTTTGTCAAGCTAATTCTAGTTCTTACATTGATTATATCTTCTTATCCAACAACATGGCACCCTTTGTGCACTCTTCAAATGTGGAGTTTATCTCTTCTGCTTGGACAGACCATGCTCTTCTTACCACAGTCTTTTCTTTTGGCCCAACACCTCATGGTAAAGGGATTTATTGTGCTAATCCAGCTTTGGCTGCAAAACCTGCTTTCCAGGATAAACTTTCCTCTGTTTTGATGGATATTTTTCCTCAGCTTAATGCTTTGGACACTCAGTGCCAGTGGGAAAGAGTAAAAGAGTCTGTTAGACAGACAGCTCAACAATTTGGTCACAAGCAAGCTGCTTGGTGCCAACAGCAATTGAAATTGCTTCAATGCAAATGTAACCGTATTCTCCACAACTATTGCTACACCTCTTATCTCACTACTCTTCTTCCTCCTGTTGAGACACAGATTGCTGTGCTCCAGCATGAGATAATAGAGATTGCTGCTTTGAAGGCCGGAAAGCATTGGAGGGAACATGGAGAGATGTCAGCAGGGTATCTGAAGCGCACTGTAACCACCAGGCAACAGCAGCAGTCTATCCCTAGTCTTTGTCACCCCAATACCAACAACTTGTGCACCACTCCTAGCAAGAAAACTGAGGCTGCTCAGTGCTTCTACAAACAATTGTACACTCCAGATCCAATTGAGAATACAGCCTTTGCTTCTGCATTAGAGGCTATTCCCACATCATGCATCATACCAGCTACTGTTAGAGATAAGCTATGCAATCCATTCACTATGGATGATCTTTTGATAGGTGTTTCACACACACCACATCAAAGTAGTTCTGGCTCAGATGGAATTCCATATGAAATTCTTGCTCTCATTGTTCAACATCACCTGTATGGCAATTTAGTCAGAGAAGTGTACAAAGATGCTCTGGTGTCTGGTATCTTCCCTCCTAGTTGGCATGATACAGTTATAGTACTTTTGCCCAAGACAGGTGATCTCTCTTTGCTTTGCAATTGGAGACCCATCTCTCTCATTAATGCAGACACTAAAGTGTTCACTTGCTTGGTGAATGCACATATCATTGGTAAATGTGGACCCTTAGTAAACCCCTGTCAGACTGGCTTTGTGCATGGTAGGTTTATAGCTGACAATGGTATGATGGCACAACTGGAGATGGAGGATGCCCAGAAGTATGGGTCTTCTAGCATTGGTGTGATGATGGATCAGGAAAAGCATACAAACATGCCCACTTCCTGTATCTATCTTCTGTTCTTCTTTGGTTTGGCTTTCCTCCCCAGCTAGTCAACTCTATCACAGCTCTCTTCTTTGGAACCATGATCTGGGTTAATGCTAATGGGTTCTTATCCTTACCAATACCCCAAGACAGAGGATTGCATCAGGGTGATCCACTATCTCCTGTACTGTTCAACTTGGCCTTTGAACCATTTTTACACTGTATCCTCAATGATCCTCAGTTCAATGGCTACTCTCTTGTTCACACCAACCCACACTCTTTTGAGCCTATTCCTGCTCCTGTCAAACTATTGGCCTATGCTGATGATGCCCTGATTTTTCTTAAAGATCTGCAGGACTTGAATAGACTGCAATTACATTTGGATCTCTACAGTAAGGCATCTAATGTAAAAATCAATTTTGCAAAGACCCAAGCCTTTTCTCTTTCTGGTGCATCTTTGCCCTCTTGGCAACCTGCTCTTGAACAGCATGGTATGACCAGTTGGCACAACAGACATTCTACTCATCCATTGATTTATCTTGGGTTCCCACTGTATACTTCTTTGGCTCAGAGAGATGTGTTCAGCACTTAACTGCCGGATACTATCAGTATGGCATGTCAGATCCATTCACAACGTCAGCTGTCTGTTCTTGGTATAGCAACTGTTATAAATACTCTTATTCTTTCAAGGGCATGGCATGTTCTCAGGGTAATCCCTGCTTCTAAGCTTTTCTTTTGTCAACTTCAGTCAATTATCTCTTTTTTCTTCAACACTGCATGTTTCCTGTTGTTTGTTACTCTTTTCTTACTGCACCCAAGGGTAAAGGAGGATTGGGTATATTGAACCCACCTAGACAGCAATTAGCACTGCAATGGCATTGGCTTGCACCTCTACTTTCACCTTGTGCCATTGGCTCTTTTGCTACTGTTTATATCAGACATGTTTTTCAGTCTCTGTGCAATGTTGGTGACTATCTTATCCCACCTTTCTTTCCATCTTCTTGCCCTTTCTTTTTGCAAAATGGCCTCAATTCTCTAGCCACTTTGCTTAAAGCCATGGATGCCTTGCCCCAGTCTCTCTTTGATTGTTCTCTGTCACCAACCACATGCTTGACTTTACCATTGAAGGATGTTTGGCAAGTAAACTCAGAGACATTTAAAGACTCTCCTGGATACCAAAAACTTCTGGTCAAAGATGCATTTTTCTTTGATCCATCTCTACAGGGACTTTGATGGAAGCCAGTAGCAGATTTACAAGTAGCCCCCTGCTTGATTCACTGTCTTTGTTGTGCCCATGCTAGAAGGAAAATTCTCTTAGCTGCTCTGCTAGTGAGATGTTGTCTTTCTCCCCTGACAGTTGATTCTGATGAACATAGACCAGGGATCTATAATCTTTGCCCAGTGGTGAGCTGCCTAAAATTAGAAAATATTCTTATTTACAAATTGAGCTCTCACTCTTTCTGTTGCCTGGCTTTGCCTGCTCAAGCAGTTCCTTCCTTCAGCCATCCTCTCACAGCAATACAGTGGAAGGACTTCTGGCACTTTCAAATACAACACTCAGTGCACAATGCGTGGTTTTGCCTACTTCATGGTAAACTACCTTGCCACCAACAACTCCACTCTCTTGTTCCTGCAGTTTTTGCTTCCAGCTCTTGTCCCTTGTGCAACCACCCTGTTGAAGATCCTCTTTACTTCTTATTCCAATGCCCACCCAAGTGGCAGGTTTGGTTTGATGTCTGGTTGTCTCAACTTGGACATGCACCTACCTTCTTAACCATTTCCAATGCTCTTTTTGCATTATCTTTTCCATACAAAAATGCACATGAGTCTATGTACTCTTGCCAAATCATCAGTTTAATTTTACTAGCCATTTGGAGAGCCCATTAGAGACTTATTTTTGATGATGAGCCTTTTCTACCCCCTGTGGTAGCCCAACGTGCAGTCTCTTTGGTGACTACTCTGGCAGAAGAGCAAGAGCTAGACAGTTATCAGTAGTTGTTTTATTTTATTTTGTTTTATTTTATTTTGTCTTTTATAGATATATCCTTTTCTCTTGCCCTCCTCCCTCCTTCTGATAGGTTGTGCATGTAAATAAAATTAAAGTCAGTGACTTCCATACAAAAAAAAAACTTTAATATGCAGTGTCTTAACTATGAATTATGTTGTATAAAGAAGACAACCTGTAACATTCAGGATAAATGAGTTATAAATATATAAAAGAGGAATAGCACTAGGGTGGGATAATAGGATAGGGTGGAATAAGATACTTTTTATTGTATGTATTTCTTCTTTTATTTATACTAGTCTTTCTTTATGGATCTACTAGTAGTTTTCCTTTTATATGTTTTCCTTCTCTATCTATTGCAGTCTTCTTTATAACACTCTTTGTTCTTTGTCTATATGTCTTTTTTTTTATAAAGGAACCTGAGCTCAATTTTATTATGAAAATCTATGCAAAGTAGCTGTAGAGAGTCACTAGTTTTTTTTTTCTAAATTATTGGATTTTGAGATTTTGAATTTTTTTTTCTATTTTATGATGTTAGGGCTTGGGGGAGAGTGGAGCCTTTGCTGAAGGAAGATCAATGTCCATTTCAGCTGTGAATTGCTGTAAGAGTATATTGGCAGAGGAAAGAACAAGAGAAGAGGTGAAGGGTTGGTTCTGGAAAACATTGAGCCAATGATGGTGCCAGATAGAGAGCAAGAAACTGCTGAAGATGGTGATGGAGGGAGAGCAAGAGCAGGAACTTGGCAGGGAAAGTGAGAAGAAGGCCTCTCAAAGGCTGGGCAGTTTCAGGGTAGTGTTGAAATGCATGAGCCAGCACAAAGACCAGACTAAGAACTTGATGGGGCATAGAAAGAGGAAATGTTCCAATGTATCCTCTTCAATATTGCATATAGGGCATATTGGTGTAGGGAAAAGGAGAGGCATAATGGTATGGAGAAGAGAGCAGAATGGGAGCTTCTTGTGGACAATATGGAACCATAGGGTGTGGACTTGGTAGTGAATTGGGAAGGCCCAGAAGGAACACCACTGCTTGGTGTTTAGTGGGGGGTCATAGGTGAGAAGAGGGTGGGTTTTGGTAGAGCATAGGCAGCAGAAGGAGCAAGAAGACAGATGAGACCATGAGAGAGGGGCAACAAGACTTGACAGGAAAGGAAGTGGATCCACACTGTCACCCAAGACAAGGGGAAGATCTGGATGAGGGTGGTATATTTTCTCAGGAGGGAAAGTGGTGTGAAGAAGGAAAGGGTGTAGGAAACAAGAGTGTGTGTCAAGTTGCTAGAAAAACTTGCATATGATGTATGGCAATCTTAGTATCTCTGTTGGGAGCCATCTGCACAGTAACCCTGATGCCATATCAGTGATAAAGGCGTCAGATACCAGAAGGTGGTGCCATGAATAAGGGAAGAGGGTGGAGGATGGGACTGGGGTGCATGTAAAGGACAGTGGAAGGGTGAGACATGTTGGAATATTTGGAATGGCAGAAAGAAAGCTGTGGGGCATAGTGTCAATGGCAGCAAAGATATTGTGGAAGGCACTGTCCATATGGCAATAGGTGGTGGGTCAAAGGTTGGGGCATAGGAGGATGAGGTGGGGGTTGGTGTTGGGGGCTGCTTGCTGAAGAGAGAAAGACAACCAAGGAGGAACCAAACTGGACGGCAAGGAAGAGGACATCATAGGTGCTAGCCACTGAAGCTGCAGGGCTGCTTGCTGAAGGCCAGGATCCAGAATACCTAGACCACCTCTGCAAAGAGGGACACACATGGTGGCAAGCTTGACCAGAGGAAACATCCTATGCTGGAGGAATTTTGACATCAAGGAGCAAATTTGGGTGAGGAAGGTAAGAGGGACAGAAATGACACAGAGAACATGCCATAACTTGGAAAGAATGAGGGTGTTGAGGACAGTTGCCCTTCCACAGATGGAGAGAGCACAAGAAAGATGAATGTTGGAGGAAGAGTGAATGGAGAAAAGGAGAGTGTCAAGGAAGGATTATTTCTGTTTGGAGGAGTTGTAGAGAGGGAAACCCAAGTATTGGAGAGGGGAAGGAGAGTAGCAATCATGCCATGAAGTTATATTGCATTGTTGAAGCACTGTAGTCCATGTTGGTTGTGGTGATCCAGACAAAGAAAAGGCTTCTGTTTTGTGCATATTGATTATGGCATTGGAGGCGGTGGCATAGGTGTTGAGGTGGGTGTTGAGATGGTGGAGTTGAGGCAGATCTGGAAGGAAGACAAGGAGGTTGTTGGCATAGGCAAGGTATTTGATAGGTGGTGGTGGTGGAGAAGAAGGAGCAGTGGTTGGATGAGTTAATGAAAGTGGGTGTGAGAAGCCAATGAACTGGTTATCATGCAGTAGTATGCATAGAAGAGGTTCAAAAGCAAGATTGAAGAGGACTAGTGAGAGAGGATCTCCTTGGTGCAAACCCCTAGATTGCTTGACATGTTGAGATAAATGTCCATTGACATTCACTCTAATATTAGTAGCAAAAAAGAGGTTATGGATGCAGGTAATGAGTAGAGGGGAAAACGAAAGTGACAAAGGACTTGGCATAGGTAATCAGGGTGAACCCTGTCATAAGCCTTCTCCTGCTCCAACAAGAGTCCTATGGCTGGAGAGTTCTGGATACGGGCCTGCTCCATAATGGCCTTGGTAAGAAGACCATTATTTGCAATGAACCGTCCACAAACAAAACTGGTTTGGTAGGGTGAGACAATTGTACCTGCAGCTGGGATCATATGGTCACTGATCAACCTAGTGAAGACCTTGGCATCAGTGTTAATGAGTGCAATGGGGTGCCAGTTCTTCAAGTCAGAAAGGCCTCCTTTCTTTGGCAGCAGAGTGAGACAAGTCTCTTGCCACAAGGCAGGGAAAATCCCTAAGAGAAGTGCCTGATTATATACTCTATCCACCAGGAAGGAGCAGGAGGGGTGGGTGATGATGAGAACCAAAATATCATAAGGCAAGCCATCAGGGCCAGGACTACTGGTAGCTGGAGCACAAGAGGCAGCCAAACAGATCTCAGCTAGTGAAAAACAAGTGGAAAGAAGAGAAGACAAGGATGGATGAAGAGTGAGGTTGGGGGCATGGCATAGAAGGTTGTGGGTGGCAGAATCAGAAACAAGGTCAGGAGCATAAAGTTGGTCATAGAATGCTGCTGCTGCTTCTGTCATATCCTTGGGATCTGTGCATAGGGTGTTGGTTGTAGGGTGGCAAAGGCTGGGCATATTCTTGCGGGATTGGTGGGTGGTGATGGTATGCTTCAAATACCCAGCAGTGGTTTCTCCCTGCTCTCTCCAGTGTTGACCAGCTCTGAGAGCCTGGTTCTCTACCTGTTCTTTCTGGACAGACTGCAGCATTTGTTCAATGACTGGCAGCTGAAAGTTCTGGGAAGGAAAGTGGCAGAATTTGTGGATGAGGCAATCACACTTGCTCTGCAAGAGTTTCTCCTGAGAGGCAAGGTTGTTGGAGGGACAGTGGCTAAAGGACTGGATAAGATGACAGACTGACTTCTTGAGGTTATCCCATTGGATCTGTGGAGAATCCATTGGTGATAGGGTTAGAAAGTAGTTAGTAATGAGCATGTTGAGTTTGGTGGTAAAAGAAGAGTTATGGGCAAGACAAGGATTGGCATGCCAGAGGCCTTTACCAAGGGCATGAGCAGCAGGGAAAAGGAAGGATGCAGATACCAAGCAATGATCAGACCAAAGCTGGTTGATATATGTGATGGAGGAGGAAGAATGAGAAGAGAAGATGTTAGGAGTGGTGAAGATGTAGTCAATGGTGGAGGAAGAAAAGGAATGGTGAAAGGTTGGAAGGGGTTTATCTCCCTTGGCAGTAACAGAATCATTAAAGAAAGACTCTATATATCATAACCATGGAGTTGGTGCTTGTCTTGAAGGAGAGGTGGTGGAGGTGTACAAGTAATTGAAATCACCCAACAACATAAAGTTGGCAGGGGATGAGGGAAGAAGGCATCTGTTGGTGAGAAGGGAAGAAAGGAAAGCATAGCAATCTTTGAAAGTAGCCAGAGCATATATCACACAGATGCAAAAAGAAAGAAAGAGCTTGTTGGCATGCACCACTGTAGCAGTAATGCAGCAGCCACAGAGGCTAAAGAGAGGGTTAGTGAATGTGATGTCAGAGGATAATGAGACTAGGCCACAGTGAGGTGACCATAGTGAGGAAGAGAAGCAGAATTGTTGGTCAAAGGTATGTTGCATAGAGAAGGTGGAGGCATGGGTTTCTTGTAGGGCAAGGATGTCAGGTTTCATGGAGCATAGGTATCTGATGTATAAGGAGCATGTGTTGGAGTGGCCAGTTTTCACCAGCCCTCTGCAATTCATAGTGGCTACTCTAATCATAAAGAAAGTGGTGGGGTCTCCTCTTCATCTTCACTTCTCATCTCAAGGTCCAAGTCCTCTTCTTTCTCTTTGTGATTATTCAGACAAGTAGAAAGTAACAAGACTGAACAAAGATAATTTTTATTAAGTGAAGAGTGGTTCATTATTTATACTTTTTGTGGGTGCTTATCCTTCAGTGGCATTCTACCTTTTGGTAGTCAATGATTAGTCCATGGCATAGCTTATTGATAGATGCAACCATATGGTTGGTGTAGATGATTTATCCTATGGTAGTTTACATAGGTGTAGCCTTATGGTTAGTTCATTGAATAAGCACACCATTATAGAGCCATCTATTATGTCTTCACTTTTAATTGCCTTTGATAGGTCTTATTTAGTCCACTAAGGATTTATAGATGAAGGCAGCTCATTAAGTGTCTGATAATAATTTGAGCTTAGAAGGTTGATTTGTAGTTACAACCAATCAGTGAGATAATACAGAGATGTACTATGGTACTTGTGTGCACTCAAGCTTTCATAGAGTATTCTGAATGTCACAGCATACTACTCATGTTGACCAATTCATGAAGAATCTTTGGATTGAAGTTGGAACACAACACTCTTCATTATTATCAGCATGAGGGTTCACATAGAACTCTTCTTGGTTCAAAGTATTCACATGCTTGTACCCTTCAAACACTGTTTGCTTGGTAAGCAGAGGAACATCATTGGTGGCTGGGGTGGTGTAGTGGGTGTTGGGTAAGTTAGGGAAGGCTGGTGGTTGTGCCTTCACCAGAGTCTTCTGGGCTGTCACTGTAATCACAGGCTTGGACACAGCTGTACTGGCAGGCACTGCTGCAGGGATGGTGGTGGGTGAGGGAGGGGACAGGGGGATCTCTGGCTTCTTAGCCATTTTGTGTTGGCAGGTGTTGGGGAGTGCCTCAGCAGCAGGGACTCTTGTACACTTAACCTGTAAGTGCCCTTTCTCTCCACAAGAGTAGCAGCTGCAACCCTCTTTGGGGCACACAGGGCAGTTGTCCACATTGTGGCCCATTTCTTTACAGTATCTGCAATGGATACCCATGCAATTCCATGTGGCCAGGATGGTGGTGGTGGCATTGTAGGAAATGTGGTGCTGGAGGGGAAGCAGGGTCTTGTTGGTGTTGGGTGGACATGCTATGTAAACATAGCCTGCACCACAAAAGAAACCATCTTCTTTGTACAAGACTATCTCCTGTACGGAGCCAAAAGAAGAAAGGCAAAGCAAAAGATTTTCCTTGATATCAAGGTAGCTTCCAAAGGGAATCTTGGTGAGATTCACCTTCAACAATTTGTCTTCAGTAGACATGGCAGAAGAGGCAAAGACAGAGGGGCTGTTCAGGACAAGGGGAGAAGAAATAGCTTGCTTGCAAGCAGCTTGGTTGGGCAAGTGGACTTCCACTGTCTCCTTGCCATTCTTTTCCTGGACACTAATGCTGTGGTTAGTTTCTTGGGGGAAGAGTGCATGCAAGGCATCCCAGAACTGTCTTCTGAAGACAGTGTCTTTGGTGGGCACAGAGTAGAAGACTGAATGGGCAGTGGTGCCTAACTGCCATTGATGGGGGAGTGCAAGTGGGTCCTTCTCTGAAATGACTACCTCTGTGCACACAGAAGTGAAGGTGGTAGGGATACTTTTTTGAGCAGCCCTGGCATAGGATATAGGTAGAATCCTGGTGGTTGGTGTGGTGGTGGTTGTAGTAGGCAATGGTGGTCACTTAGGGGTGCCTTCTGGAGTTTTATTGGGAAGAGCCATGTTTGTCTATATGTCAATTTGTTTAGTCACAATATTGACATGTGAATTTGGAAGTCTGGAATGGATCAACCATTATACAACCTAATAATTAGTCTGTGGCTGTTACTGTTGTTGTTGTGATTACAACAGAAACTTATATTGTTAAGTCCTACACCCCTATGCACTTGCATCTGGTTTACACCCTTTGGGTTTACTAATAAATGCCTTTGACCAGTTGCCACAGCATCCAGTAAATCAGAGAGTGTCATCTGCTACTTGTCTCTCTCTTCCTTTGTCTGCTGTTTGGTCTTTACCTGACAATCAATTTAAGCCTTCAAAGGGTTACAGTAGCCTGAGTGCAGTGGATGCCTTTGTCTTTGATGAAGTGCTTCAATGCATTTGGCATTGTATACCCTCTGAGGTAACAGTTTTTTCTTGTCTTGTATCTTGTTTCTGTCATCCCCACCTATGTGGTTGTCTTCTACTACATGGATTCTTTGTCCTCAACTGTCTTCCTGGTCTGCGTCTTTCTTCAGAACCTTGAGGAGTGGGTTGTTTGGACTTGAGCCCTTTCATTTCCAGTGTAGATACTGAGGATTGCCCCTTGAGCAAGCTTGGCCCTCATCTCTATAGACAGATTGCTACCTCAGTGCATGTCTTACCTGTCTTTAGACCACCTCTCACTAATTGCAATTGGAGATTATTTTGGCAGATGAATATCCACCACTCTGCTCAAAATGTCTGGTATAGAGCTCTGTACTCAAAACTTTCTTGTTGCTTGCTACTATATCAGCTTATCCCTGACTCTTTTTCCACTGCTCTTTGTCTGATCTGTAAAGTGTCTGAAGATGCAAGTGCTCACTTTCTTTTTGCTTGCCCTGTCAAGTTAGCTACTTGGAATTCAGTCTGGGAGTGTTTCTTTGGCAGGAGTCCTACCCTATTGGACATTTTTGAGGCCATTTACAGTCTCAATTTTCCTACCTCTGCTTCCCTTTCTCTGGAGCCCTATCAAGTGGTATCAGGCATTCTCTTGGTGCTCTGGAGGTGTCACTGGCAACTAGTGTTTGACAATATTCTTTTCACTGTGGTTTGTGCTGAGTCTATGGCCAAGAAGTTGATTCTTGTGTTTATAACTGAAGCAGACATTTAGAATGTTTCTTTTTTTCTTCTTTGTATAGCTTATCCTTTATATTTTATTATCCCTTTATTTTATTTTTCCTTTAGTTCAACTATCTATATATTATCTTCCCTTTTAGCTTGCTAAAATGGGGTTTTTGTGTGCACCACTCACTGTGACATGCAAGCAAATAAAATGTAAGGTTTTGGCCTCCACCTAGAAAAAAAATATTGCTGTGCTATATTACACAGTTCAAAGTATTTTTATTTTTGGGTGTTGGTTGCTATTTGCGCATTGGGCATTTTAGCCACCCTATGAGATTGTTTGAAAAAAAAGAATAAACATTGAAGCACTTCAAATACATAAGTGAAAAAAATAATGCAAAGAGAGAAGAGACAGAAAGAAAAGAGAATATAAAACCTCAATGAGAGAAAAATGATGGAAAATGAGTGGAAATGATAGTAAAATGAGAATTATGAATAGACATCCAAAAGGCCATAAAGTCAGCAAGGAAACCAGGACACCAAAAAGATAACCATCATCCTGTGGTGATTTGAAATCCAACAAGGGATACTTAGAGCAACTTGGACAATCCTGAGAACACAAATACAGCAACTACATTAGCAGCTTCTGGCTTTGCTAAATGGGTTAAGAATGGGTGGTAGAGGAGAGATTGGAGGAGAGGTGAGGATACAGTGTCTGTTGCTGCAGGAGTCTTTGCACTCTATGGCGGCATTGGCATTCCTGCTCAACACACCCATCAGCAGCCTCAATGAGCAAGCTACCAGCTGATGGCTCTACCTTAAAGTCTTGAGTAGACGTGGCTCAATCAATGGCTTACAGCAGTATTAACAAACTGAGCCAAAGGTCTTGCCATTTAACAAAAGACTTAACCATGCAGAGCAGAAAATTTAGACAATAGTCAATTGGATGAACATCTTGTGGTGGTGCAGGAACTAGGAAGAACAAGAACAAGAACGTGGAGCATTCATGGTCAACAAATGTGCAAGTGAGAAAGTGGTCCCAATTGGCAGATGGGTGGCCACATTGGCAAGGAACTGAAGGTGTTTTTTGTAATCATGAAGACAACAGTAGCAGTCACAGACCAATTATTAAGTTGTCTCCTTTCTACAATGTAATTCATAGTTAAGACACTGCATATTATAGTCTACTGAACAGGCCATTATTATCAAGTGTCCTAAAACAGTAATAGATCATATTCAGTACACAGCCACTTGTCTATTTAGTATAAATAGACATGTCAAAATTGTTTTAATAAAAGTATCTTGTTTTGAGTCTGATTAATTCCCTTTTGAATTTAGCATTTTTTTTAATCCTATCTTTTTTGATACTTTTTTATTTTACAAAACCAACATGTTGTCCTTCTCTGGTCTTTCCCCCTTATCTCCCTTTTCTGAGGTTTTGCTCAATGAGAGTGTCCAGCCTGTGTCCCCTGCTAGTCTGTCTTTCCTCTTGGAAAACATGGATTTTGAGTCTTCCCCTGTGTCTGTGGTGGAGCACCCTGCATCTGTGTTGGAGTCCCCAGTGGTTTTGGTTGTGTGTCCTACAAACAATGAGTGCAGTAGTCTAGTTTTGGCTAGCACTAGTATATATAGATTGTACATGGCCTTGGCCTCTAAAGTCACAGCTCTGACAATGAAAGTTGCAAATAGGCTAGGAGTTGTATCTGAGACAGATCTCCTATTCCTTGAGTATGAGCAAGTGAAAAAGGACTTTCACGCTGTAGGTGCCATTTGGGAACAGCTAAAGCAGCATTCCCAGATTACCAGCATGGGCAGAAATCCTCTTCCTGTTGTGCAAAAAAGTAACTCACCTTTAACTTGGGGCAATATAAGTTGTATTGTACCCAGAAACCTGCCATACTTCCAATGGCAGGGAAAGGTGGCAGATGCTTCCAGAGTTGTCCTGGAAGATCTGCCTGCTTGCTATAGGAGTTTTGAGAATGTTTTGGGCTCATATAGTTTAGATGTGAACCAAAACTGGGTTTGTCTCCTTCCCTTGTGTCTACCAAACAGTCAAGCTGAATGGTTTGGTAGATACAAGAAGTCTACCACTGTCAAAACATGGGATGCATCTAAGAAAGTGTATACTGCATGCTATGGTGGAAACCATAGTGACCAGGTGGATGTTGCCTTAGAAAAATTGCAAACCATGAGGAAAAGAGATGGTGAATTTGTGTCCTCTTTCATAGATTGCTTCAATGCAGTAAGAAGAAAGGCTAGGGTAACTGACACACATGTGTTGGTGAAGCATTTCATGAAGGCATTACCAGATAAGTTTGAGCATGATTTGAGGCTGGCTCTCATGAAGTGCACCCCTTGGCAAAAAAAGGACATAAAATTCATTTGCCAAACAGCACAAGAGGTGGCTGACTGTTTTGGTGAATATGAAGGTAGAGGCTCTACTGCAAAGCAATCCATGAGCCATGAAGATAGGGATATGGGAGTCAAATGCTCCAAGTATTCTTCTTTGTCCCCTGCAGTCAAAGTTTGTAAAGGTAGTGATGTCTTTTGCTTGTACCATCAAGTAAATACCCACCAAACTGAAGACTGCAAGGCAGCAGCAAGTGAAGGAGTGAGTAAACCCAGAGCCAAGAAAGGTGCATGCTTCAAGTGCCATGCACCTGACTGGACACCTGAGCACAAATGCTCAGGCAGCAAACCCAGGGATTGGCCATCCCTGGTGCAGAGGTCTATAAATGTAGAGGCCACACCTACCATTGTGCCCTTGTCAACTGACATGGAGTTGTCAGACAAGGAGTTTCTGATGGTGGCAATGCAAGCACAGGCATGTAAGTTTGATAACAGATTCTCAAAATGTCCTGGTTTAAAATCTAACTCATTAATTGTTCCTGTTATTGTAGAAAATATCAAGTGCTATGCACTCATTGACATGGGTGCATCCTTTTCTTCTGTTGTCCCAGCCTTCTTTGAAGCCCATGGTACCAAGCCTCTGAATGAGCAGAGTGGTGTTGTGCAGCTTGCCTACAGTAGTGCAACTTACAAAAGATTAGGCTCCATTAAGATAAATGTGCTCTGTAATAAATTGCTTGTAACACACACGTTTGAAGTGTTTCCATTCTTTTCTCATGAAAATGTTCCTATTTGTCTTGGTATGGATACCTTGCATCAATTGAATATTGGCATCACTGGATTGGTCAGCTCTCACTTTGATAGTGCTGGACCAAAGAAGCCAGATCCAATAGATCCTGATTTTATCAAACCTAATAATGATCCTTTTGGTGATAAAAATGAATGTCAACCCATGCTCAACAAAGTCAATGAATTGTTACAAAAGAATTCACAGATAGACATGAGTAATACATACTGCAATTTACCAGGTGCTATTATTCATTTAAAAACTAAACCGGGATGTGTTGCTAGTAGTAAAGAAGAAAGATTTTCAGGGTAATCCTTCCTATGATAAACCCAGAATTGTTTGTGATGTTTGTCTTGTAAATCAACTTCTCATAGTCAATGATAGACAACAGCTACCACTTATATCTTCTATCCATCAACGTATTGGTGCAGCTCCAATTCACACTATACTAGACATTCACTCTTGTTTTACAAGCTTCTTGGTCACAGAAGAAGACAGGGAAAAGTTATCCTTTAATTGTCCTTATACAAACAGACAATTCCGTTTTATAAAGGCTTGTTTTGGTATCACTTTTGTAGGCAATGTAGTTCAATGGGTCCTTACAAATTTATTTGAAGATTTACCCTACATCAATGTTTACATTGATGATATTGTAATCAGTACCTATCCACCACTCTCATATCATACTGAGTGTGTGGTTACAGTTATCAGTTGCCTAACACAAGCTAACCTGGTACTGAACCCTGATAAAATTGTATTTGCTCAGCATAGCATACACATTTTGGGTTGGTCTCTAATCAATGGTCAGCTTCTACCTGATCCTCGCAAAGTGGCAAATGCTCATACATGGCCTATTCCTACCACCAGAAAAATGATCCAATGCTATCTTGGCTTTATGAACTTCTTTTGGTCAGTAATTCCATCTTTCTTGGATATTGCTGCACCATTGGATGATCTTTGTAATTTGGGCAGCCTTAAAGATTGTTGGACCAAACGTCATGAGAAGGCTTTCTATAATCTTCAGATTGCCTTGGCCAATGCACCTGTCATATCCCCACCTGACTTACACTATCGTTTTCATGTGGCTACAGATGCCTCAATAACTGGTATTGGTGGCATGCTTTATCAAGTCATTGATGGTGACAAAGTATATTGCTATGGTCTCACATAAACTTTCTGTATCTGAAAGAAATTACAGTACTACTAAGCAAGAACTACTGGCTGTTGTTTATACATTTACCTTACATACAGAACACAAAAGCCTGATATACCTTAATGCTCAGGAAACACCTAATGCACTTATGCTAGGGTGGTGGGAATGTATCTTTGCCTATCGTTTTGATTGTATTTACCTTCCTGGTTATAAGAGTCTTATTCCAGACTGTTTGAGCTGCCTGTACTCTAACAATGACAACAATGTTGTCATCTTGGAGGGGGGTAGTTCTGCTAAGGACAAGAAGAGCAAAGTAGAAAACATAGTGGGTAAACAAAAATATTCATACAGACTGTCATGTTCTGACTTCAATCCAAAGATTCTTCATGAATTGGTCAACATGAGTAGTATGCTGTGACATTCAGAATACTCTATGAAAGCTTGAGTGCACACAAGTACCATAGTACATCTCTGTATTATCTCACTGATTGGTTGTAACTACAAATCAACCTTCTAAGCTCAAATTATTATCAGACACTTAATGAGCTGCCTTCATCTATAAATCCTTAGTGGACTAAATAAGACCTATCAAAGGCAATTAAAAGTGAAGACATAATAGATGGCTCTATAATGGTGTGCTTATTCAATAAACTAACCATAAGGCTACACCTATGTAAACTACCATAGGATAAATCATCTACACCAACCATATGGTTGCATCTATCAATAAGCTATGCCATGGACTAATCATTGACTACCAAAAGGTAGAATGCCACTGAAGGATAAGCACCCACAAAAAGTATAAATAATGAACCACTCTTCACTTAATAAAAATTATCTTTGTTCAGTCTTGTTACTTTCTACTTGTCTGAATAATCACACAGACCAGTAAAGAAGTCTCATTCAGATGCCTTCAGAAGTAATACAAGTGAAGTGTTGATAAGTGAACAGTCATCTTCAAGTGTGAAAAAAGATAATTCACCAATACAAACTGAACAAGAGAATGATAATCCTATTATGAGAACACTCAAGTTTGCTGAGTACATGATGCCACCTGCTCATGAGAGAGATGATCTTATTTTCAAGGCTCATCTATTGGAACATTTTGGATTGCAAAGTATTGAAAACCAATTACATCATGATGGTGTACATTGGACTAATATGCAAAAAGATATTCAACACATCATAAGTGAATGTCTTGAGTGTAATAGATTCAATATTACCAAAGTGGGTTATCATCCTCCAAAGTCAGTGCTGCCAGATTAACCACTAGATCATTGGTGCATGGATCTTGGCTCATTTGACATTACCTCATCAAGTGGCAATAATTTCATGCTAGTGATGGTTGATTACTTCTCCAGGTTCACCATTCTAAGAGCATTGCCTGATAAACACAGTACAACCATTGCAAAAAAACTTCTGTCTATATTTTCATTATTTGGTTTCCCAAAGATTATCAACAGTGACAATGGTACTGAGTTTGTAAATGAGATCATCACAAATCTTATTGAAATGAGTAGTATTGATTAACAACTGTCTCTACCATATTCTCCAATGGGTAATTCAGTCAATGAAGCATACATTGGTTTGGCCAAACCTACCATCATTAAAGAACTACATGGTAAAGGTCAAGATTGGGATTTATACCTCAATTATGCACAGTACACAATGAACTGCAGATATGCTTGTTTACATAAATTGAGACCATATACTGTTATGTTCAATTGGCAACCTGCAGGTTTCCAGAATTATCAGGATGTTAAGCCTACAATTTGAATGAAGAAAGCTGACATAAAACTTATTGATGAAAAGTATATGTTTGTCAATGAAGTTGTCATACCAGCACTCCACAAACGTATTAGAGATACACAGCTTAAAGATCATGAACAATTTAACAAGTTGCACAGAGTAGTGCAAGAACAGTACCCTGTTGGGGCAAAAGTAATGATAAAGAACGTCAATAGACAGAGCAAATTAGATGCTTGAAATGATGGACCATTCTACATTCACAACATAACTAAGAATGGCAGTTATGTTCTTAAGGATAAAACTGGATCCTTATTATCAAGAGATGTCCCTACTTCACACATCAAACTTATTGCAAACAGTAGTGCTGCTGTCCTTGCAAAAATTGAAGAGCTTAAAGAAACTCATTACAAGGTACAAGCTGTGATTGATCACAAGAACTCTAATGGCAATTACCTATACAGAGTAAGATGGAAAGGCTACCCTGACCCATCTGATGACACATGGGAACCAACAGAACACTTTGACTCTAAAAAACATATTGAAATATATTTGAGTTGTCATACTACTGGTCAGCCATCTAAGAAACGTAAAACTATAAAAACAGTTAATACACGTAAGATAGCTACAAGAAACAAATGTAGCCACAATTCTGCCTAAATGATCAGTGGATATATATCCAATGTAATAACAGGTCTTTTCCTTGTATTTTTGTCCCACTGGGTTTTACAGGCAAGGTTTTTATTGACCCAATACATTACAGCAATCAGTTACTTAACAAGCATGTCAAAAGCCATCTGTGTACATTATAAGAAAATCCCTATAATATGTGCTTGTCTGAGAAGGGGCTATGTTGTATCATGAAGACAATGGTAGCAGTCACAGACCAATTATTAAGTTGTCTCCTTTCTACAATGTAATTGTTAAATTCAAAAGGGAATTAATCAGTGTTGGTGGTAACCAAGCAATCCTCCATTTTAGTAGACAATGTCTTTCTTTGCACATGCATGGTAGTAGAAGAATTGGATCCCAAACAGGTCCACATAGTCCACAGGCTACTGTCACCAGCAGATTCTTGCCACATACTAGACTAGTAATTTCACTTTGAAGACGTTCAAGATAAGCTACTTTTAATAGATATTTAGGAGGGTTGTGAGCCCATCCTATTCTTTGAGCATTTTGCCAGAGTACATTGCCACGTAGCTTAATCCATCTGGCTTTACTCTGGGGTGCTTCAAGCTGTGGGACAAGGCACCAAAGGAGGGTGTCTTCAGGAAGGGGCTATATTATACAGTGGTTTTCAATAAAACAATAGATATTTCAAATTCAGACCATAGTTTTACCCTTGATTTTTTTTAATTAAACATTCTTCATTTATTGCTTTTCCACTCTAATGTCTACCTTATCTAACACCACTGAACAACCCATGGGACCTCTTGGAAACAGAAAAAAGAATATCAATGACTTCACTTGATGCCTCATTGCTCACAAGGCCACCATAAATGGGACCAGCCTGGTTGCCATTTCTGCTAGGTTTGGAGTTAGTAGGCAGTCTGCTTCCCTTATCATAAAGAGATATAAGGAAACTGGCTGTTTCAAGCCCAAGAAGAGCACTGGGCACAAGCCCATTATTAATGAGTGGGACAAGAGAGAGGTCAGTTGCAAAGTGGGAAGGGATTCATTCCAGACAATGAATCAGCTTTGCAAGCAGATGACCACCCAAGTGTCCATGAACAATTTTAGAAAATTGATAAAGAAGCTTGGCCTGTTTTCTTGCAGGGTGGTCAAGAAACCTTCTCTCACTACTAAGCACAAGAAGTTGAGACTTGCTTGGGCCAAGGCCCACCTCCACTGGACTGAGGAAGACTGGAAGACAGTCATCTGGTCCAATGAGTCAAAGTACTAACTCATGAGGACCAACAACTGCAACAGAGTGGTGCACAAGAAAAAGGAGGGGCTGCTCCCAAAGAACATCAAGCCCACCATGAAGTTTGGTGGTGGTAGCATGATGGTGTGGGGTTCTTTCTCTGGTAAAGGTGTTGGAAGGTTGGTGCCTGTGAAGGGCAGTATAGACAGTAGAAGATACATTGATATCTTGAAAGAGAATTACTGCCCTGAGCTGGCTCAACTCAAGGCACTGAATCCAGAGGTAGATTATGTTCTTCAAGAGAACAATGCCAGCTGCCATAAGAGTAGAGAGTCCAGGTTGTGAAAGGCAAATAAGAGCATTGCCACTATGGAGGGGTGGTTCTCACAAAGCCCTGACCTGAACCCTATAGAGCATTTGTGTGAGGAGCTAGACAGAGCCATCAGAAAGAAGATGACCCCAGCAAGCTCCCTTCAAGATTTGGAGGTGCTCTTGTTAGAAAAATGAGAAAATATTCCCAAGGACACCACAGACACCCTTATCAGCAGCATGCATTGGAGATGTAGGGCCATCATTGAGACCAAGGGTGGAAACACCAAATATTAATGGTTTCTACCAAATAAACTTGTATATATTATTCTGTTGTCCTTCTTTATACTTTATCCAATTTTCAAGTCTCTACTGTGTGTTTAATATATGTTTTTATTACAAAGAATAAGTATTTCCTATTGCAGAATTATACTGGGGTATAAAAAAAAATCCATTATTATTTTGAAAGCCACTGTACAACCCAGTACCTTTCAAACATGTAACTTTCTTATTGGATGGTCATGATTCTAAATCAATTACAATGATCCTGACATAAATAAAGAAAAACTTTATTCATACAAGTTGAAAAATTCTGGTTTAAGAATACAGGTATTGTGTAACATCAATTGCATGGTAAGTTTTGTTTCTAGCAATAAATTCTGTAGAGATAATGCTGATAGACAGATGTTTTTTTTTATAAAAAAAATAGGTATAGAAGATATGTAAAGGATGACTGGAAACAAGTAGAAAGAAGGTACCAGGTGTTGTGCAAATAAGACAAGATATGGTAGATAGTATATGTTGATAGCAGATATCAGAATGCAGATTTATTTATGACAATTAGATTAGTATTTATACTGATGTCTCTATGCTACTATCTAATTGCTAAGTATAAAATGCTATATGAAAAATAAAGGAGTGTATGATTAGTGACATAGAAGTAATACAAAATAAAGAAGTGGTATTAATGGAAGGGAAAATAGTGTAAAATAAGGAGTGTTCAAATTAGGTTATCATACAATATTATAAAAAAACAAGACTGTATAGGATTTGATGGTAGTTATTATTATTCTATAGATGACTTTATATAAGATACAGATTTAGGTAGGTAAAACTTTGTATATCCCTTTTGTAAAATGATCAATCAACCTCTTACCAAAGAAAGAAAAACTTTAATACTATATTTGGGCCTTTTAGATCAAAAATAAAAACTTTATCTGCTAATATAGATAATATATTTAAGAAATTTAGTAATAAATATAATGTTACTAAGACTTCTAATATAAAAGTATACAATTTATAGTATAAAGTAGTATTATTAATTAAAAATATAAAATTGTTTTCTGAAAAAAATTATATTAGACCTAATAAAATTAAAAAATTATGGTTTGATAATAATTTCAACTTTAAATATAATAATAATTTAAATAAAGATATTAATATTAATTATAAAGAAATATATTATAATATAAATCTTGATGATTTAGAAAAAATGCAAGATAAATTCTTAAATCTATCATTAGAACATGAATTATATACTTCTAATAAAAAAAATAAAGATTACTACTTTTGTATTATCTGTAAATGTATATAATAATAAAATAAATACAATGAATTTATAAAATTTTTAAAATAAATATAAATAAACTGAAAATTAAATATTATAGTATTTTATAATATATAAATATATATATATAATATAAAAATAAATTATGAAATTAATATTTAGTAACATAAATAAATATATCAAATCTGAAGATAAGAAGTTAATTATTTTAAATATTATACCTAAAAAGATGTTTATCAGTATAATATAATAGATAAATTGATTATCATTAAAATCTATCTTTTGATATTTTAAATTAATTTATATTTTATTATTGTTAAATTGAAAATACAAGTATATAGTAATATTTATTAAATGTTCTCTTTTAATAAAAATAACAATTGTTAAGGGGTAGACATTTTAATAGTTTTAAATAAATTAATAAGATTACATAGTAAATTAATGATAAATTGTATTAATAACTATTTTTTCTTAAAAAAAAACAACTAACTTTTATATATAATCTAATTATGGAATCTGTCTAACTATAAATTTAAAATTCTTATCTAAGTGTATAGTTTTAATTTTTGTTATTGATCTATATATTATTCTATCATAATTAATATTTAAATGTATTTGTTATTATAAATCTCTATATTTTTATTAGAAACAAAACAAGAATACTTTGGACAGGTAATCATTATCTTTTTATATATCTTTTTATATATTATAGTGTATCTTGCATATACCTAGAAATATTTAGCATTATCTAAATTTAAATAATATTATAGAATTATAAAAAAGATTATTTCTATTGAATATATATAGTTACATGTTATCAATTATTTTATGTTATGATATAGTATTAGGATACTACTCATATAGATGTTTATTTTTTAAATCTATATATTGTCTAATGATATATAAACAAGACCTTCAATATAATAGAATATATAGCAACTATTTAGGCTTCAGATATATTAGATGTTCTAGCAATATATTTAATAAACTTATAATATATTTTTAGATTAAAAAAAAACCTATATATTATAAAGATATAAAATACACCTATATAAAATATTTTACATGTTTTAAATAGCAATAATTTCTTCTTGCTGGATACTGCCAATATATTGTAATTAATAATTAATCTTTTTAACTTTATAACAACAATATTAAATTTCAAAAAAAATTATAAGACTCAATAACAAAATACTTTATTAAATTCAAAAGAATATTAGATTCAGAAACAAGGATACTTTTATTAAAACAATTTTGACATGTTTATTTATACTAAATAGACAGGTGACTGTGTTATTAAGAATAATCTATTACTGTTTTAGGATACTTGATAATAATGGCCTGTTCAGTGGACTTTAATATGCAGTGTTTTAACTATGAATTATGTTATAGAATAAAGACTGAGATTGTTCAGACAGGTAGATTTACAAGACTGAACAAAGATAATTTTTATTGAGTAAAGAAAGGTTTATTATTTATACTTTTTGTGGGTGCTTATCCTTTGGTGGCTTCTACCTTATGGTAGTTATGATAGTCAACCTTATGACTGCTTCAAAATTACAACTAAATGGTTGGTGGGGACATTCTACCTTATGGTCAGTGTATATATTACTACCTTATAGTAGTATTAATAACTGCCACCTTATGGTTGGCTCATATGTTTTACTTAATTGTAGTATTATTAGATTCAACCCTATGGTTGGTTCCTGGGATAAGCACTCCATTATTGAAACCATTAATTATTATGAGTCTTTACTCAATTGACTCTGATAGGTCAATATTGTTCTGTTAGAATTATTAATAAAGATGGCTCTTGTTAAGTGTCCAATAGTACACTGAGCTTTAGAAGGTGATTTGTAGTTACAACCAATCAGTGAGATGATACAGAGATGTACTATGTTACTTGTGTGCACTCAAGCTTTCATAGAGTATTCTGAATGTCACAGCACACTACTTGTGTTGACCTATTCATAGAGAATTTTTGGATTGAAGTTGGAACACAACAGTGTGTGTGCAGAATAATATCTGTTGTAATCATGAAGACAACAGTAGCAGTCCCAGACCAATTATTAAGTTGTCTCCTTTTTACAATGTAATTCATAGTTAAGACACCACATATTAAAGTCTACTGTACAGGCCATTATTATCAAGTATCCTAAAACAGTAATAGATTATTCTTAATAACACAGTCACCTGTCTATTTAGTATAAATAGACATATAAATTTTTTTTAATAAAAGTATCTTGTTCTTGAGTCTAATATTCTTTCTTGGAATTTAACACATAGTACATCTCTGTATAATCTCACTGATTGGTTGTAACTACAAATCAACCTTCTAAGCTCAATTTATTATCAGATACTTAATGAGCTACCTTCATCTATAAATCCTTAGTGGATTAAATAAGACCTATCAAAGGCAATTAAAAGTGAAGACATAATACAGTGTTACATCAAAAATCTAAAATATTTTTTACATTCCAATATGATTCTTGTTTATGGAAATACTTATTCTTTGTCATAAAAACACACAGTAAACATACAGTAAAGACTTGAAAATTGGATAAAGTATAAAGAAGGACAACAGAATAATATATACAAGTTTATTTGGTAGAAACCATTAATATTTGGTGTTTCCACCCTTGGTCTCAATGATGGCCCTACATCTCCAATGCATGCTGCTGATAAGGGTGTTGGTGACAGTCTTGAGTATTTTTTCCCACTCTTGCACCAGAAGAGCCTTCAGATCCTGGAGGGTGCTCCTTGGGGTCATCTTCTTTCTGACTGCTCTGTTGAGCTCCCCCCAAAGATGCTCAATTGGGTTCAGGTCAGGGCTTTGAGAGGGCTGCCCCTCCATTGTGACTATGCCTCTCTCATCCTTCCATTTCCTAGTCTCCTTACTAGTATGGCAACTGGAATTGTCCTCTTGAAGAACATAGCCTACCACTGGATCCAGTGCCTTAAGACGCGCCAGCTTGGGGCAATAGGCCATTTCTAAAATACTGGTGTATTTGGCACTATTGATGGATCCCTCCACCACAGCAAGTCTACCAACACCTTCACCAGAAAAAAAACCCAGACCATCACACTGCCACCACCAAACTTCATTGTTGGCTTCACATTCTTTGGGAAAAGCCCCTCCTTCTTCTTACACACTACTCTGGTATGGCTGTTGTTGCTCATTAGCTGAAACTTTAACTCATTGGACCAGATGACCATTTTCCAGTCTTCCTTGTTCCAGTGAAGGTGGGCTCTGGCCCAAGCAAGCCTCAACTTCTTGTGCTTGTTGGTGAGAGCAGGCTTTCTAATCACCCTGCAAGAAGACAGGCCAATCTTCATTGTTTTTTCAAAAGTGCTCATGGACACTTTGGTGGCCATTTCCTGCTAGAGCTTCTTTATGCTCTGGAAAGGGTCCCTTGCCACCTTGCAAGAAACTTTTCTCTTGTCTCTCTCCTTCAAGACAAGCTTGTGTTCAGAGCTCTTGCCTGCCTTGAAACATTCAGTTTCCTTGTACTTTTTCATGATGAGACTGACAGTGGGCTGACTGACACCAAACATAGCTACAATGTCTGTCTGTCTGGTGCCATTTACAGTGGCCTTGTGAACAATGAGTCTGCAAGTGAAATCATTGATATTTCTCTTTCTGTTTCCAAGAGGCTTGGTGGTTTGTTCAGTAGTGTTAGACATGATAAATATGAGTGGAAAAAAAAGAAATGAGAAATGTGTAAAAAAAAAAGTTTTTTTTTTATAGCAAAATTAGAGTCAGAAAATAAAAAATATTTTAGATTTTTAATGTGACACTGTAGATGGCTCTATAATGGTGTGCTTATTCAATAAACCAACCATAAGGCTCCAACGTGTAGTCTACCATTAGGTAGAACAGCTACACCTATGTAAACTACCATAGGATAGATCATCTACACTAACTATACAGTTGCATCTATCAATAAGCTATGCCACAGACTAATCATTAACTACCAAAAGGTAGAATGCCACTGAAGGACAAGCACCCACAAGAAAAGTATAAATAGTAAGCCACTCTTCACTTTAATAATAATTATCTTTGTTCAGTCTTATTATTATCTACTTGTCTGAATAATTACAGAAATCATTCTTTCTAAAAATGCTTTTTTTCTAAAGATCTAACAATGTTCTTATTTGCAACCTTAATATTCTGTTGTTAAATCATGATCAGTACTATTTTATAAAAAACCAGGGACATTACCTGACTATCTGAATAATTTTTTGTATTGTTATGGTCTGCAAAAGTAAATATTGTGTATGGTTGGCATATATAATTGTCTGTTTAAACACTGAATGCTTAACATCTGCTGTATGTTGAAAGTTTGTTAAACTTTGTTTGGAGCTGTATTAATTGGTAAAGGTGATTGTAGTTGTAAATAGAGTGATTTGACTGTTTCAAATATATTTTTTGGCTGTCTGTCAGAATTAATAATTAATATATAAAAAAAGATTGATTATGATTGGATCTAAAGAGTTATCAAAACTGTTTGTTGTTGGCCCAACATTAGGCTTTTTAAGAGTGAAGTATATTTATAAGTTAATTAATATTTTATATGTTTTGCAGATATAAAAATCTAAAAGCTTTATAAATATTTTATAATTTTTATTATTTATTAAAGTATTAGATAATCTTATCTTATCAACTATCTAAAAATTAGATAAAATTATTATATATAATTTTGTTTTGCTGTTAGTTTATTATTTTAAATTATAGTAATGATTTTTTAATATCTATTAGTTCTAAATCTATATTTTAAAAAATATTAAAACTTATATATATTATATTTTTAAATAATATATTATTTGATAAATCATCTATGTACCCCAGCATCTATTCTTAAGCTTAATATTAACAGTAAATTAAAGATCTTATTTCTAAGTATTAATTTATAATTATCATTATTATCAATACTATTAATTCAAATATTATTATATATACAGCTTTGTGGAGTTAAAGGGAGTGATGACTTTGATACAATATCTTTTTATTTATTTATTATAAAGCATTCATAATGTTTATCTACTAACTTTAAAGAACATATACAAACTTATAATATTTAATTATATATATAAATTATAATATATTTTTTTAATAATCATATTAAATTATAAAGTTTTTTATTTTTATTTTATAATTTCTTTAAAAATTATAAAGATTTTAAAACCCTATTAATATATATGATAGAGGATCTATTTATATTGATAAAACACTTCTTTATATCAATTGATTAAACCCCCATTCTAAGGCATCCATTTTTTATGTTTTAGATCAATTAAATTTTATAAATACAACTAATATTAGAATTTATTTAAAGTGTAAATTTGTATCAGTAGAATAATTTATATATTACTCTTTTATTGTTATATCAGATAATCCAAATCATATCACTAGATAAAGTTTTATATTATTAATTTTATATATTAGATATTTATTATATAATATATATAAAATAAATCATAATATATATTATTTATTTAAGAACAAGATTTAGATTAGAGATACAAATAGCTTCTTATACATAATATAGACTTAATATACTATGCTTGTCTCTCTTGTAAATTTGTTCTATATTTAGACTTACTTTATATTATCTAATAAATGTTTTAGAATCTATACACCAGAAGATTTTTGGGATATATAAGGAAATATACTGAGAATAAAATTGTAATATTCTTATGATTGGCTAATGTGATTGAAAAGGCCTTTTTGCTGTCTAAATGATCAATTTCAAACTCTGATTGCCTGTTTAAGCAGTGACAATTGACTTTGCAATTAAAAAGTATAGAATTGGCTGTAAAGACAAGAAATAGAACAAGAATCCACTTAATATTACAACTCAGTCACTGATATTCTTCTCTTAACATAATGTGTTATTCTTAAGCCCACAGTATTTGCAGTGTAACAATGTTTAAAAAATATTTATTGTGGGACTTGCACTGAATTAACTCCAGTGATCATTGTCCAAAAGAGAGAGCCAAACTTAGTTGTGTTGAGAACAGTGCATTCATTCATTGACACAATGTCTATGACTTGTTCAACAATTATCTTGTTGAGGGCTACCTCAATGGTGGTGTTCAGGGGAAAGACAATATTGTTTCCAATATTATCCTTTAGGCCCAAGGCAAAGAAAGAAAAAGGTTATAGGTTTCTTTGGCAAAAGCCAGATGTTGTAGTTGTGGGTGAGTAGATGAGTTTTGACCAAAGGCAAGTTTGAAGTTATAGGGAAGAATGGTGGTCATATTCTTTTTCTTATCAGTGGCAATGATTTGACCAAAGAGAAAGAAAGAACCAGAAGAGAAGGAAAAGAGACCAGCCAGACCAACAACAATGCTTTTTGAGCTGCTGTTGTTATCAGCAAGCTCATGGGAAATGGTCAGGGGATGCATCTCTTGGAAGACCTTGACCTCAGCCCCAGCAGTAAAAAGACCATCATGACCAGACACATGCCAGTACCCACCTTGGAAGATGTGTACTGACATGTACTTTTTGCCAAAGGAAATGGCAACATCTTGAGAGGGCAAGTGTCTGTTGGTGAAGATTATCCTTTCATGGATAAACTTGTTAAATTGTTCATCTCTCTCTGTCTCATAGTGGACAGGTGAAGCAAAGCAAGTGATGTCTTTACAGAGATGACTGAGAAGATGGTGTTTGAGAGTGCTGCCAATTGTTGGTTTATTAGCAGACTTGGTGGGTACTGCCAACTTATCATATATGGCAATTGCCCTGGTCAACACTCCAACAACAGAATCCACATTGTCCAAATAAACATGCAAAGATGTTTTAATTATTTGCATGTAAAGGAGAGACACAAGAGAACCAAGCTTAACAAAACAGTTATGAATAATTGCCTTGGAAGAGTCATTGGCAATAAGGTTTTTCTGAATCAGTTGATTCAGTATGGTTGGCATGCACTGGACAATAATCTTAAGATCTCTTCCAAGATACAACCCACACAGGTGAAAAGGAGTGTGATGGTTTCTTGCAAAAGATTTGTTGTTGTAGTTGTGGAAGCTTTCTTTCAAGTGCTTGATTTCTGGTTTGGTAAAAAATGAAACCATGCCAATAACAAGATTCTTGGCAACACCAAGAAGAATAGTGTGCAAGATCTCCACCAGGCAATCCTTGGAAGGATCCTACAACTTGAGGAACAAAAGGGCTTCACCACCAGTTAGCTTATAGCCAGTGCTGGGGTTACTTCTCAAATTGGTATTGTTGGGGTTGTTGGTGCAGTGTTGATACATCTCCACCAACTCTTCTCTTTTTCTGGAAGGGGCACCATCCACTACTCCACTTCCCTTCTTCCAGTGGCACTTCCTGCATGGAAAATTTGCACTTGTACCAAGACTGCATGCAATTGTTGCATGCATAGGGTTGTCCACCATAATAAGGTACACCTCACCAACAACAAGAACAGGTTCACCAAACTCAACATCAAACATCTCAACTCCACTCTCCAACATCTTCAGGTCTTCCACAATGTCAGAAAGCATCTCTACCACCAACAACTTGTTACTGGTACAAACAAAGAACATGTTCTCTGTCTTATTCTGTTCCTTGAATGCCATGGTGGCAGGAGACAGAGCCCAACTCTTGAACTTGTTCCACTTCTTGGTGGTGTCCCCACTTGTATCATCTGAGAACAAGTTCAGAGGCACAATCTTGACTGGCATTAACTGTCTATAGGGGCTAGCAGTGGCTCTCTTGAGAGGGTGGTAGGTGGTGGAGTTGATGTGGGTGTGGGTGGGAAGTTAAACATCTCTAGCAATGTCCAAAGTGACAATGCTGCTGCCAAGAGAAAAACCAGTTGCTTCTTCATAAGCATCAGCCATCAGTCTATCAAATGAAGTGAAGAAAGAGGCAAGCTTATATGTTGTTGTTGTTGCTGTTGTTCCACTAGGAGAAGTGTGCACAATATCCCCAACCCAGAGATTCACAGGAGTGCTCTCAATCTTAACAGTCACCATAGGGTGCTGGAAAAGAGGGTGGGTTCTTCACTTCTCTCCCTGAGTTACAGAAACTTGTTGGTTGGGAGTTCTGTCTGGCAGGGCAGAGAGCATTGCTGTTTTCTTGGGGTTGGTGGTGAGCAGCCTCAAGTGCTCTGAAGGTTTGTTCATGGAGAACTGGTGGGTAGTGGTGGTGGGGGGCAAGCCCTTGCAGGTCTCAATGACTGCAACTTGGTGGGTGGTGGTAGGAAACTTGGGGACATGGCTTCTCACTCTCTTCTCAAGGTTGAGAACCCTGTTTAAGGCAGGAATTTTCTCTTGAGGATTGGCAAGGCAAGCCTCTCTTACATCCTTACACAGAGTAAGAATCTCCCCTGCAAATCTTCTCAAGATGTGTTTCTCATTCTCAGTGAAAAACGATGCATGATCATCTCTAACTTTGATGAGAATGGGAACACACCATTCACAGAGGCAACATTCTCAAAAGTGTTGTTGTTACTGTTAAAATCTTCTTCTCCAGCAGCCCAAACAGGTTCCTCTTCAAGCACATCCTCATCTTCAACAGCAATTTCTGGCTCATCATTACTATCATCTTTTACACAAAAGATGGTGGTGATGGCAGGGATAGATCTGTAAACAATATCAAGAAAGCATAATTAGTTTGGTTCTTATTATTATATGCCTCTGCTTTTATGATAAATACCAAGAAGAAGATTCAGCCATGGAGCTATTCATAGTAGAAAATAAGCAACATGACTTTTAGACTTGAAATTATTCTTACATGTTGTGTGTGGCAATGTGTGCTTTCAAAATTCCTTTTGTTTTTAATGCCTTTTGACAGACAGGGCAGGTGGGAATTTCATTCTTCTTGAAGTTGATGGTGTTGAAAGACATGGTAAAAGAGATTTCAATGGAAGTTAGAAAGAGAGTGAGCTGTTTGACTTAAGTATTTTGACTTAATAAATTATTGGAAAATGGAGACTAAAGTGATACATCACCAAAATAAAATTATTTTCTTATTCTTTGGTCTGTTATTGTTTTTTTGTTTTTCACACTGCCCATACAACTTGATACTTAATTACTTGTCCAGATGAGCACAAATGAGCAAGGTAATGTGTGGTTATTAACAAAGATAAACAATAGAAGGGGCTTGTAGACACTACCAAAGGCTATTTTTGAAATAAAAATGTAAGCAGTGTCATCATCTGGGCTTGAGCTCATTGCAATACACAAGACATAAAACTGACTCTTCTTTTAATAGATAACATATGGCTTATTATTCTCAAGACAAACACCAAGTACAAGGTAAGCATACTATCCCTTGATTGAATTATTACTAATACACTCCTTTCTGTTATTAGGCAATTCAAGTCTCTTCTCAAGTCAGCCTTAGGTGGTCTTCTTCCTTCTATATGGTCTAAGGTGTCTAGGGTATACTCCTGAGCAAAGTAATATATCTCTCAAGAATAAAGCAAAAGGTTTTTAGGGTATAGATTTTACTGCTATGAAGGAATACACCTAGAACAGCAATAGCTATAGTAATAGTATATTATTAGTTACAGTATTATTAGCTATATTATTATTAGCTATAATAATATAATAAACAATTTTATTTATAAACAATATTTATTATTGATAATATAATTTGATATTGAGGTATTCCACAAAAGGAAAGAAAAATTTAGATACTTGCAAACCTTTGATTTTAAACACAGTTCCATAAAAGGCAAGATTTTTTTACGTAAAAAGGATAGTGTGTATCTGGTTAAAAGCCAGAAAAATCTCCTAGTGTGTAGTGTACTTATAGGCAATGAAAGATCTTAGAGGCATGTAGAACTTGAGTGAGAGCCACTACAAACACAAAGACTGCACACAAAAGAGGAAATTAGGGAATGTACTTAACAAAATGGTCTTTCTGCTAATTCAGAAAGACAGATACCAGAGACCAAAGAGTGTTCACCAACAGTAGTGACAGAAACCAAAAGAGGGTATGTAACCTACAGTGTTACAGGGATGGGAAAGGAAATAGTGATAAAACAGAAAATATAAAAGAAAAAAGGGAATACAGACTGTTACAATATTTAGAGCAAGCTTAGCCTCTACAATAAGAACCAGAAAGTACAAAGGAAGATGAATAATTTATTAAAGAGGTCTATCCTACAATATTTATACACAATATTTACAAAGGAATATGAGTCCTCTATGTCTAGCTATTTTATTCTGAACTTCACTGCATTTCATAGTAATTCAAGCTGACTGATAGACATTCTTGTCTATCACTACAGTTTTATTAAAATTAAACTCCCTATCTTGTTGTCTTTAATCTTGAGTATCAAAGGAATCTGGCCAGTTAACATGTAGTTAAACTCTGCTCTTTATTTATTCAAATGTATACTTCTTTTATACTTATTTTCTATTAATATTTTACTGCTATAAGCTATGATATAATGTATATTTTCTGATGATATGATGCAAGAGTGTCAATGATATAATACAAGAGTATTTTGTACTGCTTGCACATCACTAGTACCTTTTGTCATTTTCCTCTTTTGGTTGCTCAGGGACACAAATGACAAACATCCATTTTTGGAAGTAGTCTTATAACATTCATAAACAATATATTTTACTGATAATACAATTTGATATTGAGGTATCCACAAAAGGAAATATTATTTTTGATATCCACAAACCTTTTGTTTTAAACACAGTTCCATAAAAAGGCAAAAAAATTTCAGTTTTAAAAGGCAGATATTATCACTTAAAGGCCAGAAAAATCTCATTGTGTGTAATTGGCCACTTTTTTGAATTTCAATTCAACACTTTTTAGAGATTTATTTGGTCTACAGTATTTTGTGTTTAAAAAATATAATACTTGGTGAAACTAAATCTGTTTTATAGACCACACCAATACAAACGTTTCAGAAACAAGTATAATTGTTAGGCCATTAGCAAATGGGTGTAATTATTGGGAACCTAATCTAAAGATAACAAGTCATCATTGCACTGGGGGGAAAGCAGTTTTTTTTTTTTTTAGTGAGATTATCTTTGAATTAAGCTGGAAATAAAGAATTTACAAAGACAATTATAAAATAGGTAGATAGACATCACTTATTTGCATGGATGGCTGTGGAAGAAGTAGGGGAGGAGAAAGTTGCTAAAAGTAGTTACAATAATGGAATGTTTCAGAAAAGTAGTATATATAATACCCAATTGCACATTTCAATGAAAAAAAAGAAGTAAAAGCAAATACTTGGATTCCTTAAGAAGGGTAGTATAAGCCCAAGGTCAAGTTAAGTTGTTGGTTCTTGCTCTGTTCCTGGTTGTTCTCTTGTTTGTCTGTTTTGTTTGTCTGTTATTAGAGAAGGTTGCTGTTACCTGTTCTCTTATGCTCCTGTAGATCCTGTACCAAAGTGTCCTTCCCAGACTACTACTCCCATTGTCCTTTCAACCATCTAAGCCAAGTTCTCCCCAACACACTGCCCTTTGCTTGCCAACCCCCCACATATACAATAGCAGCCAGCCTTCCCCAAGGTCCTGCAAGTCTCAAGACAAACCCCATTGCCCAACTGAACACAATTTAAAAAATCATCATACTTTTCCCCAGAAGAGTTAAGAAAAACTAATGCAACACTAAGATGAGATTGAACCAATTTGAGACTATTTCAAAGTCATTGAGATATATGGGCCAAGATGATTTTTTTTCTTTACTTCATTTTAACTTTATTAGACAATTTCATTTATTCCACACTGATCAGACCACAATTTTTAAGTGTCAAGACTCAATAGGACATAAATAGAATAGAAAAAGATTGCTGACAGTCAACAAAAAGCATTGGTGATATGATAAACTTTTTTATTTTACAAATTAAATTTGTGCAAAAAAAAAGCATTTCTTGAGAAGTACATAATATTCTGGCTGCTTATACAAATGTATGTGTTTGTGTACACAGGGTAAAAAGTAATGAAAGAAAGAAGAAAGGTAATTAAAATTCAATAGAGGTCTTTATTTTCTTGGGTTTGCAGATATTAATTATTGTGTTTATTTCATAAATATTTGGTGATGGTATTTTGTGCTTGAAAAGAACTGTCTTGTCCTTCTTTGTAGTATATAAGAGCTCATAAAGGCTGATCAAGCATTTGATATCATCCAATTTCATTATGAAACCAGGTAACTCAAGGATTGATTTAGGAACTTCAATACTATCAAATTCAAAGGCAGAATAAAAACCACCATCATGTTGTTGGTACAGATATACAATCACACAGTGTCTTATATAATGAAAAACTATATGTAAATACATTTTGCAATAGCAAGTAACAAATACTAAATTTACCAACTGCTTGCAACAAGACAACATTTTCCACATCTTTATTGTCAATAGTATCCTTGCCAAATACATATAACCTGAGCAAATCTCAATGTGTACTAACAGTATTATTTTTATATAATCTGCTTTTACTTCACAGAAGCCAGTAGAACAAAGATTTGTCTTTGACTGACAATGCAACTGCCATCATCAGGATATCTATTGCCCAAAGACTCCATTGCTTTATTTAGCCTAGTTACAGAAAAGCTGTTAGCATATATATTTTTTGGTATGATGATCAGACAATCTTTGCATTTGTACCTACCATCTGTACATCAGTTTCTTTTGGGGATCATGAAATATAGGACTGAGGAACATATTAAGATAATTAGTTATTAATTGAATTCTTTGACCTCTTCATCTATAAGAATATTTCCAGGTAACTTGTTTATACTATGTACTACATATTAGACCTCCAAACAGAAATATTTCATTGGGTCATGTATGTTGTACTTACAGGTTTATCAATATATTAATTATCTTGGAATCCAATGGGTCAGCAGCTTGTATAAATTATGTAATTTTACTTTAAGTGCTTTACAATCAGATTTTTCATTTACACTCTAAAAAAAAAGAATGTAAGCAGTCAAAGTAAGTCAGATGTCATTATTAGATACTCACTCTGAAGATGTTGATTAGTTCAATGAATAGATTCTTCTCCATCTTTATATCCTGGTTAACATATTTATTTAAGAGTTCCATGTGAAATTCTTGAATATTGTTGAGTCCAATTATATTTGACATTGTTTGGTTGTGCTGGTCTTTTCACAACAATACTGTGTGATATAAATATCTAAATTGGTGCCATTCAGAATCTGTACTAATGAATGATGCATATAAAGTCTACTTACAATATTTTATGAATATTGGCATTAATAAATAAACCAGAAGACCTTGCTTCCTGATATGATTTTAATTGAAACTTCTTGAAGCTATTGCTAAAGTTGTGACCATTCTTTAGTATATGTGGTGAGGCAGTATTAGAAAGTAAGGCTTGCTCAAATTCAGTGGTATTTTTATCATTTAGTTTATATGAAATTTCATCTACTGTTTCATCTTCTTCATCACTCATACAAGAGCTTTCTACTTCACTGGATTGTTCAATTTCATTCTCTTTTATCTCTTTCTCTTTTGTTGCATTTTTATTTTATTAGAAGAAAAAATTAACATAAACCAGATTGTAAGTGAGCCTTATTCAATAAATACCTCTAGTTGCTTTCTAATCTTTTGTCCACTAGTCTTAATAGATGCTTCTAAAGTTTTATTCCCTTTGATTTCGACTGTATTATTTAGCTTAGAAGATGACCACAGTTTTTCAAGATCCACCTTTAAGCCTGGACCTTGTTTTTGCTTGGGAAACTTTTTTTTTGTATTCTTTATTGACTAAGCCAACACGTTATGACATGCGGCACTTAAATAATAATAAAGGTCACATGGACTGAGCAAAAGGAAAGGAAGAAAGAAACTAGTTAAAATGGATAATACATGAGAGAAGAAAGAAAGAGAAAGGAAGGAAGAAAAAGCACACTTCAAGACACCATGGACTGCATAGCCACCACCAAAGAAGAAGCCTTACTCACCACAACACTAGGGAGAAAAGGAGCAGAGTCAAAAATAAAAGCCCAGTGGGCATGCCAAATTGCCTGCACTGTAGTGACCACTACCAGAACACTAAGGTCAACATCTGGCAGAGAAGGAGGACAACAAGAAAACAGCAAAGATTGGACATCCTTGAGATGCCAAGAAGGACACCAACAAGAGAGAACAACACTCCACATATGCCTCTTCCCAGAACAGAGAAACAGAAAATGATCCTGGTCTTCCACCAAATCAGAGCAGAACAAGCAAAGGGGAGAAGAAAATTGGACAGGCAGGACACAGTGCATTCTGCTGCAAGGGGGCAAATGACCCCAAAGAGCTTTCCACCAAACATTGCAAGTGTTGTAAGGGATCCAAAGATGCCAGAAATGCTTCCACACAATTGCAGAAAGAGAATGAGAAGACAAAGGAGGCAGCAAGTGGCATTGAAGAGAAGAAGTGTGGGCCTTGACCAGACTTTGCTTGTTAATTTGTATGATCTCCAAAAGAGAAGAAAAGCCAGTGGATGGTGGAGAGGTGGAAGATGCCATTACAAAGCCAGACAAGAACCATGGCCAGAGCACAATTTGCCCAGAGTCCAGAGCACAGAAGAAAGAAAGGATGTGATACTTTGCAAAACCCAATTGTGCAATATGCTTCTGGCATAGACAACCAAAGCTATCCAGTTTGAAAGCATGGAAGACAAACACCTTGGCAAAGTTGAGCTTGGGTGCAACAAAAGGTGGAAGGAAACCCCAAACAGTGGACAGAGGCAATGTTAGCAGGGTAGGAGCATCCATAATAACATGCATTGGGAGAGAAGACACAGGCAAAGAAGAGCAACCACAATGAATTGGGTGCAGAGAAGACAGACAGTTGCACAGATGGCAAGGAAACAGAAGAGCAACAGAGGCAGAAGAAAATCTAACTAGCTAAGTACAAAAGAAGAAGTAGTAGTAGACAAAGAAGAAAAAAAAAGAGTTGGTTAAGAGAGGAAGGATCCAACGTAATTGAAGAGCCTTTTGCTGGCTGGCAGGGTCTAACAAACCAATGCCACCACACCTACAAGGTTGGCACAACAGATCCCACCCAGGACTACCAAAACCAAGGTTAAGGTATCCACAAACAAGTCCATGGACAGCAGCAAAGAAAGAGATGGGAGCAGGGGTCACATACAGGATGTGCCAAATGGTGCTAAGAAGCACAGAGTTGGCCACAAGGCTCTTTCCCCAGACAGAAAGATGGCACTGTGACATAGTGTCACACTGCTTCTTCAACTTCTCCAGTAGGGTTGCACAGAAACTATTCAGCTGGGCTGGATGGGAGGACAGGGGAAAGCCAAGGTAGCAAACAGCAAAGACTGCATGACAATCATGGCGGCATGAAATGTCAGAGGCATCCAGCACAGGTCCCCAGTCAGGAACAAAATGCCCTGAGAGAGCAACTGCCACAGTCTTGCTGAGGTTGACCCAAGCATTAGATGCCAGGCCAAACACTGAGAGAATCTCAAGAAGAGAAGTGAGCTCACCAGGAGACAAAAGGAACACCAGAAGGTCATCAGCATAAGCCAATGCCTTCAAGGGAGGAGGCAGCACCAGAGGAACAATGGAGGACAACAACAGAGAAACACTAAAACAGAAGCCTTGAAGAGAAGAGGAAGCAAGAATGGTGTGGAGCAATGGCTCAGAAGCAAGGTTAAATAAAAGAGGAGAGAGAGGATCTCCTTGTTGCAACCCACAACCCTAAGGGAATGGGGAGGACACAAAGCCATTCACATTGATGTGAATCTTGGTTGAGAAAAACAACAAGCACACAGTGTCCACAAAGACCACAGGAAAACCAAAACGAGAGAGCACCAAACAAAGATACCCTGGATGTACCCAATTGTATGCCTTCTCTTGATTCAGCAAGAGAGCAACACCAGGATCCTTTGCCAATTGGGCATGTTGCATAACAAGGCGCGTTAGCAAACCATTGTCAGCAATAAAACAATTGGCCATGAAACCCATTTGATAGGAAGTAATCAGAGGGCCAAGACAAAACCAAAGTCAAGAAGTGATGATCTTGGTGAAGATCTTAGCATCACAGTTGATAAGTGAAATGGGACACCAATTCTTCAAAAGAGATGGGTCACCAGCCTTTGGTAAAAGTACCAACACTGTTTCCAACCAAGAAGAAGGAAAAACACCAAACAATGCATCCTGATACACCTGTTGAGCCAACTCTTGCACAAAGGAATGTCTGAACAACTTTCTTCACAAGGGATAGGGAGGTCCATCCAAACCAGGGCTTGAGTTGCTGGGTGTATTGTTCAAAATAAACAGGATCTCTTCAAGAGTAATCTTGTCAAGCAGAGAGGCAGAAGACAAAGCAGACAAAAAAGCAGAAGAAGGAATGTTGTTGAGCAAAGACTCACCAGAGACAAAGTCAATGGGGTCTGCAGTGTACAGGTCTTGGTAGAATTGGCATACATGCCCAAGCATATCTGCCATCAAGGAAAAAAGATTACCAGTGAGATTGTTTGGACAGGTAGATTAACAAGACTGAACAAAGATAATTTTCATTGAGTAAAGAAAGGTTCACTATTTATACTTTTGGTGGGTGCTTATCCTTCAGTGGCTTCTACCTTATGGTAGAATTCACTCTCTTTGACCTTATGGTTGGTGTCTATATTACTACCTTATGGTAGTATTAATAACTGCCACCTTATGGTTGGCTCATATGTTTTACTTAATTGTAGTATTATTAGATTCAACCCTATGGTTGGTTCCTGGGATAAGCACTCCATTATTGAAACCATTAATTATTATGAGTCTTTACTCAATTGACTCTGATAGGTCAATATTGTTCTGTTAGGATTATTAATGAAGATGGCTCTTGTTAAGTGTCTGATAGTACACTGAGCTTTAGAAGGTGATTTGTAGTTATGACCAATTAGTGAGATGATACAGAGATGTACTATGTTACTTGTGTGCACTCAAGCTTTCATAGAGTATTCTGAATGTCACAGCACACTACTTGTGTTGACTTATTCATAGAGAATCTTTGGATTGAAGTCAAAACACAACACCTTCCTCAGTTCCAACATTTGTTCTTGGCAACTTCAATGCCAACCTCCACCAATGCACAGCCTTCACCAGTGAATGGCTAGTATATCAGCATCAACACTTTCTTGATACCATCACGGCACCACTCTCAGCACCACTACCCACCTTCCACAGCAGTTGTTCTCAGACGTGCATTGATTACATTCTTTGACCCACCGCCATTGCCACTTCTGTACCAGAAGTTCTTTTTGTCAACCCAAGTTGTACTGACCATAGTCTGCTTGTGGTTTTGATCTCTCTGTCTTGCCCCTCTGGACCTGGTGTCTGGAGATTCAACACAGTGTACCTGGATCACAATGAGTTTGAGGATTTGTTAGTAGATCTGCTGGATTGTGCTTCCTTTCTTCTTCCTGTGGATGTCTCTGTTGGTTGTTGCTGGGATTTGCTCAAGCAAGCCATCAGGCATCTTTCCTTGGCCTATGCCAAGAATTATCAACATCACTGTCAGTCAGTGGAGCATCAGCTCAACCGTACTTGCACACAACTTCTTTCTTTGTCACCCTCTCTGGATCTTTCTAGTGTTGAGGCTGACCTTGCCAATTTACAGCAGACCCAAACCACCAATCTTCCCCAGCATGCTGGTGTCAAGTGGTGTGAACAGGGCAAGCAATCCAATTCCTATTTCTATAGGACTATCAAACAATGAACGGCTGCAAAGTCCATTACCTTGCTTTGGGATCCTGTTTCTGGTTGTTGTGTTCTGAATTCAATCCAAAGATTCTCTATGAATAAGTCAACACAAGTAGTGTGCTGTGACATTCAGAATACTCTATGAAAGCTTGAGTGCACACAAGTAACATAGTACATCTCTGTATCATCTCACTAATTGGTCATAACTACAAATCACCTTCTAAAGCTCAGTGTACTATCAGACACTTAACAAGAGCCATCTTCATTAATAATCCTAACAGAACAATATTGACCTATCAGAGTCAATTGAGTAAAGACTCATAATAATTAATGGTTTCAATAATGGAGTGCTTATCCCAGGAACCAACCATAGGGTTGAATCTAATAATACTACAATTAAGTAAAACATATGAGCCAACCATAAGGTGGCAGTTATTAATACTACCATAAGGTAGTAATATAGACACCAACCATAAGGTCAAAGAGAGTGAATTCTACCATAAGGTAGAAGCCACTGAAGGATAAGCACCCACCAAAAGTATAAATAGTGAACCTTTCTTTACTCAATGAAAATTATCTTTGTTCAGTCTTGTTAATCTACCTGTCCAAACAATCTCAGAAGGAAGTGAGGTGAGTGTCAAAACAAGTAACAGGAAGAAAGGATGGCATTTGCTGTATATTGTGGGTCCATAGACTACCACTACAATAAATGAATCAATGCAGTTTTTGGTGTGTGAGACCTGAACAGCAAGGATCCTATCATCTACAGAAGTGTGCAGATGGGTTAGCAGTAAGTGAGCATGAAAAGAGACAAGGCCACAGTGCTGAGTCCAAAGACTAGACTGGGCTTGGAAGAGAAGATTGAGGGAGGAGTGGTGTTTGGGAGTGGCATGGGTTTCCTGCAGAGCAAGAAGTGACAGAGGAGGGGAAAGGGAATGAAGGTGGCAAAGAGGAGTGACTTGGGAGAAGAACAACTATGTACAAGTGAGGAGAGCTCTCTCACATTGAGGGTCCCTAATTGGATAGGACCAACACTCATAATTCCATGGCGTTGACCTTGGTGGGGTCAGCAGTGAATGAAGAGGAAGAAGCAGCAGGCAAAGGAGTGACAGGCACAGTTTTCTGGGAACAAGTTCCATAGGAGGTGGTCTTGGTGGTGGTGGTGGCATTCTTGCACATGGCAATCACAGCCTCACAAAGGCAAATATGATGCTCAGTATTGTGGGGAGCCCACATGCTGTTGCTGGTGCTGGTGTTAGAGACATTGTACATCTCACTGTCAATCTCCATCAAATCTTTCAGCTTGGTAGTCTTCTCCTGGGAGAGAGACTCCAAAACCTGCCTTGTCAGGGCAATGTCCATGTCCACGTCCATGGCATCCCCATTGTTGCTGTTGTTGCTGTTAGTGGTGGTGGTGGTATTGGTGGTAGCAGCTACCTCTTTGGCAGCCTTCTTGGCAGCACGTTCTGCCTCAGCAGCAGCAATCTCCTTGGTATGCTGTTTGGCAGTGGCTTCCTCAGTGGCCCTGGTCTCTGGATGAGAGGGGCATTCCTGATCATTGGCCTTATGGCCAGCTACACCACAACAGTGGCAACGGGGAGCAAGAGCAGGATGCACCTCACAGTCTTTTTTCAGGTGCCCTTCCTGGTGGCAGTACCAGTAGTAGGGAGAGATGCCCTTGGCACAGATCTTGACAGGGGCACTGATCGGGCCTCCAAGGTGGAGAAAGCAGTGAAGGGGTTGGGCATTGTCCACATCAGAGATGTCCAGAAGAACTGAGGCCTCACCTTGGAAAATCTTGTGCTCATCCACATAAGCACAAAGGTGCACAACCTTGCCATAAGGCTGGAATGCCTTGACAATGGGTGCCTGCAAATCCCTCTTGGGGTGGCAACTGGGGATCTGGTATAGGTTGACCTTTACCAGATTGGCGTCTGAGTCAAGCCCAGCAGAAGCAATGACCCTCATGTTGTTAAAGGACACACCTTCAGAGGTGGCCTTAAGGCATATCTTGGGGTCCTTGAAAATGACCTCCTGAATGAGGTCCTTGGCTCTGGTGTGTTGGGTAGTGATGGCAACCACTGCACCCAGTTGGTGGATCAAGACTGGGGCAATGTCTTGAGACTTGGCCTGTTTGCCAAAGTTGAATACAACACACTCAGGGTGCATTGTGCAAGCCCATGCAGATGTAACAGGGTCCACATGGTGAAGAGACTCACAGCCAGGAGCCATGAAGATATGAAGTGCCTTATTAGGGCAACAAATAAATGGCCTTGGGCCAGTAACATTTTTATTAATGCCATTCCATGGTGTTGTTTTCTTAATCATAAATGCAAAAAAGTGTGATGGTCTGTTTTTGCAGTGTGGTGTTGGCCTATTTAATGAGTGTGAGTTCAAGGCAAAATGTCTCTTAGGAAGCTTGGCAAAGTATGCAGTCCTCATTTTTCTCTCAAGATTAGCTTTGGCATCACTAATTTTGTCAAATTGTCCAATATATATGGAAACAAGACTTTGGTAGTCCAAGACAAAGGCTGCCAGAGAAGGAGTCTTACGATCATCTATATAGGTTTCTATTGCTATGAGTTGGGTATTTTTTAATTATCATAGCAGTAAGATTATGCTTTTTTTTTTAAAAAAAAAATACCCTTTGATAGATCAGACATGTAGGCTTTTTTTCACTTAAAAAATGTGTGATAAAACAAATCTTTTTGAAGATGGCAGTAAGTCAAATGGCTTTTTTCTTTGAGAAAAATTGAATTTTTTTTTGTATTCTTTATTGACTAGGCCGACATGTGAAAAATAGAATTGTCAAAATTATGATGTTGACAAAAGATTGGCATGCACATCACAGACTTCTAAGCAGTATTCAAAAATAATTAATTATGACAAAAGATAAACCACTAAAACCTTTTTCTTTTCTCTCTGACAATTCAAATAGCAGTTAGTTCAAATAGAGGAATCCAACATAGTGTGAGGCTCAAAGGCTGTGAGGCTGGACCCACTATGTTTGGTACAAGGTGTGCGTAATACCCTTGGCCCTTTATTCAATGTGACTGGAGGCTATTTGAGTTGAAGGTTTTGGCTTCAATTAGTGATGACTTTGGAATTCAGCATTGCGTGAGGCTTGAAGGCCATTAGGCTGGACCCATTATGTCTGATACTAGGTGCATGTAATACCCTAGCCCCTCAGTAAAACCTGGTGTTTTTTCATCACCTTGTATTCATCATGGTGTTGATCATTGCCTTTAGGCTTTTTTAGATCATACGTTTGGTAGGCAGAAAAATAAGAGAAAGGCAGTTTATATAATTACTAATCACAATGTCTTGCTTTGGTTGCTTTATCTATTATTGTGCATTTTGCAAACCTTCTTTCTTTTGAGGCCAAGATCAAGTCCTTTTCTAGCAAAGAAAGTATGATTTGTAAGAGCACTATTACATTTGTTACACTTCAAGCTGACTATTGTGATTAATCTGTACGTTTGGGCAAGGGCTTTGTTCTTGAGACACACAGGACCTCAGGAAAGGCTGGCTGCTCTTGTATTAGTATATAATGGGGGGTGCTCTGGTATGGGGAGTGGGGAACTTGACTCTCTATGGCTGCAAGAAGGTATAGATATGATGGTCTGATGGAGGTCCTCTGGCAGTGGGCCTATGGTAACATGAACAAACAGATATATGATAATCTTCCTACCAATGGACCAACAAAAGGGACAGATAAAGAGGACAAACAGGGACAGAACAAGAACCAATGACTATACTTGACCTAAGAATATAAACCACCCTTCTGTAGGAATCCAAGGTATATGATGACTTGTTCTTTTATTTCAATGGTAGAGTTTGCTATTTTATATACTTCTCTTCTGATATATTTTATTACTTCTAGCCTTTTTAGCAACTACACTATTTCCCTCCTTTGCCACAGCCATCCATGCAAATAGGTGATGTCTCTCCACCTATTCTACAAATCTTTTATGACAAACATGATCTTTGCTATAGCATTATTAAATAAAAATCTCCTGAAACTGGTGCCACATTCTGGGTAATATTTGCTAACAAATGGTATTTTGGCTGATACCTCCAGCATTCTATTACCTTACTTTTTTTTGTGGCCATTATTAATCAAAGCAGATAATATTGATTTTTATCCTTTTTTTTTATATATATAAAAAGTAAAATAATACGTTATCTCTATTTTTTATATTTTCCATTGCTATTAAGTTGCTTTGAAGAAATGGCTACAACATTGTTAGCACAAGAAAGCACCACTATTAGGAATGCTAAAACGCATTTACATTGCTTTGAGTATTCTAGTAATCCTCTATTACTTTTAATAAGCAGGAAGTATACAAACCCTTCTTTCATTTGGAAATAGGAAACCACACAACCATCTTTAATGCAGTTTCCAGAATTGTGGTTCCACTGTAAACAAAAGAAAAATAGCACTTCGAAACAGCAACTCTATTGGGGCTGTTTTAAGAAACTTAATTTTTATTAAATATGTGATATAACTTTGGCTATAGTATAGATAGTTGACGTTTTGCCATGCATACACAGTGTTGGAGGTGCATGAGATAAAAGTAGCTCTAGCTAACAACACAAGGAAAACAGTATATAAAAACCACATTATTTGAACATATAATAAACAATCAACCTTTTTGTTAATGTTAAGTATTGTTGGAACTATTAAGAAAAGCAAGGATTGCTTAAAGAATAGTTGCCTAGTTACCAGTTGTGTTCAAATTGTGTGTTGTGTCCCTGCTAGAGACTAAACTACTACCAATTCATCTTGCTAGTAGTTCTGTTGATAACCTTAGTGCCCTTTATTACAAATCTAATTATTTTATCTTGAAGAACGTTTGAGAAGTAAATAAGCTGTAAAGTTTCTAAATCAGTCTGATATACAGTCAAACCTATGGAAATTGGCGTTTTCACAAAAATAATTGTCACTCATAAAAATGATTGGCCAAAAAGCAAAAATGATTGGCGGAAATTGAAAAATAAATATCACAAGCTTGATTCTTTTTGTCATTTTGGCCAAGAATATTTGTCCATGCCAAGTAATTAAATTAGGCAGTTAACTTACAATATTGTCCCTTTTCTTCTTAACTGAATTTTTTTATTTTTATTTCTACTAAAAACATTTTCTAACAATGAGCACATTTTTTTTATGATGGACAAGACAACATTTATAATGAGCAAGAAGAAATTGTTTATGATCTGATGGAGGATGTTCTTACACAAATTGATGATCCAAGTGTAATTCTTGAAACAATTACTAGCCAGAAAACCTATTTAATTGTTAAACGCCCAGAGAAAACTGTTGGACATGGCTCTTCCCAAAACAACTCCAGAGACCCCTCCCAAGCAACCCCCGTTGCTACCCACAAAAACAACACCTACACCACCACTCATAGCTCCCATTTTTTATGCTAGAGCAGCTCAGAAAAGCATCTCTAGTCCTCCTGTGAACCACCATGTAGAGGTGGTTATTGGGTCAGAAGACCCTCATGCTTGTCTCAGGAATGGCAATATGGTACAACAGCTCACTCAATTATGTTTGAGGTTCCCCTTTCTGAGAGTGCAGTATACACTGCATTTTGGCCTGCCTTGAGCAAGGTCTATCCCAGAAGCACTTACTATGGCCTCACGTCTAAGAAAAAGGACAAAATTGAGTACATTGAACTTCATTTTGGTGACAGAGCCTCTTGCAAGAAGGCCTGCACCTCTCCTATTATTGCCAATGGTATGTCCATTTTGGCTCATTCTGTAGTTTCCTCCAAGGATAAGCTGCTTAGACTGAATGTCAACCATCTCCCTCTGCTTCCCTATCATGTTCTTGCTGCTGGTCTTTGTGAGTGCCTTTCTCCCTTTAGTGTAGTTCAGGAGATTATTGTATATGAGGACAACCTCTTCTACCAAGGCTCAGGTTATATTTATATGACTTGCCCTCCAAATCCAGAGAAGCTTCTCAAGACACTGAGTCATTGAGTGACTTATGATAGTAAACATGAGTTCCTGGCTACCTGGCTATGCATGGGAGCCCACTGTAAATATTGTAAAGCAATGGGTCACAACGTGGCCAACTGCCCCAGCAAACCCAAGGAACTATGCTCTTGCTTCTTATGCCATGCTGTTGGGCATTTGCAGTCCAAGTGTACCAGGATTCCTCCCTCAGAGGCAGATCCTAGCAAGCGCCAATGGAAGACTGTCTCTACTACCACAGACATCCCCAAGGCTCCCCAGCCTCCAAAAAATCCTTTAGCTAGGCCTATAATCCCTGCTTCAAAGGTAGCTCTTACTCTTTCTCCTAAGAGTACAAAAGAAAAGTTGCTAGGAAGAAAAGACTCCACCTGTAAGACACCTGCTATTACAATGGCTGGTGTTCTAGAGGGAAGTTCACTCCCAAACCCACCCAACATTCAGTATACAGTACCAGGCACCCTTGACTCACCTCTGCTGACCAAGCAAACGGTGTTTAAAGGGTATACAAATGTGGATACCTCCAACCAAGAGGAGTTTTATGTAGACCCTCATGCTGATAACAATGGAGAAGAGGAAGAAGAAGACTTGGACCTCAAGATGGGAGATGAAGAAGAGGAGACCCTACCACTTTCTTTATGATTAGAGTAGCCTCTATGAATTGCAGAGGGCTAGTAAAAACTGGCCACCTTAACACACACTCCTTATTTATTTGATACCTACACTCCATGAAACTCAACATTCTCACCTTACAAGAAACCCACACCTCCACTCTCTCTATGCAACACTTTTGACCAACAATTCCGCACTTCCTCATCACTATGGTCACCTCACTGTGGCCTGGTATCCTTATCCTCTGACATTACATTCATTAACCCTCTCTTTAGCCTCTGTGGCCACTGCATTACTGCTAAAGTGGTGCATGCCAACATGCTCTTTCCTCCTATCTGCATTTGTGTGGTATATGCACCTTCTACTTCACCCACCCATTCTTCATTCCTTTCTTCTCTCCTTGCCAACTCTCATCTTTTGCCCTCTAACCCCACCAACTTCATCTTGCTTGGAGACCTCAACTATGCACAATATGCATATGCCCATCGACCTTGTCCTGCACCTATGCCTTAGCTGCAGTATGTTCAGGACCAGCTCTTTGACACTATGACACCCAAGGGTGAAAACCCACTGCCCACTTTCCAGAGAGGTGCACAATCCTCCACCATTGACTATATCTTTGCTTTAAAAGACATCTCATCCTACCATGTTCAGTCAGAAGTGACTTATATCAATCCACAATGGACAGACCATTTTCTTCTTTCTTCTTTTAATTTTCCTTCTCTTACAGCCACAGGCAAGGGAATATGGCGTGCTAACCCATGACTGGCCCTGAGGGATGATTTTTGCCAAGAACTGTCTGAATTTATCACTATGACCATTACAGCCTTCTCAGTACGAGACTCACCACAGGTGCAGTTGGACCTGTTGAAGACTGCTGTATGTGGATTTATACAATCCTTTAATAGAAGACCACAGATAAACCTGCAGAAGATGGAGCAATTGCTGCAGAGTAAGAGAGACTGCCTAGTGAAGAAGTTTGCTTCCAATCCTGGTCAGAATTTTCAACTGCCAGTGATTGAGAGGCAGCTTCATGCCATACAATATGAATGCACCAAACAACAAGCCCTTTGTGCAGATAAACATTGGAGAGAGAATGGAGAGACCTCTGCTGGATACCTGAAGAGAACAGTGGAGAGTTGCCAAACTTGCAAGAACATTGCCAGCCTTCGTCACCCTACCAATGACACATTGTATACTTATCCTGAGGGGATGAAAGAAGCTGCAGCTTGCTTTTATGAACAGTTGTATACTCCAGACCCAGTAGATCCAGCAGCACTAGAAGACCCTCTAAGCAATTTGCCACCCAATCTGGTCCTAAGTGACTCTACCAGAGATGCTTTGGATACTCCCTTTCTTCTCAAAGAGATTAAGGCTGGTACCTCTTGCTCTCCATGTGCAAGTAGTCCTGGACCTGATGGACTGCCCTATGAGATATTACAGCTCATTATTTCCCATCCCTTTTGCGCCTCTCTCACCAGACAAGTGTACAATCATGTCCTCACCAAAGGTATCTTTCTGGCTTTGTGGCAACTCACTTGCATCAGTCTCCTACCAAAGAGAGGGGATTTGTCCTCATTGAAGAACTAGCATCCAATTGCCCTGATCAATACAGATGCCAAGGTGTTTACTTGTCTCTTGAGCTCTTGTCTCATCCCTGCTGCTGGTCCACTCATATTGCCCTATCAAACTGGTTTTGTGAAGGGTCGTTTCATTGCTGACAATGGCATGATGACTAAGATGTTGATGGAACATGCATGCACTACAAACTCTACAGCCATCGGGCTTCTACTCGACCAAGAAAAAGCTTATGATTGCATTCATGCAGGATACCTTCAGAGGGTTCTACAAAAGTTTAACTTTTCACCTGCCACTGTCACTTGTATCTGCCAACTCTTCTTCTCTACAATGATACAGATCAACGTCAATGGACACTTATCTCGGCCTCTCCCACAGTTAAGAGGCTTGCGTCAAGGGGATCCATTGTCAATTATTCTTTTCAATCTTGCTTTTGAGCCTCTACTTTGTCGCCTGCTCCACAACACCCAATTCACTAGCATCTGCCCTTCTTTTCCCTCTTCTGCACCACAGCCACCACCCATCAAATTTTTAGCTTATGCTGATGATTTGGTAGTATTTTTTGCCAGACATGGCACCTATGGATCGTCTACAAATACATCTTAAGACATATGCAGCTGCCTCCAATGCTTGTACCAATATACATAAGACCCAAGCCTTTTCTTTGAGTGGAGCACCATTGCCATCCTGGTCACCAGCACTTGCACAGTACCAGATCACGGATTGGCAGGATCAACGGTCACCACACCCACTGATATACTTGGGCTTTCCTTTATACTCTTCCACTGCACAGTGCATTACTTTTCTGGCTTCTCTTCTTGACCACATCAAGACGGCATGCAAGGTTCATCTGCCTTGCTCTCTCTCTGTTAGGGGTAAGGCCACTGTGATCAACACTTTGATCCTGTCAAAACTCTGGCATGTCTTGAGAGTGATATCTGTGCCCAAAGACTTCCTTTCTTGCACCCGATCTCAGATAGGGCAGTTTATGCAACACCATATGTTTCCTCCAGTGAAACTGGGTTTTATGTTTGCTCCTTTGAAGCAAGGTGGACTTAGGTTGCTAGATCCAATGCTCCAGCAATGTGCTCTTCAACTTCGGTGGTTAGGACCTCTCTGTGCCTCTGCAAGGGTGTCTAATGGCCTGGTCACTCCATGGCTATCAGCACTTCTTTCTACACCAGAATCAGATCCAAGACTACCTCTCTTGTACCCTGACCTTCGTCCTACAGCCTTTTGATATATAGACAGTGTCTTCCATAACATTTTTGCAGCCTTTGATCTCTTGCCTCAAGACTTCAAGTACCTCACTCTGAACACTGCTACTTGTCTTGCTTTTGTGATTATTCAGACAAGTAGAAAGTAACGAGACTGAACAAAGATAATTTTTATTAAGTGAAGAGTGGTTCATTATTTATACTTTTTGTGGGTGCTTATCCTTCAGTGGCATTCTACCTTTTGGTAGTTAATGATTAGTCCGTGGCATAGCTTATTGATAGATGCAACCGTATGGTTGGTGTAGATGATCTATCCTATGGGAGTTTACATAGGTATAGCCTTATGGTTGGTGTAGCTGTTCTACCTAATGGTATAATACATGTAGGAGCCTTATGGTTGGTTCATTGAATAAGCACACCATTATAGAGCCATCTATTATGTCTTCACTTTTAATTGCCTTTGATAGGTCTTATTTAATCCACTAAGGATTTATAGATGAAGGTAGCTCATTAAGTGTCCAATAGTACACTGAGCTTAGAAGGTTGATTTGTAGTTATGACTGATCAGTGAGATGATACAGAGATGTACTATGGTACTTGTGTGCACTCAATCTTTCATAGAGGATTCTGAATGTCACAGCATACTACTCATGTTGACCAATTCATGAAGAATCTTTGGATTGAAGTCAGAACACGACATCATGCTTATTATCATAAGCAACTTGATTACTTGGTGCTTTGAGAAGCTACTCTGAGTTAAGAGGGCAGGTCATGTAAATATGACCCAAGGCTTGGTAGAAGAGGTTGTCTTCACATACATCAATCACCTGGACTACACCAAAAGAAGAAAGGTGTTGTAATCACAACGACAACAGTAACAGTAACAGTCATAGACTGATGATTAGGTTGTCTCCTTTCTACAACGTAATTCATAGTTAAGACACTGCATATTGTTCAAAAAATCAGAAACAAAAGGTGTGTTTGTAATATAAGAAATATATTTCGCAAAGCTTTCTTCTATCTAATAGATGGATAGCTTATATACTTTTTCTATCTGATACATTAGTCTATATAAAATTACAAAAGCAATCTCTTCCAAAAGCATAGGAAGGATCCCTAGCATATTAATATGCCAGGGATCAAATACTTCCATATTTGTAATAATATTAGTCTACTGAACATGCCATTATTATCAAGTATCCTAAAACAGTAATAGATTATTCTTAATAACACAGTCACCTGTCTATTTAGTATAAATAGACATGTCAAAATTGTTTTAATAAAAGTATCTTGTTCTTGAGTCTGATATTCTTCTTTTGAAACTTAACAAAAGGCACCCACAAAGACCAGCAACAAGAACAGGATAAGTAAGCAGAAGAAGCTGGTTGACATCCATTCTTAGCAGCCTATCCTCAGAAGACACTACAGAAACAGAGGAAATGGACACATCATTGGCAATAATAGGAAGAGGTGCAGGCTTTCTTGCAAAAGGCTCTGTTACCAAAATGAACTTCAACATGCTCAATGCTGTTCTTTTCCTTGGATGTGAGGCCATAGTAGGAGCCTCTAGGGTAAACCTTGCTCAAGGTAGACTAAAATGCATTATATACTGCAGTATCAGAAAGGGGAACTTCAGACATGACTGAGTGAGCTGTTGTAGCATGTCGCCATTCCTGAGGACGAGCATGAGGGTTCTCTGACCCAATGACTACTTCAACCCGGTGGTTGATAGAAGAATATGGGATTCTTTTCTGAGTTGCTCTGGCATAGGAAAGAAGATCTACGAGTGGTGGTAGTGTGGGTGGCAGCAGGGGTTGCTTAGGAGGGGCCTCTGGAGTTGTTTTGGGAAGAGCCATGTGTGTGCACAAGACTTTTTTCAATAAAAGTGTTCCAAATTTTCTTCCCCAACTGTACGAGTTTTTCGATTTCAGGTGTACGAAAAGTTTCCGAAAAAGGTGTTGTGATATTGCACAGGATGAGATCTTAGAGACTTGTAGGGTTCATAATGGGGTTGGCTACGGTTACAGATAAAAGAGAGCAGGAATAGAGATTGGGGATGTCCTTGCACTTGTGAGAGATAGTTATTTGATGGAAGTCTAGTAACAAGTCGGCCAAGAGAAACAGAGAAGATTAACGAGCAATGGATCCAATTGAAGAGCCAAAGAGAACCAAAGAAGACGACCAAAGCAGAGAGAGAACGGAACACACTCAAGAAACAGTCAATTACTTAGCTTTAGAGTCTATATTACTTGATTATCAGCCTCAAAGAATTACTCGGATCAAGAATGATTTTATTAATAGTGAAAAAGGAGGGTTTTTATAGTTGTTTAAAAAGCTACTGCCTTACACACACCCCTCTCTATTGGTTTCCCTTCTACCTCTTAGTCCTCTACATTCATCGATACCAATAGGCCGTCACACTGTAGAATAAGACAGTGTGTTATGGAAAAAGTAAGAGAATGTCTGGAATTCAAAATGACTTTATCCGAAATAAAATTGAGAATATCCGAATTATTTTTGAAAAAGTCCGAAACCCAAGTAAGAGCACTGTAGAATAGACTTCTCATGTCAAAATCATAACAAAGACAAACACGCACAGACATTCAAAAAGTGCCTCTCTTATCACATGAGTCAATCATCACCTACCATAAAAAGACAGTCTCACCTCTTTTTCTTCTTCTTTCTCTACTGCTGTCTGTTATAAAAGACAGAGGGAAGCTCATCTCAAGGTCATGGAAAGTGACTGCGGATCTTCGCTCTTTCAAGTCCCTCCTTTTTTTTCATGTCCTCTCTATTATTTCCCTCTTTTTCCATATAAAAATACAATTTGCCCTGGCCTTAATTTTCTCCATGTCCTTTTCTCCTGCTCTTAAGCGACTTGGATCCATCCACCGCCAGCTGAACATGTCTACCCACTCCAAACCCACCATTGCCTTTATTGGTGGTGGCAATATGGCAGAGGCAATTCTTGGCGGTCTGTCTTCTGCTGGCCACCCACCTGCCCTCCTATGCTACTCTGAGCCCTACGAAGCACGCCGCCACTACATGCAGTCCAAATACCCCTCCATCCAGAGCCAGCAGGACAACCACACAGCAGTCCAAGGTGCCGATGTGATTGTTCTTGCTGTCAAACCTCAGGTCATGCGGACTGTGGTGCAGGACCTGGCCCCCACCCTGGCCAAGAACCGTACTGCTCTGATTATCTCCATTGCGGCTGGGATCACTACGGCAGACATTCTTCGTTGGATCCAGTGCGATACTGTAGCTGTGGTCCGATGCATGCCCAACACACCCGCGCTCCTTGGTGAAGGGGCTGTGGGGCTGTATGCAACACAGCAGGTGAATGCAGCCCAGCGGTCCACGACAGAGGGCATCATGACTGCCATTGCCAAGCAGGTGTCGTGGGTGGAGAAGGAGGGACTGATAGATGCAGTCACAGGTGTCAGTGGGAGTGGGCCTGCTTATTTCTTCCTTATGATGGAAGCCATGCGTAAGTCCACCTCCTCTCCCTCTCCTTCTTTACATATATATAGATACAGAAGCACTCACCTTTGTTCGTGACTATGGCAATGACAGAGAATGCAGGTGTAGAGGCAGGTCTGTCGTCCGAAGACGCAAAGGCACTGACTGTCCAGACCTGTCTTGGGGCAGCAAGAATGGCACAGGCATCCGAGGATGACTTGGCTACTCTGCGCCAAAAGGTCACGTCTCCCCACGGCACCACTGAGGCTGCCATTCGAAGCCTAGAGTCCAATCAGATCCGTTCTATTATCAAAGAAGCCATCTTTGCTGCAGAACACCGTAGCCGTGAATTGGCAGAGGAGATGGGCAGGGACACAGCACACTGATACTTTCTTTTCTTTTCTCTGTTTTGGATTCTTTCGTTTTATACTTGTTTCTTTCAATTACATACATACACTTTACTTTGGCTGGCTCCTCTTCTTCTTCCTTTTGTCTGTTCAACTCCACTCCACTCTAATTCACTTCCACTCTATCAACCTATAAAAAGGGACAACGAAGGAGGTGTCTAAAACAAGACATGTGTCGGAGTCTCCATAGAACATTGAGCGAGTCGGTGGATAGGTCAGTGTGAGGGCAAGGTCTTCTTTTCTATCCATCTTTTTTCTTTCTTTTTTAATCCTGTTGTGCTTCTGTCTCCCTTTTTATTCCACCCACTTACTCTATACCAGGACCCATGGAAACACATCCCACTACAGACTACTATACAGACAAGTGTGTTCTAATCACAGGAGCCACTGGTTTTGTAGGAAAGGCAGTCTTGTGGAAGCTCATACACAGCTATGGTCATGTAGTGGACACAGTGTATTTGCTCCTTCGCTCTGGTGGAAAGGGCAGTCCACGGGGAGCCAAGCACCGTATGCATGCAGAGATACTCAATACAAAGGTAAATGACCTCTGGCTCTTGGAGTAGGTTTGGCTGACACAAGTGCATGGGCGACACAAGGCCTTTCAAACCATGGCCCACACCAAGAAACTGGTGGCTGTGGCGTGCGATGTGTCGGCGCCTGACCTTGGCTTGTCTCCCGAGAATAAGCTACTTGTGCAAAGGACCCATATTGTTATTCACTGTGCAGCAGCACCAGAGTATGGAGCCACCCTTGACTGGTGCATTGAGGTAGGCTGCCTTTATTTTTTTATTTCTTTCTTTCTCTTTTGATCATCAACACAAGAGCCAAGAAAAGAGAAAGAGCAGAGAAAATGAGAATACTGGATTAAGCTGTGATGACTGGACTAGATGAATGCCCTTGCTACTCTGCGTGTGATGGATCTGGCAGACGAATGTCCACAGATGAGTCAGTAGTAGAGAGAAATGGGAAGGAGACACACACAATGAGTGCAGGAACTCACTCACATGTATGTCTACCAATACATCTCCATCTCTTTATCTTTCTTGATCTACAGCCGCCTTTGTTCATATGTCTATGTTGCATCTTTACCACTATCTTCCTGAGGGCGGTGTTCTGGAATGCATGTATGACTTGGGGTTGGGTGATCCGGAAGAGATTCTTAAGAGTGTCATGGCAATGAATGAGCAAGGTAATGTAGATTTCATTGAATCTCTTCTTATTCTCTTATTCTCTTTTGTAGAGAGCGCCGCTTTTCTCAAGAGAATCCTCCAGCAATTTCCAAACACACACATCTTCACAAAAGCATTGGCTGAACATTTGATATTTCGACGCATTGAATTGAACAGAGAAGAGGAAAAACACGGAGGAAAGAAACAGTGGCCTATTGCTATTGTGCGTCCCAGTTGGATAGGCCCTGCTGCAGAAGAACCTTCACCAGGATGGGTAAGCCACAGTAAGAAGAAGAGTGGAGACTGCTGTTGTTTGTTGATTCACTCTCCCTCCTTCCTAGTCAAGTGGATGGACAGGCGTTAATGCATGGATTGCACTGCACGGACACGGCATTCCTCTTGTCAAACCCTCCCAGGGTGATCTTCTCGTCAACATTGTCCCTGTAGACTATGTAGCCAAAGTAGTTCTAGGCTGTATTCCTCACCTCAAGTTTCCAGGCACAGACTTCACTCTTCCTTATGCCCCTACACCCCTCCCTCGTCCACCCACTCTCTTCTTCCGCCGTGACTCTGTTCTCTCTGAAGCAGGAAGTCCTGTTGTTCTGCTCAACATGCCCAAACCCGATCTTCAGCTGTTTCCTCCCATCTACCATGTTGCCACACGTCCTGCCCACTCTTTTGCATGGAAGACAGTCTATGGCGCCTTACAGCACTATTGGATGAGGACACTGGAGGCACCTCTCTTGGAGGCACAGGACTACTTTGCTGCTGCTACTCCTTGGTCCACAGCACGCCTGATGATGGGCTACTATAGGAAACCAGCCCTTGGGAAACTCAAAATAACAGGGGCAGGAGAAAAGACTTTGACTCGGGCACAGTGGATGGACCTGTCTGTCAAAGTACGCCATGTCCTTGAAAGAGAGCTGAAAGTGCCCCATCGCTACGACACTACTCAGCTCATGACATTGGAAGAGGAGTTTTTGGTGAAGGAACCTATGTTGGATCCAAGACCCTTTGAGGGATTGGGAAGGCAGTATCTTCTTCAGGCTGTGTATGGTGTGCATTCCTCACTGTTCTCTCCACAAAAGTACTCTGGATTAAGGAGTCTGTGTTTGCATGAGGACTGGGAATGTGCTCTGTACACTGCCATGACAGGTATTATTGATGAACAGGTGACAAGTGTAGTGTATACAGAGGAGGAAGTACGACAGCGTATCCAACAGATGCTGGACATTGTTCTTTTGTCTTTGCAGGAGGCTGCTACTTACCAGCAGAAGAGTGATACCCTCAAGCCGGTATGGGTAGAATGTATGAATGATAGACTAGAAGATTGGCATGAGCAAGGGAGTGAGTCTATGGCCAGGGCTCAGTCGAGTGGTGAGCTTTATCAGTGGTCAGCACGTAGAACAGATACAAGTGAAGTGACAAAAGTCATTGTTCTCAACGACCAGCGTGTGGGTAAAGCTGTGATGGAGGTAGACACATTCAATAATAATAATACACATCTTCCTCTTCTTCTTTATTATGTTCTTTGTGTAGGTGTCTACAGACCGATGCCTACACAAAGACATTTTAACATACATAAAAGAAGATAGATAGATAGACCGATAGAAAGAAAGAAAGAAAACATTTGTAAAATAGACATGGTTAGAGATCAATACAGCATAAACATAACATAAATGAAGATCCACCCTTCGATTTACTACTTCATCACACTACTCCACTGTAGTCTTAAGTATTTTCATTACTCATTGTGGTATTTAGGTGGCTCAAAGATCAGGGATTAAGCAAGATAAAGTGGTTGAACAGGCCCTACGCATCCTATCACGTATGCTGGAACGCACTCAACTATCTTATGTCTGCTTTACCGGTTCCTTCTTAACCTCCTTCTTTCGTACCATGTTCAGCACAATTCTTGTAAGAATAAAAGACATTGAAAGGGTAAGTTAACTATTATACTTTTTTAATTGTAGTTAATAAAAAAGGTCAACAGATAAAACAACAAATAAAAGGCAAATCTGTTGTGTACATTCCAGTTTCCAAAACAACGATTGATCCACTGATTGTATGGTATGTTTGTATTCGCTATCATCTACCGGTGCCTGCTATGATGGTGGATGAAGGTAAACTCTATGACTATGACTATGACTATGATTAGTAGTAGTAGCAGTATGATGAATATCTTGTTCTTTTTGATCTTTCATTCGCTCTCCATTCATCTTTTATAGCCTTGGCTGTGCTTGGACCCCTATCAGATCTTCTCCGTCTCTCTGGCACTGTGTTCATCAAACGAGACCCATCACAGCGTACTTCTTTAGCTACAGCCCTAACTACAGCCTACACCCAACATCTGTTACAGGAACACGGGGCATTGCTGATGCTATTTGAACATGTGCGATCTCGCACTGGACTCCCTCAAGACATGTACCGAGATGGTCTTTTAGAGATCCTTATTGGCACTTATCTAGAAACATTAAAGAGTGTTTCTACTCGCAAGGAGGGAGGAGAACCCATCTCACTGGCTGCCAAAGACATCGCTTTTGTCCCTATTAATATATACTATGAAGTGATTCCTGATTTACCAAAACTCGTATCGCAAGATCTGTTTGGGCAGCAGGAGCCTCCTGTATCGAGTCAATTCAAGCCCCCCTCTGTCTCTCTTCCCAGTGAGACAAGGGCAGCAAGGACACACCAAGAGAGTGTAAAGGTGGATCCACCCAAGGGTCGTCTGTTGATGGGACTGGGTCAAGTGCTGTGTTTATCTACTGTTGTTGAAGAACAAGGGTAAGTTAGCAACTAATGCTATATCTATCTATAAAGAAGAAAGAAAAGGCAACTCATCGTCCATAAAGTAGCCATGTAGAACTTGATGTTTTAGTCAAGGCAATAGCACAGCCTATAGCTGAACAGCAACAACAGTGTCTGACCGTCAGTCCTCTTTCTCTTGTCTCTGCCATTCTTCTTCACAGTCGGTCTCAGGGAAATGTTATTCGCATGGGTAATAGCATCAGAATTGGAACAGTATAAACTCACACTAATAGAACAAATGAAGCAGCATCTGCTATGGCTTCGGTCTGAAATAAAAGCAAGAGGGGACGCTTCTTTGGACTGGGATGGTAAGTGTCTTTATAAACATATATATAAAAGAATACACCGAGGACAAACAGAAAAAAATTCAAATGAAATTACTAGACAACGAAGATGTAGAAACCATTATATTCTATGCTATTCAATTGTTGGATTCTCGTCATAAGATAGTGACAGTAGAAACAAGAGAAGATGTTTATTTTACTCTTTCTAACCGTGCTGAGAATGTTCTTCAGCTTGCCTATTATACAAACCAGGTAAGGATAGCATTCCTTTTTCTTTCTTTCTTATAAGCAGCAGCAGCAGCAGAAATAACAACAACAACAACATTGGGCTGTTTATGCACTGTACTCAAAGGTTATTTGTTTGTTAGATCCGTAACATGTTCCTTAAACACTCCCTGTTTTTTGTAGCTTGTCTTTCTTTTGGCAGTACACCAAGAACAGACAGCGAGTGCTGGTACCGTTTTGAATTCTTATCCAAACTCATGGATAAACATGCAACAGATCCTATGGAGCGTTCGGTAACTAATAACTGCGTATATCCATTGACTATGCTAATAACATATCTTTTTCTTTTTTTTTCTTTTTTTTTCTTTTTCTTTCACTGCTCATAATACTACCACGAATGGGGATTTCTTCTCACAAATAGTCCTACGATTCTTTGGTCACAGAATGTAAAGAACGTGGAATCCTAGCAGAAGCAAAAGACCCCACCCTATGGGTCCTCCACATAACACCCGACTCGGACCCTGTGCGCTATGGCTACCTGACTCTAATAGCGTCCCTGGTGTACCCCTCTCTGGACACTCTATGGGTGACTCTCTGTAGTCTTTCTGAATTGCAGGACATGGGCTACCTTCCCAGTGCCTTTTTCCCTCAACTCACTCAATGGGTAGGTGCTCATTTGACCAGTGGCAAGCGCACTCTCTATTATGAAGTTCTGTCCACCGACTACATTCGACAGTCCCTGGAGGGATTGGTCCGTGGTGGACTGTTGGCACGCACCAATGCAAAGGAGGTACTGTCTCCCGATGCCCAGATGCTACTTCAGGCACTGGGGCTCCCCACCAATGATGAGGTGTTCCAACTAAAGGCAGAAGAGGTGCTTACACCCTCCCCACTGATTCCCAACCTGGTATTGAGTCCTGCCATTGAGGATTGTGAGAATGATCAGCCTGTACCTATTGAATGTCCAGATAAACCTCATGATCCTGTGGCTTTGTTGTGCCATCGTATAGAGAAGATACGCCAAGACGGCGCGGGTGGCAGCAGCACCACTGACAGAGACAAGATCTATACACGATGCCAGTCGCAGATCAGGCGTCTCTGTAAGGCCCAAGTGACCTTTTCTGAGAAACATGCAGCAGGGAATATTACAATAGCAGAGGACAAGATGATCCAACTTGGTTATTCATTAACACAGAATGCAACAAATTATCATTCTTGGGAGGATGCCTGAAGTAGACGGATCCAGGAGAAGAATAAAAGGTGGTTCTGGCGATAAATACAACCTTCTTTGTCTATTGATCTCATGGATAGAGAGGTGTGCTTTATTATTATTTGTTTATATTTATATATTTTATTGCTTTTATTGCTATAAGACTGTATTAAAAGAAGAGAGAAAGAACATTATGCTATTTTTTTCTTTGTGACCATCGCTAGCTTCAATGCTTGCCAAAAGTTAATCCCAACACTGTCTCTTCTGTAAAGAATATTCAGCAACAAAATGCAAAGTATAAAATTCAAAGCTGCGTGTTTTGCAGCTGTCTACTCATTGGCATTTCAAAAAAACAAAAAAACAAAAAAAAACAAAGGTGAGACTCACTAGGATGAAGAGAGTCTCTCCATAGCCTCATTTACCTTTAGAACCCAACGCCATCCCTCCCATGCTTCTCCAGACGCATCGCCCGCAGAGGAGGGCAGAGCAGCCGCCCAAGAACGCTTTCCACGATGATCTCTCTCTACCAACTCCTGTCGAAGATCATCAACTCTCCCATGCAATGCCACAATGTCAGACTTGAGCAAGTCCAAGGCACGACGTGTGGCAGGTCCAAGCACATCTGTCTCTAGACTTCTTGCTTCTGACCGTGAAAACAGTGGACTGGGATGGGACCGAGACGCATCCAACAGAGACATCGGCATGGGTACGGTGCCATCGCTCATCCCTGGCATGGCTGTGACAGAGGAAGAGGTATTAGACTCCATGGTATAGCGTCGCAGGGTGTCTTGTGGCTCTGTGGAAGGAAAGTGCAGTGTCTTTGAGGCATGGGCCTGCTGTCTTGCTTTGATAATGCTCAGCCGTTCATCCTCAATGCTGTCTTCGCTCTCCAGCCCATCCTGGGCCTTGTAGTGATGTGTGATTGGATGCTGCACCCACGGATTAATACTTGCATCAAAGGGCTCATCAAAGAAGGGCGACGTAGAAGGACGTCTTCGGTGGCTGGCATGATTGGTGTTAGTGGTAGTAGGTGGACGTCTTTCCTGGGACACAGAGGCAACAGGCATGGGACGCATGCCCTGATGCGTAGGCATCACAGAAGAAGATCGAGAAAGGCCCTGAGAAGAAGGACCCACTGACACACTCTGTGACGGAGGGAGACGCATGGTCTGTTGCTGATGACGCTTCTCTTGCAAAGAAGATCGTGGTGCATTCCGAGAGCGCACAGAAGAAGGTCGTCCAAAGGACTGCACAGAGGGTGAGCGCAATGAGGTGGGCCTTAGGACAGGCGATTCACGCACTGAGCCATACACCGAGCCATACACTGAGCCATACACCGAGCCTTGACTGGAGCGTGTTCCTGCTTGTTGGCGGATCTCTTGCAAATAGGCCTGCTCTTCTGCATCAACAGAAGCAACACTGGATTCTGTTGGTGTTTTCGTTGTGATGCTATCAGCCTCCTCTTTTAATCAATGGTTTCTTCTAATCCACAAACGAGATACCTTCATCTTGGTCCATTCTGTCGTAATCGCTTTCTGTATCGCCCTCTTCTTCCTCTTCCTCCTCTTCTACTGAGTGCATTGTAGCCAAGGACTGAATGATCTGGTGTGCCTGTGCCTTGCTTACTGGTTTCTTATATGCCTGAGGAGATAAAGAGAGAGAGATAAAGAGAGAGAGAGAGAGAGAAGGATGTTAGCCAAGCCATAGGTGTAGAGGCATAGGAGGACGCTCTTTTCTTTTCATCCTTCTTCTATTACCTCTGCTGCACTTTTAAGTAGTGTTTCTACGTAACAGTGTTTGGCTTCTAGTCTGTTCATTCCCTCTAGACTCTTCCAGGCATCCCTTGAAAGACATAATAATAACAATCATCATTATCATCAAAAAAAAACCAAAACAAACAAAAGAGGTTCAATACAACAAGCCTCCTTCAAGATGGGTAGATACAAAAGAAGGTTGCCTTACCACTTTGCTCTTCCCACCAAGTCAAAGATACCTGGTCTGTGGGTGCTCACATTGCCATTGGACACTTGTTTGTACAGGGCATAGAGCTTCTCTTGTTTGTACAGGCGCAGTCGTGGTGGGATGGACTTACCTCTAGCTTCTGTTCTTTGGTGGGCTGGAAACTGGACGAGGCAGGCAGCTGCTGTACTATAGAAAGTGCTCTGCTGTACCTTTGGTGGACATGGGTATCTGAGTAATGCGGTGGAATCGAGGACATAGTGGCACAGGAGAAGAAGAAGGCACAACAGGTGGAAATGAACAACAAACACGTAGGACAAACAAGACAGTACAGAGTCTTATTCTTACTGAGATTTCATGAATTATCACATGTCTTGGAATTGGTATTTTTAATGATAAATCCATAGGGCCCTGTCAGAAGAAGAAAAGAGAAAGAGAAAAAGAGAATTCCACACAGAGAATTATGGTAATTCTATGGAGATAGAGGGAGTGTAATTCTACACTTATGTTGTTGTTATTCTAATGTCATAACTTTAATAACTTTAATGCAAGAACCGCCTCGACTCCTCTGGGAAGATAGAGACACTCTTCCTAGTAGGCAAAAGATAGCGTAGAGTAGAGTAGATTAGAATAGTAAATAGCCCCCTTGCCATTGGTCACCCTCTACTCTATATCACAACACAATGCTCATCCTTTGGGAGACATTCACACTACAATCACTGCCAATGGTTGTTATTTTATGACTTTCTGATTCATTCAGTGTGAATTCCAAACAGTCCTTCCTGTGCAAATAGCTCAGAAACAACTAACATTTATTTCATTTATTTATTTTCACTTGTGGAACTCTTTTCTCTCTCTCTCTCTCTCTCTATTCCTTTTGCTTTAGTATTTCCTGTCGCATGTCTACCACCACTACCACCACCAGCAGCAACAGTAACAGCAACAGCAACAGCATCAACACGACGACGACCTACAGCACCCAGAATACCACCACCACCACTACTACTACTACTACTACCACGGCTGCTGCTGCTACGGCTGATGTCACAGCAGCAACAACAACCACAGACAGCTCAAACCTCACTGCCTCTGAAAGCACCACTAAAAAAGCAAAACTACTTCTAGATAAGGCAAAGAAGAAAAAGAAAGAAAAGGCAAAGAAAAAGGCAAAGCGTGCCTCTCGAAAGAATGTCCCCAAGACAAAGGTGGTTGTAAGACGACTCCCACCCAATTTGTCTCAAGATGTGTTTATGGAAAGTGTGAAGCAGTGGACCGCAGAAGATGCCGTCGACTACAAATACTACGTACCTGGCAAACTGAGCAAAAGGTCAGTGAAGTGTGTTTGTTTGTTTGTCTGGTGCTTTGGATATGCTCACTGTTATCATAGTAAAGCAAAAGAACACGTGTTCTCAAGAGCGTACTTCCACTTCAAAACAATAGAAGCCGTCATTCTATTCCATCAGGGTTTGATGGCCACGTCTTTACGGACAGTCGTGGTAAGTGGGTGTGACTGCCAACTTACTCATCCACAGCCCCAGGTGTTGAAACAAGGGCCGTGGTTGAATTTGCACCCTACCAGAAGACACCCAAAGAACAGAAGCCCCAGGATGCTCGCCAAGGGACAATTGATACTGGTAATTACAGCAAAGTAGAGAAAACGGCCCTGCACCGGGATAGACATTGATTTCTGGTGTAGATCCTGACTATTACAAGTTCCTGCTGTTGGTAAAGGCAGAAGAAAACAAAGCAACAGAAGTAGATCCAACAGAGGGATTTCCACAGAACGAACGATTAGAGAATAAACTAGCATTTCTATCTGGTAAGAAGAGGTGTTCTGCGTTGGGATGGGAATGTCTATTCACACTGTCCAGCCCAAGCACTTGCTGCAGAACAGAACAATAAGCCAAAGACAACTCCCTTGTTGGAGTTCCTTCGAGCTCAAAAGGCCTCCAAGGATGCAGCCAAGGCCAAGACACAAGCACAGAAAGCAGCAGCAAGAAATGCAGCCAAGAAGAATGTAGGGTCTGTAGCTGCACCTCAAGGCAGTCAGCCGCCCACGGAAACAAAGAAGCCCAACCGTAGAGACCGTGGAAAGAAGAAGAGAGAGGAGAAGTCTGCCGACACTGGAGGCAACAACACTGGAGGCAACAACACTGGAGGCAACAACAATGGAAACAATAACAATGGAAACAATAACAATGGAAACAATAACACCACCAAGCCTAGACCTCCAAAATCCTCTCAACCTACAGATAAACCAGCTGGAGACCAACCAGCAAAGACAAGAGAAGGAGGTCGACCCAAGAAGAAGTATCCCCACGACAAACCTCCTATGAAAGTATTGAGCCGTCAATCTCCTGAAGACAAAAAAGGTACCACCAACAGCCCCATAAAGAAGATAGGCTAGGCCCATTCACAGCTGTGGTTGCATGGGAAGGATCTGAACAGGACACATCAGAAGCACACTGTGGTGTGTTTATGGAGGAAGTGATGGGTGGAGGTGGGGATGTGTTTGTATGTGTTTTTGTATGTACGGTTCAAGCCAAGACCCTAGTGTCTTTTCGCCTACATCAAGAGATGTGTTAGTTTTGATATGTATACACTTGTCTTTGGATCTATAGAAGACCCCCTTTTTCTCCTATCAATACCTACTTAACAATGTTTCTACAATAACAAACAAGTCTATTCTGTGTGTTTGTTAGATGGAGACGAGTGGTTGTTGATGTGTTGGTATGTGTTATCAGTGATCAATTATCAGTGATCAGCTATCAACTATCAGCTATCAATTATCAGCTATCAACTATCACTTATCACTGGTGAATGACCAATTATCACTTATCAGTTATCTATTCTACTCCACTCCACCTCCTCACCCTATACATGTACCACCCTACAGAAATAGCTCAGCCATCTGCGCTGTTTGAATGACCGTCTCGTAAGTGGGCGAGCACCAGAAAAATAGGCACTTTCTCTCGACTTCCTCGATCATATCACTATGGTAGGTCATCCTCAGACCCATAAGGAGAGATGAGGTGGCAAAGACGTGTACATGTAGAATAGCATGGAATGATGGATTGACAGCCAATGGATGGATGGATGGTAGAAAGAGTGTGTGGATAGATGGAGTGTGGATAGATGAGCGAGAGAAATGTTCTCTTTACACACACACCACCCTTACAAGAGAAAGGAAAAAAAAGAAACAGACGTGTTGAACCAACTCCTTGTTGATTATTCTATAGACCTGCAAGAGAAGAAACAACGGACGCAACAAGCACGGACGTGGCCACGTGAACTTTGTTCGCTGCATCAACTGCTCCAAGTGCTGTCCCAAGGACAAGGCCATTAAGCGTTTCACTATCCGCAACATGGTCGAAGCTGCTGCTGTCCGTGATCTCCAGGAAGCCTCCATCTACGAGGAGTACACCATCCCCAAGTTGTACGTTAAGTTGCACTACTGCATCTCCTGCGCTATCCACGCCCGTGTTGTGCGTGTCCGTTCTGTCAAGGACCGCAAGAACCGTGCTCCTCCCCAGAGATTCAGATTCCAAAAGGCTGCCAACTAAAGTGTTTTTACCCTGGATTCTTTTATAAAGTAGCTATAATAAAACATGATTTTTTTATATGTGTTTATATGTGTATATGTTTATAGATAAGAGACGAGTGTGTGTGTGTGTAATAATGAGAGTTATTGATGAGGGAATGAGTCCTTGGCAGAGAGTGTTTATGACGGATACTGTTATTAAGATAAGTGATATTTAGATAATAATTATTTAGATACCTATCACTTACTTATTATTTAGATACCTATCACTTATTATTTAGATACCTATCATTTAGGTATTCACCTACCTAATGATCACTCACACACTCACTTGTACAGGGCAGTTGGCGTGACTGTAAATCCTTCGCTGGTTGAAAATCAACTCAATCTTATTATACTTTCTTTATGCCTGGCTTATGTGACTCGAGGGGACTGCTTAAATAGAGTAAAAATTTATGACGTACCTTAGGACTCTCTGAAAAGTATTTAAACAACTTGGAAATGGGGCAAAAGAAGTTGCTTGTTTACTTCTCTCCTCGTCTTTTTGTTGTGTTTTCTCAGGTAAGCCTTGGGTTTCTTTTCTTTTCTTCCATCTCTTTTCCCATGTGTCCATTATCTCCTGCTGCTCTTGTGCTGCCACTCCTATTGGTGCACGCACTAAGCACGCCCTTCATTTCCTTTTACCAAGATGATCACAACTATGCTACTAAACCCAGCTCATTTTGATGTTCTATGAAAGTAACTTTTTCTATTTCTGAAAAAGGAAATTCCTCATTATCCTTTCTTTTCTTAATATGTGTGTAATCCATACTGACTCATCTATAGTAGGTACATTATAGGATTCTTAATATTATGTTTATAGCTGCAAAATAGTTGCTTCAATGTTCAATAAAGAATGGTCGTTTTCTTTTTTTTTATATTTCACAATGTCTCTAGTTTGTCTTTTTGAGTGTAGCTTCTTATGTTTCACGTGATGCTGATCTTCAAGCGGTGTGAATGGCATGGCATGGCATGGATTTCCATTTTGAATTGCTCTTCTGTCTTTTTCACTCTTTCTATTTCTTGTGCCCATGAATAACAACTTTTCCTTTACAGAGAAAGACGAGTATACACAACTCTTGACAGAACTGCACGAAGAATATTGTCGTGACCAGCCTGCGGACAGTCTGCAGTACTGTGTCGATTTCTTCCACCGAAAACTACAAGAGCAGCGTGTCTCGTACCGCCAACGTCTTGCTCCTCATGACATGCAAGGTTAGACACCTTGTTCCCTTTGCCAACCTCTCTTTTTTTTTCTTTTCATTTTAAAAAGAAAGAGAGAGAGAGAGAATACCAGCTACTCTATTAAACAACAACTCATAAGCTAATATTTCATCAACAGGTCAAGAGCCCCATCCTCTCAGCCACGACCAGCACCTGGACTCTTCTAGTGATGAGGACAGGGATGAGAGTCTTTTTGATAGTGATGATGAGGAGCGGGATGAATTCTCGGGCGACCCTCTGTCTATGATGCCCCCGCCTTCTTATAGCAGAGACCGTCGTATCTCTGTCAGTGCAGAATCCATGGCCCCCACCCATGGCCGTGATTTTATCAAGAAAGTCGTCCCCAAGAACGAACACCAACGCACGTGTATCCGCAACAGTATCGGCAATAACTTTTTGTTTCGTAATTTGGATGAAGAACAGTACCAGGATGTGATTGATGCTATGGTAGAAAAACACATGGCGGCCAATGAGCGGGTGATTGAGCAGGGAGCAGTGGGAGACTTCTTTTATGTTGTGGAAGAAGGTACATTGGACTGCTTTATTGCCAAGGACGGAGAGCAGGTCAAGGTGACAAGCTATGAAGCAGGGGGCAGTTTTGGTGAGCTGGCTCTGATGTACAATGCACCACGAGCAGCGACGATTGTTACTACTTCTGGTGTGGTGTTGTGGGCTCTTGACCGGGTTACCTTTCGCACAATTCTTATGGAGAACACATCTCGAAAGCGTCGCATGTATGAGTCCTTTTTAGAAGAGGTGCATCTGTTGAAATCACTCAAGTCCTATGAGCGCTACAAGATAGCAGATGCCCTTGAGTCTGTTTATTTTGAAGAGGGTGACTATGTTATGAAGCAGGGCGATGTGGGCGACCAATTCTATATTATTGAGTCGGGGGAGGCTGCTTTTTACAAGACAGACGATGAAGGTGCTGCACATCAAGTAAACAAATTCTGCAGAGGCGCTTATTTTGGAGGTAGGAGATGAGAGAAGAAAAGAGATAAACTCAACAGATCAGAACTTGCACTGCTCAATGATAGTCCGCGTGCTGCTACGGTGGTGGCTGTGGGCCGTTTGAAGTGTGCAACCCTGGGCAAAAAGGCATTTACACGTCTATTGGGGCCTGTTTTGGATATTATCAAGCGTAATTCTGAGAACTACCATGCGATTATTCATCAACAGACCCAACAAGCCCAAAAGACACACAGAGTACAGCCAGAGGAATCGCTGGAGGAATCGCTGGAGGAATCGATGGAGGAATCGATGGAGGAATCGCTGGAGGAATCGATGGAGGAATCGATGGAGGAATCGCTGGAGGAATCGATGGAGGAATCGATGGAGGAATCGCTGGAGGAATCGATGGAGGAGCCATCAGAGGAACTTGTACATCCTATACAACAAATACAACAAATACAACAAATACAGTCCATTTAGATGATACACCCTGTTCCATCTATTCAACCTATTCAACCTATTCAACCTATTCAACCTATTCAATCAATACAGCCAATGCAGCCAATGCAACCACAGCCATCATCATCGCATGCCTTTTATGCAAGGCTCTTTTCTGTACTTGTTTGTTCAGCCAATGGAAAGAAAGAAGGAGAGTGTCTTGTGTGCGTCCATGGAGGTGTTGGATAAGGTGTGCATGGAATAGATTAGAAAATCAACAACCTTTTATGGGTGTATACGCTCAACTCTCTTGTCAAATATACTTCTTTATTTTGCTTTTTATTTTTATTCTCTTTGCAGCCTAAAAACAGCACTGGCAATGCAGACACCTACTTAGAGTGAGCAGTTTTCTAAACAGATACCCATCCGCAGGAGATAGTAGAGAAGGAAAAGGTGCAAGGTGCAAGGGATGAGATTCTATATCCTGAGATGATGACTTAAGGGATAGTAGGTTCTATTGCGTAGGCTATTTATTACTATAACTGTAGTCTATTTTATTTACATCTCTTTTACATCTCTTTTACATCTCTTTTTTCTTTGTTTCTTACCATGATGACTTCCCTTCCCTTTCCCTATGAAGTAGTACCAGGGCTACCTTCTACCATCACTTCCATTGGCACAGGCATTGCCAACCTCCCTAACCAGCGCCATAAGATTGTAGCCAAGAATGGTGCCAATTTCACAGTGATGGTGTGCGGTAAGCCCAAGATAGAAGTATATTGATATAGAATAGGAAATAGGAAATAGGAAATAGAAATTACTTGCGTTGTGAGTAGAGGAGACCTTACCAATAAACACATGCTCTAGGTGAATCGGGTGTAGGCAAAACTACCTTTGTCAACACACTTTTTACTTCTACTATCAAGGAGCCTAAGAATGTCACCCGACGACGATTCAACAAGACACCCTCCAAGACTGTTCAAATTCAAATCACAAAAGCAGGCAAGCAAATGGCTTTGAGTCAAGTGAAATGCAGATCTAACGATGGCTCCAACAGAGATTGAGGAGAAAATGTTCAAAGTCAAACTGACGATTATTGATACGCCTGGGTTTGGTGACTATGTGAACAACCGCCATGGTTGGATTCCTATTGTTGATTTTTTGGATGATCAGCATGAAAAGTACATGCGCCAAGAACAACAGCCATGTCGTAAAGGGGCGATTGACATGCGTGTACATGTTTGTTTATACTTTATCAAGCCTACGGGTCATACGCAAGTAGTCATCCAAGCAACTGCTGCAACTGTTCTACTTTGTATTATATCTTGTATAGTGTACATCTTGTATAGTGTACATCTTGTATAGTGTACATCTTGCATTTATACTAATCTATTTGCTTTGTCTTGATTAGACTGCTGCCCTTGGATGTAGAGTGTATGAAGAAACTAGGATCACGCGTGAATCTGATTCCTGTCATTGCAAAGGCCGATACATTGACACCCTCGGATCTAGCAAAGTTCAAACAAAACGTAAGTCCCATGCCTGATCTTCCTTTGTAGAAGATAAGGATCATTTCAAGAAGAACTTGGCCAATGCTGATGCTGAATAGATTCGAGATGTGATTTATGCACAGAATATCCAAGTCTATTCTTGTCCTATTGAGAGTGATGATGAGACAACAACACAGCGTAATGCTAATATCATGGCTGCACTTCCATTTGCCGTGATCGGATCCACCCAAGACATCGTGACACCCGATGGACGCAAGGTCAGGGGCCGTGAATATTCATGGGGTGTAGCCGAAGTAGAAAACGACGAGCACTGTGACTTTAGGAAACTCCGTAGTCTGTTGATCCGTACCCATATGTTGGATCTTATCACCACTACAGAAGACACACATTATGAGAACTACCGCCAGGCTCAAATGGAAACAAGAAACTTTGGTGATTCTAGGTAGGCTTTTGGTCTGTGATGTGTTTATTATCTCACCATGTAGAACCCAACCCAATGAGAATGCCAAGTTCAAGGAAGAAGAGGAGTCACTGCGCAAAAGGTTTACAGACCAGGTCAAGGGCGAAGAAGCACGCTTTCGTGCATGGGAGCAGCAACTTTTGAGTGAGAGGGATCGTCTTCATAAAGAATTAGAGACACAGAGTGAACGTGTTAAAGAGATACAGACCGAAATCGAGGCTTATTATTATCAGCGTGATTCTACAAAGGTCACTCGCAAGTAGATGCCATTTTGTTGATTTCTAGTGTTATCTATATGAATAGATCTAATTATTACTCTTTTCTTTCTGTTCTTTTTGCTATTATTAGCAATGAATTTTTGTTTATTAGTATAGTGATGGATCTACTACTGTTATTATATAGAATATCCTATCTGTAGACAGTGTCTTTTTATCGTTCTGCTGGAGTCTCTTTCTCTCTCTCTCTTTCTCTCTTTTCTTTATTCAAATGGTACCTTTACAAATATCAATTTCGAAAGAGGGCAAGGTAGCAAATAGAAACTATAAAAAGTGGAATCACCACACTCCATCCATAATAAATAACATTGCACTTGCTTGCAGTCTTTTGTTTTTGAATGACCTGCTCCAGTATATCCTCAAGCTGGTCTGTAAAGGCAGCCAGTGAAAATTTCTCTTCCACATGCTGTCGACCAGCTTTTCCCATAGCAGTGGTATCATAAACACCCGTCATCAAGTCATGAATACCCTTAGCCCATGCACTGGGGGTAGGTGGGAGCAACAGCCCTGTCACTGTGTGTTGGACAGACTCGAGGGGTCCACCATTGTTACATGCAATGACGGGCACAGAGCCATACATGGCCTCCACAGGGGTAATACCAAAGTGCTCGTTGGAGGGTGTATACAGAAGCAGAGAAGCATTGGCAAGAAGATAAGTGCGCTGGGCATCATTAAAAGAACACAAAAAGACAACTTGAGCATCTTGGGGAGGTTTCTCAGTAGCACCACTTTGAAGAGTGAATGTCTTCAAGCCATAACCAGTGGCAAGAGACTCCAATGTCTTTAGGTAGTCTACATTTTCAATCACTCGAGCATCATAGCCCCCTTTGTAATCCATCAGTTGAATGACCTTCTCAGCTTCTCCCCTCGGATGAACCACACTCCTTCCCTCCATCTCCTAGTCTCCTTACCCGATACAATGAGGCGATATGTGGCAAAAGTAGAGGCATTTACCAAATCATCTTTTGTAAGAGCAGCAAAGGCATGAAGAGCTAACTCAACATCTTTTTTACGCTCAAATCGATTGATAGATAACAGTATCTTATGAGAACTAGTAGAGAATAAACACACTATAAAGACCGTATGTATTCCTTGTTTTGCTTTTATACCTTTGTAATAGCTGAACAGAGGGATCACTATAATCTACTATGCGATTATAGGATGCGAGATTGATAGGAGGATACAGAATACGTGGTGTTGTGGTAATTGAAGGAAAAGACCGTCGAAACACACCTGCTGTAAATCCACTGTTTACAACAATAGTATCTGCCATGCCTAAATAGAGTTGATGTTTCTGGACTTGCATAGAGATGTCCTTACCAGTGGTCCATTCTTCCAATGCATCCAAGGGTATACGGTAGAGTTGCTTTAGTTTGGAATCCCGGGCTGTGAGCAGCTTATCAGGAAAGTGGCAGTAGAACACCACCTAGAGTAATCCATTGATTAATCAGGTAATATCCACCTCTATCTTCTCTATCCTCTCTATCTTCTTACTTACACGTGTACTGCCAAACCAATTCAATAACGGAAGACAGGCACTCAGTTGATCCACCATCATCACATCATATTTCTGTTGATCCCAAAACAGTAGAAAGAGGGCAAGGTACCATTGGCGCAGAATGGCACAGACAATGTACATACGACCCCACAGACTGCGAGGAAGACGGTTACCTCGCACACATATTTGGAGAGTGCCTGAGTCAGTTAGCGTCTGTTTTCTTTTTCTTTGTATCGTATACCATCCCGTGTCTCTTCAAAACAATGAAGTGGGTCGTGGTGGCTCGTGTACATGATAGGCTGATGACCTCTTCCTGCAAGTCCCACTGCAGCATCCACAACTAATCTCTCGGCACCTCCTAGTGTTGTGGGTGTGAGTGTCTGCTGCCTGTCCACCGTACAGTTGATAAACTCACCTATGCCCAGGTCAGGGTGTAAGAAGGCTATTCTTAGGCAACGGGTTGCTTGTTTCTCGGTGGGTGAAATACCAGCCCTGGTTGCCATCATATCTCGGGGAGTTTCTTTTCTTTTTTTCCTATTTCTTTGATACAAGCACGTTTCTTGGTATAAAAAACAAGTCACGCCACTCCAATGAAGAGCCCTGGAGCAGGCATCAAGGTCCGTTCTTCTTTCCTTGTAAAGAGTGACTTGTGTCTTGTCAGACTCAGTGTGCATAATTACACGTGACCTGACTGTCATTCGGAGTGACATTCAGTGAATCCTTTCTTCACTTACCTTCTTACCCTCTCTCTCTCATTTTTTTCCTTTCCTTTTTTATCCGCCCACCTATTGTCTATCCACTGCCAGTTTCCCTCTATCCTTTCCTTCCTTCCCTTCTTCCTTAATGGCCAACAGCTTCTTACCAGTGTCACGCATTGCTGACTACTTCTTTGTGGCTGGACTGCACGACGAGAATATTATACCTACGTATGAAGCCACTAAAAGAGGACAACAGACTAGTGAGGACATTTATTACGACCAACAGAAACAGGCAGCAGCCACAGAACCCACCCAACCACCGTCCTCCTCTCCTTCCCGCCTCTCCTACTACCAACCCAGCACCATGACGCCCATTATAGAACAACAAGTGGCCGAAGACTCCCTCTGCGGTGTGCTGGACCATGTGCAGGCTGTTATTGACACATTCGGCAAGGAAAGAGACTCTGCCCGTGATGTAATTGCAGTTCATCCGAGCGAACACATTGGATCCCAACCCCACAGCAACGACACCAGCCAGCCCACTCATGCGACCCGTCACAGTCACTCTATCCCTCCAGCAGCTCGCTCTACTGGATCTACTGGTGAGAAGCAGCAACCCACAGCACGACAGCGTTCTTTGCACTACTCCAAAACATGGCGTAATATATCAGATGCAGGCATAAGAAGTAAGTGTTGCCTCTGGGTGACTATTATTTACTATACAAGACTCCATGAAAATGACTCGATCAGGATATTCTCTCGAGCGAAACTCCCATCACCCACTGCCTGAGCCCAGTGTGCCTAATTTACTTGAACTCAAATATGTGCCCAATGTATTAACACGGTACCCCAAGAAAGACTATTCTCCAACAGAAATGTTTCCTTCTTATGTTGCTATGGTAAGAGTAGAGAGAGTAGAGAGAGAGAGAGAGAGAATCAACAGGAAACTCATACCACCTACACACTGGTCTGTCCATGTATATGCATGTGTAGTTTTGTTTTCCAAGAGATATTTTACTCCATTATGATAAGACCCCTCCTGCTGAGAAGAGCCACTCTTTTGTAAGTTGCTTACAACAATACCACCTGTCTAATACACCCTCTACAGGCCATGACAGACGAGAGTGGAAAGACAATCTACGGAACATGTGTGACATTTTACGAACCTCTTTCTTCAAAGTTATATCCAGCAGTCAATCAAGCCATACAAGAATGGGTTCAGGCCAATATGGTAGGAATGTACAACTCAACTGTCAATTCAATATCCTTCTTTTATCATCACAATTTTAGACTCCTAGCACAGTGGAGTATGCTCACCATCTTAAAGGAAAAATAGAAGAAGAAAGGCGTCAATTGGAATCCCATGGTGCTGCTCTGGCTTCCCTGGGCTCTCTCACCACTACACCCGACATCCAACGACAGCGCGAGTTCTTTGAAGAACAAGTACGCACCTCCCAAGAAAACATCTCCCTGTACAGCGAACTACTGATACCTGTGAAAATGGGTGTGTACGATGCAAGCTGTGTGTGGGTGCCCAAGAGCATAGGTGTTCTCAGTGGCATGCCATGGCCAGACTTATTGGGAGACTGGCTTAGAATCCTAGTGGAGGCAGTGGTGGGGGTTCGGGGGCAAAAGAAGGAGCGCAACTCTATCAACATCGAAAGGTAATAAGAGAAGAATAGACAGACATAGAAGCACAACAGACAAATGAACAGGAAACCTCTTTTTTGTGCAAGGTGCCTTCAGTGCTGTGTATAATCTGATTCGACAAGTGCCATGTCCTTCTCCTGGGCGGTTCGAAACACACTTGACTCTTCACCATCGCTCGCTCTTCTTTTCTCGGCCTGCTATTAATCAAGTGCCACTACTGAAAAACGTAAGTCAGTCATAGACACTGGGTGATACTGCCCTCTCTCATCTTCTTTAGTTTTCACTCTTTCCTTTATTCAGGGCTCTATCACCTCATTTAATACTGGTTGTGTTGGAGGTAAGCTAGAGTAATAATTCTCTTATCTCATCGTTGGGTTCTGGATTAGACTTTATTAGCAGAGGGAAAGGTGCTCTTTTTATCAAAGCATTCTAGTATGCTATCTTTGGCAGCAGAGTCTTTTCGATACCTCCTGTTTCCTTTTTACTGGCAGTTTGTATTTATACCTGTGCTTCCTGAGAAACTGTTGACATGCTTACAGGTAACCCAATGGCAATAGAGCATGTATTAAGTATATATATATATATATAGGCACCTGTTCCTTATATCATTGGGTACCAAGGAGAAATGGAGGATTTGGATGATGATTTACCAGAGGATGTAAGCCCACTTCATAGGAATAACATGGAACCTAACCCCACTATTTAGATTTGTATTGTCAACCTCGATATCAACACAGTACATCAGTCAGAGCCTCCCATGACATTGCCGAGACGTACACGCCGAAAATTACAATTATCACTAGAACAATATGCGCCCATGCATACACACTATAGAGTACCGTATGGTGTTCCTTTTTCTGTCCAGGAAACCTACCCCAACGGCCGTCTGTTACTCAACTGTGGACAATCAAGAACCCAAGAAGTGTTTGTGAGTCCTGCTCAGAGAAGAGGGTCTGAAAGTTCAGATGGGTTTTCTCTTCGCTCTTATTCTGCTTCTGTTCTATCCAAGCCTCTTTCAGGATTCTGGTCAAGCAACAGCAGTATTCGCAGCTCCAATGACTCCACGATCTCCCTTCCGTATGGGGTTGAAATACCAACACCTAGCTTACCTCAGTACCCACATTTTGCTAAGCTGGATATTGCACCACAGCCGTCTATTTCGACTTCAACTTCTTCTATTCAGAGCTCTATTGCTTCTTCTCATCGAACAATGCCTCAAAGACGTCCTTCTCAAAGCAGCCGAATGTCTGTGGCGGGTCATAGTGGGATTCATCTATCAGATGAATCCATGTTAGAGGACAAGTACAATGCAACACATCCTAAAGCAACAGATCATACTCACTCAGTGCCCATGTCCATCGATAATACACAAGAGGTACTCTCCATTGAGCTTTGAAAGAAGAAGAAAACAAAGTATTGGCTATGTGTGCTAATGGTGTTAATGTGTGTATTAGGGAAAGGGGATTCAGAGACTGTCTTCCTTCATGTCAAAACCAAGAGCTGTTTTCCAGGTAACTATTAGGATAGCAACATTAGCATTGATAAAGAGATCTGGATGTGTGCTTATATACTGTTGGTTAGCAACACACCCTAAGAGATGCTTCTGCCTCTGCTTTTCCACGTATTGCTGTTTCCAATGATATAGAGGGATTTGGTCATGATAAATCTTATGGAGCACAACAGATGATGCGACGTGTTCATTATGTTGAAGGACATACTATGGTAGAAATGCTACATCATGAACTTGCTAGTTTCCATGGTCATCGATGTTTATGTGGCCAACAAGTAGAACAGAATGGAACACCCCACCAACATGCCTCGGTTCTTATGTATTGTCAAGGTAGGTCATTCAAATAATGTATAATAATAAATAAATAAGAAGAGATCAAAGGGACTGAACTAAGGTGTTGTGCTTAGACTGTTGTTTGGTGACCCATGCTTCATGTACGAATGAAATATTACATCCTTGTCTTCCTGCTTGTTTCGATGAAGCCAATATCCAAGCCTCTTTCTTACGCATGTTTGCCTCCCTTCTCAGTCATTATCGATCTGGAGTCATTGATGGCCGACAAGAACACAGTGTGAATGGGTTCTCAGCCTCCTTTGTAGAATACTCTGTAGATAAAAACGGCGTTCTTTTCTTTTCAAAAGAAAAATTTCTTAAGCCATCTGACAAAGACACTAGGGTAAAGAAGACAGTACCAATGTAGATAGGTTGGGTTGACGCTCTGTTCTAACTGCTTTTGTGGATGATGGATTAGCTCTACTTGTCCAATATAGCCAACTCTCAGATGTTTAATCAGTTCATCACAGATAGACTAGCCAAATCGTCTCGAGATCCAGAGATTCTATTTTTTGACGAATACATTAAGCTCAAGCTCAATAGGTCTAAGCTTAAATTTGTAAAAGAAAGCACACCATTTCTAAATGTAAGATTATGTTTAGAACGTGCTATTTGATATAACTTCTATTTTCCTTACTAGGACGACTCTTATCATATCTCCCAGACCATTCGAGTTTCTTCACCGGATGATACAAGGCATGGACACATCTGTAAGTTACTCTAGCGTGTAGACATTAGAAACAAAAGAATAGATAGACTAACATGGGCATGGCATACTACTAGATACAGGCAAACGTTTTCCCATCCATCTCCAAAACATAGACGATTAGATATTTTGTAACTTATAAGCTACTCCTTTCCACTCCTTTTATATATAGATATAGATATAGATATCTTCCTGCCCTGTTCATCCTACTTACACTAATAATAACTATGATAATAATTATTTATATCACAACAAAAATGTATAGGCATAGCAATAAAATTAGAAATAACAAACCCAATGTATAACAAAAATAACTGTGGTGTCAATGCAGGTGCATGTCCATGAAAGCATTGTTGATTAGCATTTTTATTTTATTTATAATTGTGTCAAGGAGCACTCACAGTATTGGCTTGGACTCTGGAACTTGGATTCTTCCATAGAACTGCAATACACCCTCACTGTATCTATGTTTAGTCCATAGACTGGATCCATGATAAATACGAATGTTTAGAATACAACAACAACAATGATGTAGATGGAAGCAAAGGCTTTGACTTATCCATATACATTAAACACACACCTAAATACACTAGCCACTTTCTTGTGTTTTCTGATCACAAGAGTAGTATGTGTATATTTGCACATTTGTACATTTGCATATAAATATGTATTCATACTTGCCTATTTACCCCATTGATCTATATTTATAGGTCCTACCTGGCGATCTCCTTACTGTACTCACTTTGTGATACCCTCGATCTCTTTGACTCTATCGTGTTGCACAGTGAGATATTAACATGGAACCACCGTTGACAGGCAGTGTGGTGTGTGCACAGGCAACATCGCGGCATTGTCTTGTGGAAAGGGTCTTGCAGTGGAGTACATCGGAGGGGGGAGGAGGGGGAGGGGGGTTTATATATATATATCTATCTATCTATTTTTTTTATATATTACTGTGCAGCAGCATCTGATCCACACCCATCTTACCTACTGTTTCTTCCTTATGCAGATGGGTGCCTATGATGTAGGCACAAGACACTAAGTCTCTTTCTTTTTTATTATTATATATATATTACTTTTACTATAGCTGCTGTACTGTAACCAACACACTGTAACCACTCTACTATACTACACCTACTACATATTGGATTTGGACCACTGCTGTTGCTAGTATGACTAGAATAACGGTAGTTACCTATCTTAGTAGTGTCATTGTTCACTATTAAAAAGTATTCATCACTGATGTATATGGTGAAGATGAACAAAAAGGAAAATATACATTTAATTCAAAGGGGGTGGGGATGGGGAGGGGAAAAAGAAAAAAAAAGAGTCAAGGGACAAAAGATGCTTTAGCCATCGCCTTGTGTAGTACAGAAAGTCCTATTGTTGCGTCGTAAAGATGAGATCTAGAGAGAACCAAAAGAATACTCATGTTATTGTCTGAATATCAACTGTCTGACATTTACAGATAAATAAGGAACCCCAACATTGACTGCATGTAAGAAGAGAACCAATGGTGGCAAGGGGGAGAGGAGAGAGAAATAGGTGGTGAGTGTGGAGGAGTAAGAAAAGAAGAGGAGAATCGAAGAAGGAGGATCGAAGGAGGAGGAAGAGGAGAGGGAGGAGGAGAGGGAGGAGGAGTAAGAAAAGAAGAAGACCAAAGGGTAATAAAGAAGATGTATGCTGTAATGGGTGAGTGCCGTGTGGGTGAGTTGAGGAAAGGTCTAACCTGTCACCATCATCGAGAAATCAGTTGGATCGCGCTCTATCTGGCCTTAGGATAATCAAGCCTGAACGCCAATGCTTGAAGGGTATAGGTGGGTATAGGTGGGCATAGGTGGGTATAGGTGGGCATAGGTGGGCATAGATGGGCATAGGTGGGCATAGATGGGTAGGGAGATTCTCGTTGACTGAATCTCCAAGGCAAAGAATGTGGCAATCAACGGAGAGGAATAGGAGGGCAGTGTGCAGTGTAAAGAGAAGCAATAAATTATTATCTAAAATCTACAGTGAAAAGAGGACGGATCTTAACACACACAACATAGATTCTACAGTCTATAGTGAGAAGATAAAGAGAGGTGTGTAGGGGATGACACGTTTCTGTCGCTTCAGTAAGGAGTCTAGGCATCCACACAACAGCCACTTTGCAAGAGAACGAGCTACTTTGATTAACATGCAACAAAAGAGAATGAATGCCCCTTTTTAGACTATTTTATATCCACTTTGCCCCTCTCTTATTCTTCTCGAGTCCCTCCCCGAAGCAAAAAGTATAAAATAGTAAAATAAATTCGCCACTTCCATCCAAGTCTAGTGTTCGTATCTATAAAAGCCAGAATTTCCTATCGACGGATTCATATTCTGTTTCCCTGCTTCTTCATCTTCGGTGTTACGCCCCTTGCATTGAACAAAATATATACCACCCATACCACCCATACCACCCATACCACCCATACCACCCATATCGCCCATACCACCCATACCACCCATACTACCACCAAAATAAAATAGAATAGAAGAAAAACAACACAAGAGAAAACAATGACTAAGAAAGTTTACTACTTCCGGTAATAAAAATATTCAAATGACTATGAACTTGGCACTTATTGTCTATTGTAGAATTAAAATTCAAGAAAGCATGGCAAGCACACCTTTGCATCTGTGTGTTTATCAAAACAAACCACCCCAGCTCTATGAATTATCCAACAAAATACAGCAATTTACTCATGTAAGCCCTTTTCAGTATTTACTAGTGACTGATTTGGCATCTAGGATATAAATATGGAGGAGTATGCCATGATGATTGATAAGCCAAAAGATCAGGGCCAAAAGATGCTTCTGACAGATGATACTGTCCTGCAGAATGCATTGAGTCTCTTGGGTGAACAAGACCGTCTTGAGATCACACTATGCTCAAAACAATCCCTTGTGCCCTTTACATCAAGAGAGCGATCCAACTCACATGGTAAGCATTTCATTTCCACTGCACACAGACATGATCGTGTATCAAGACATAGCCTTAAAGTCCACCAATGACTCCATTAAAGTAATACTTATACTAACATCCCTTCTTTGTGTGCATGGAATGTAGATTCTAATGAATCTCACTTGCCCTGGATCACCAGCAGAGTACAAGACCATCGAGAAACACTGGCCATCTCCCATGGATCTTATCTTAACAGAAAAGACTCTGGCATCTCTCTCAGTGAGCCTATTTGCAAGAGACAAAAAATACCATCTTCTAGAAAGCTTCCTGAACTCTCATCACCTTTACTCCCTTATCATTCGACACATTTCATGGAAAAGTCCCCTAGAATACATCCTCTCGACAACCAGCGCACTTCCCTCTCCCCACCCCCTCCATCACCCATTGTATCCCTAAGAAACGCGTCACCCACACTCTCCCCCGCCATCAGCCTGCCTGCCATCTCCTTCATCACCAGTGTTTCTGAACCACTCGACTTCCAATTAGCCCCCATTCGCCACTCACAACCCCACGATCCTGTCGTCTCACCTGCTCGCTACCCTCTGTCTCCACCCACCTCTGTGTCTTCTCCTGTGTCTCTTATGCCCCTGATGTTCAACCACCAAGAGAAGAGAACACTAGCAACCCACAGTTCATCTATAGGACAATTTGTATGTGATCGGGTCATTGAGGCTGGAAAGATCTGCAACCAGGCCTTTCGACGCTCTTATGACCTGACCCGCCACCAAACAACACACCTACAAAACAGACCCTACTGCTACTGTCACCAATGTGGTAAGAAATTTACACGCCTGGATGCCCTTCGTCGTCATGAAAGAGTCCAAGGACATATGTCTTCCAAGCATCTCCAAAGCCTCTCTTTCCATACCACACCCACCGACGAAACAATGCATCGATCTCAGCAGGCTAGAGCTCGATAATCTTGTATATTGTTTATTTCTGCACATATCTCTTCTTCTTTCTCTCTTTCTCTCTTTCTCTCTTTCTTTCTTTCTTACATAACACGACATGTCTCGTAACATGGATTAATACACTTCTTAACCTTGCGTGTTTATCGCATCACTAGTTCTTTTTGCATGCTACTCATTCCCTATCCCATCCTATGCTTATTTTATATCTATGGCTAGTAGCAGGTTAATAGGAGAAAAGAAAGATACAACAGGCAATCAGAGAAGCTATTCTTCATTTCGATAAATAAAACAGCAATTGATCTCTTCTTTTTGTTGTTCTTTATGTATAAATGTTGGGATAGTACGTGTCATTCCTTCTGTTTGTCTCTTATTAGCGACCCCCACGGCCTCTGCCTCTGCCTCTTCCGCGCACCAAACCACGTCCACGTCCACGTCCTGCAGTAGCTAATGTACAAATAGATGAGCCATGTACTTGGTACTAGTCCTCCCAGTGCCAGTGCCATTATCCCAACTCCGTCTCACTACTATTCTACCACTTACCCTCCTTCTTCTTGGCCTTTGATTTGGGTGTATCATCCACCAACAAAGTATCGAGTGGAAGACTATCGGGAAGAATAACACAACGTACATTGTTGCCACGAATACTCAAGGAGTCAAGAGGCACAGGGTCTTTCTGCTTCAACGTCATCTTTACTGTCTTGAGATGGAGATTCATGCTCATATCAACACCTTTACACAATTCATATTAATACTAGGCTACACCCCATACTGCACACATACCAGTAATGGTGCCGTGAATAACAGTGCCGTTCTTCAATTCTACCGACACCGTCTCATTATTCAATTTCATCAAGAATCTATAAAACACAGGGTGAGTAAGTCCCTTGATGATAAGAAAAACGCGCTTCTCTATAGAAATAACACGTGGGCCCTTTTCTAAAAAGACGCTCTGTCGTGATTCCCGGGTGCAGTTGCTCATCCTACCTGACCAACTTCATCGTGCTATAAAGATCTGTGCACTCGTAACCCTCCCTTCTGGCTCGTTGACTAAGTGGGTCCGCTTTACTTTTTGCTAAGCCGCCTGTAAGAAATGAAAAAGAACGTGTACGTCATCATTCATTTTGAGCTGTATTTTTTGCTTTCTTGTAATGGGGTGTCCTTTAGTTTGCACGACTCACACAACACACCAAGCACTGACTCTTTATTATTACTATTTAGGGGCTCATTTACACTACATGCCCCAGAATAGAGGGCTAACAAGGACAATAAAAACATAAAGGGCTATAGAGACTATCCATTTCTAAGGACTAAAACAGGAGAACAGAAGAGTGTATAGGCAAAAGAAGAGGAGACTCTAAGCTATTCTATAGGCGTTGTAGAAGGCATTCTCAAATTCCATACATCCTCAGAACTACGATGTTCTTTTCTTTGCAGTTCCTTTTCATCCTCTCTCTTTTTAAGCATTTTCTATGAACTGTGAGTGATAGTCTTTTTTTTATGAGTTGCTTACATCAGCCACTTCACTGGACTTAGTTTTGGTACTTAAGCAGAATTTAAAGTCTTCCCAACGCATAGAACAGTCTTTCTTTTCTCCGTAGCGGTAGTAATGCATAGCTTGTGAGCCCAGTGCTATATATATATATAAACATATATAAATATAAATATATAAATATAAATATAAATATGTAAAAGAACCCATTCATAGATAAGGCATATACTCTTCTTCTACAGACTCTACTTACTGTAGCAGTGCCATACAGATTCAAAGGCTTGTGACGCACTACAATTAGTGTACTCTCTTAGACTGTCATTATGAATTTCATTAAAGAAGGCAGCGGTGTCCTTGTCAGTATGGGCTATATTCTCACTCATCCTTAAATAGTAAGCCTTTTTTCAGTAGAGGGAGGGGACTTGGGACCTGCTTTTTCTAAGTGAATGTGCATTAGGACTGCTTTCTGTTCTCGGCAGTGACTTACTTTTATTGTTCAAGATCAACACCTTAATAGAGAGTCACAGCCACAGTCACAGACCATGAAAAAAAAGGATTGTAAAGAACAGAGTGAAAAAGTGTGATTGTGTGTGTGTGTGTTTGTGTGTGTGTTTGTACTATCAACTATCCTACCCTCCATGGCTTCATTACAGCAACAGCTGAAAAAGCTAGGCACAGCCGATCTTCGCAATGTCTCTGAGGTGTCTCGAAAGTTCAAAGCATCATTCTTATTCAGTGCGCGTGAAGCTGCTGACCAGGACATTGATACCATATATTCCATTGCCTACAATGGCATTATGGAACTCACCATTCTCGATCCCAAGTTCCATGCCTTTGAAAGAACCCTCTTCTCTGAGGAAATGAAGTCTGTAGACAGAATCCTCCAGGTAAGTCAAGACAATAAAATAGTATGCTGACAAGCCCATAGTCCAAAGAAGACAATGACAAGCTCGATACTAGTATCAAGTCATTTATGCAGCATTTATCGCCCTACTTTCTGTTGAAACCAGCTGGAAAAGTACTCGAGTACCTTATTCGCCATTTCCGTATCAATGAATTCAATGTGCCTGATATCCTCGCTTGTATATTTCCTTACCATGAAACAAAATCATTTGTGAAGATGGTATCAATTCTCACCATTGAGTAAGTCTAGACCCTATAGAATAGAGCTAATATATATATATATATGAATGAATGCAATAGAGCAAATTCATCTTTTTCAGTTTTGCACAGCGTACAAAAATCAGGAGTGCCTTTGGAGAGATCTTTTCTTGTCGCTCGTATGGAGCGTCGCAAGCACCTGCTTAACTTTATATGTAACACTGTATTACAGTGTCCAGTGCCATTTCCTACATTGTACTCCTTCTATGCCGCCACTATGACTGAGTTGGTGTCTAAACATGGCTTGAATGAAGAATCTGTCCTGACCATTACTGCCAATCTGGTCGATGGATTGAGTGCTTCCAAAGTCCCTGATTTACAGATTGCATCTTACATGATTCTCTCTCAACTTGCTACCAAAGTATCACTGACGAAAGAAGCCATTCAAACTATGACCACTACTGCTATCAAGCACACCTCTTCCGACTATTTCAAATTCTGTCTTTTGACAGTAGTACATGTTGCTCAGTCACAGGCCAACTTTACTGAGCTTGCAAAATCATCTACAAAGCGTCTTTTGAAAGCACCTGGATTTGATAAGAGTTTCATGGAGATTGCCAGAAAATACACACTGGATAAACTGTTTGCTGTTCTTGCTGCTGCTATTTGCAAGGCCTCCAAAGTCGGTCTTCTCGTGGATCTAGTACACCAGGCCTTGATCTCCAAGGAGAATGTGGGTTTATTGTGTGAACACGCAATTGATGGCTACATAAAGCTTGTGGCTTCGGGTAGCACCCCAGAGCAAAAAGCAGATTACACTCATCAATTCCAACCTCTCCTGGCTATTATCTCTCAATGCTATGTGGATGAATTAGATGCTGTCCTTACATCCAAACTGGGTATATATGCTGATGTGTCCGAGGACAAAAAGGTACAGGCCAAGGCACTTTATGAATTTGTTGCTATTGCATTCAAGGGCACTCGTCATGAAGTCATTGAAGAAGCCAACACAACTCTCTACTTGTGCCTTAACAGTCCTTCCACCTCAACACGTCTTTTGGCTCTTAAAAAGCTTATCAGTGTCATTGAGGATGAAACCAACCTGTTAGTGCAATCTCCTGATCTCATTCAATCTGCTCTGGCTGCTTGCTTGAACTCTTTCGACGCCACTCTCCTGTATGCTCTTTGTGATGTTCCCTACCAATTAATCAAGCATGTCCCATGTGCTGATATTTTATCCGCTCTCTCCAATCTATTACAGGAACAAGATGCATCCAACAAAGAGGAATCCATTGCAGTTATGAACTTTTTGTTGGGACCTTTGATTGAAAGACATCCTGAGGAAGAGACCAATATTGCTAGTCTGTTGGTCGCCTTTGTGTTTGTCGCACCTATGGAACACATTCAACACCTTGTAAAAAGCATGCCCACAATGGCCAAAAAGAACACTGTTTTATGTAACTTGATGCAGGACATAAAGACACTTGTAAAGCAACCCACTTTCTCCGTCACTGAATTTATTCAATTAGAGGCAGACACTCTTTGCACTAACAAGAAGGAACAGTCTGTGAAATTCTGGATCGAGATGCTCCAGAACAAGGGAGCCCTTCAGCATAGTGTGGGTCTGTTAGTTCTGAACCGTGGCCTTGTATTGACCAAGGGAGAGGCCCAGTATATTCTGGCCTCTAAGTCTCTTTCTGCCATGATGAATTCACTGAATGAAGATCAGAAGCAAGCTCTTTATACTGTGAATCTTTCTCAGGGTCTCTTAGTGAATGAAGAGGGATTACCACAAGCCTATGCATTAGAACAGTTGAAGTGTGAACAATTGACAAGTGAATTCCAAATCAATTTGATCCAGTCCACCCTCTCTACTTTTGCCTCCTCTCTTGAGTGCAAGCAAGTAGTGTCTTGGTGTGTTGAGGAGAAGGATGCTTCTACTGAAAGTTACCGCCAAATAGTTACTTACTTGTTCAAGATCTTTGTGGGTGGAACTAAACTTGGTTGTTTTGAGGAAATGTTGGGCCGAATCATATCTAAACAGCTGAAAGAGGGTGTTTTGAATTTCTTGATGAGTGTTTGGTGTCAAACAGGTATGCTTTTATTACTATCACTACTATTACTATATAGAAAATATGGGTTTACTCACACAATCTATATGTTCTTTATTAGAAAATATGTTTCTTGTCAATACCCGTACTCTTCAACTAGCAGCAGTTTACATTCGCCAACACTCTTTAGAACCCAGAGTGGATTTTCAACATGTGGTGCCTGCCTTACTTCCCTGTTTGACAGATGAATCAAAGTCTGTGCGTCTTGGTGCATTGTCTTGTTTAGAGAGCATCGAGGCACTTTACACGGTGCTACAGCTACCCTCTGGCAGTAAGATATACACGCCCAACACTGGTGTATCGGAACCTGCCAAGCCCTTGCCTGCTGGATCCTTGTCTGTTTTGAGTGCACAATCCGTTTATAACATCATTGCCACTTTCCCTGATTTGCGCACCAACGATGCTGCTCACTTTGTGGACTATCTCTTACACAGAAAGGATGAATTGAAACAGGACAAGAGTGCCATCATTACAGTTTTGATAGATTGTGTACAACTTTGCCATACTTCTTCACAGAAACAGCAAAAGACGCGCAAGAACAGCATCATTGACCTCCTCCTCAACCATGTTCTCTATGCTCCTTGTATTGAAATTCAAGTCAAGATTCTTTCTCTCTTGGATAAAGTGGAATCCCCACGCAAACTTCAGCATCTCTTCCCATTGTTAGAATCTACCTTGAACGCCCCTCGTACTGCCAAGAGTACCACCTTTGTCTCTCTTCTCATCCGTTGCTACTCGCATTTGAATGCATATGCCTTGGGTGCCAAGGGGGACAAGACATTGTCTCTCTTCCTCCGTCTTCTCTCCAACTGTGATACCCTTCAAGGTGAAGATGAGGATGGCTGGCAGTTGTCGACACGTCAACTTGCTCTTGGACAAATCTCTAGAGATTTTTTCAAGTATGCTAATGAAGCATCCCAGAAATCTATTTTGGAAACACTTTTGGATATTGCTACCAATGGTCAGCAAAACGAGGTGAAGACAGTAAAGAAGGTGTTGGTGGAGATTCCTATTGCTGCCAATATGCTTCGAGATGTGCTTGTGAGATTTACAAAATCTATCTCTTCTATTTCATTGGAAGCAACGATTGCTCCTTCCACTGGCAAGCGTGCTCGTATGACTGAGTAAGTCAACATGATGACTGAATGATTTTTGACTTAGATTGTGTGCTTTTTAGACCTGAACCCAAGAAGTCTGTGGATCTGTATGAACTGGTGACCGTTCTTGAATTGATCGAATCCAAGACCATTGTAGAAGATGTTGTTTTGGTTAAGCCTTTGTTTGAAGTTCTCACAGCTATGGTGAATGCTGATTTGCATGACTCACCCGTCTCTCTTGAGTACATCAACCAATTGCTGATGTCTGCATTGACTCGTATTGTTCAGTCTGCTGAAGAAAGCAAAGCCCATGTTGAGGAATCTATTTTGCGTGTGGATGTAGTTGTCCAGTGTATTCGTGTTACTGGCAATCCCCAAACACACAACCAAGCTCTACTATTGATGGCCACCATTGCTTCCATGTACCCTGAGCGTGTTTTACATAACATTATGCCTGTCTTTACTTTCATGGGTGCCAATGTATTGCGTCAAGATGATAACTACAGCTTCCAAGTGATCCAACAGACTCTGGAGAAAATCCTTCCTCCACTTGTGTCATCCAGTCGTCTTGCCAGTGACAATGAAGCTGCTTTGGCTCTTCAAGTCAAACCTATTATCAAAGTGTTTGTGGATGCGCTGTTTCATATTCCCAAGCACAGACGCCTTCGATTGTTCACTGTGCTCATTCATACATTAGGTGAAGATGAATTCCTCTACGCTATTATCTCCTTGTTACTTGATAAGTTCATTGAGAAGCTAGCCAAGGGTGCCCGTGCTGAAGCTGAGTCATTGACCGAGTTCAGTCTGACCATTAGTCAACAGTTTAGCCCTCAGACTCAAATGAAGGCTATCTTGTCTTTGTTGAAGGGACTTTTGACACTGCCTAATGAAAAGTCAGAAGACGATACTATGAATGAAAATACTCTCTTTAACTCCAACGAACACAATGGAAAACAATTACGCCAGTACAAACTTGCCACTTTAACTTTTATTGGTCAGCTTCTGTCGTCTCGTAGCTTCTTGGCTAAGATCATGACCCAGTCCAATGCCAGTGAGGACTTTGAAGAAAAAATGCAGCCTTACTACTTGGCTACAGTGGAGCATATTCTCATGATTGTCACTTACTTTACTGAATACCGTGATCAGTATGCTGTCTCTGAGGGTGCAAATCCTTCCATCACCAAGTTCTGGCGTGGTATTCTCAAGGTGGTTTATGATGATTTGGCTAAAGTGAATGCACTGTTAGCACTTCCTGCCTTTGTGAATGTTGTATCTCACCTCATTCAACACCCAGAGGTCACCATTCGTCGTAAAGCCATGGACATGTTCTACGAGAGAATACAGGCGCACAACAACCAGACCTCTGTGGAAGAGGAAACTCTGTTAGTGGGTATGGTAGAGAAATTCTCACAAGTCATTACAAAGGAGACATCGATTGCTGGAGAAGAGGACAGTCTTATCAACAAGCAGTCTGCTCTGTTGTGTATGTCTACGTTGGCTTCCATGTTTGGCTCGATTTATCCCGAGAGGTTCTCTACAGCCATTCCAGTGGTCATTGGTGAAGATTGCTTATTACTTACAAAGCCTCAAATTAAGATATCAAGTCTTGTGTACATTAGTGTTATCTGGTAAGCCCATGGATTCGTTGCATTTTTTTTCTTTTCTAAGAACTGACATAACTTTATTATTAGTCAAGAGATTGGTCCTCGTGCCATGCCATACTTGCCTAAATTCATGCCTCTTGTGCTTGACATTTTCAGCATGACAGTGGAAGCCGAGCACCCCAATGCAATGCTGCAACTCAGTGTGATTAGTACGCTGGAAATGATTGTTAAGGTTTTGCCTCACTTCATCAGTTCTTATCTGCCCAAACTGCTCTCTTCTCTTCTTCACTCATCGATTTATACCACGAATGAGACAAATGACACCCAGAAATTGCTGGCCAAGGAGAAGGTGCTCGCTGTCATTTCTGAAATTGCCACCAATGTGCCAGCCCGTACACTGTTTACGCCTGTGTTTGCTTCTTATGAGAAGGCTTTGAAGAATGGAAAAGATGCAAGTATCATTTTGATATTATATTAGCCTAATATTCTTCTTTCTGCTTAGTCTGTGTTGGCCCTTTTCAAACTTATGTCAGAAGCAGTTCAAACTATTTCTCGTGATGCTATGACGGCCCATTACAAACAGCTCTTCAAATTCTTCTTGATAGCCTTTGACATCCGTCGTCTCCAGAGTAGTGTATTTGACAATGATACTATCAATGAAATTGAATCAGCTGCTATTTCAACCTTCTTGGTCATGGTGATGAAGCTGAATGAAACTCTTTTCAAGCCTCTCTTCCTCAAGATAGTCGACTGGGCTACCGTTGAATTGACAATTGGCAGTGATACAGCTACTCCTGGTCTTCAACAACGTGCGCTCTTCTTCTACAAATTGGTAGACGGCTTGCTCGAGAAATTGAAGTCTATCTTTGTCCCTTACTTTAGCTACGTGATTGATGATACTATTGGCCGTTTGAACAACTACTGTTCTCAAGAGAACAATGAACAGCCTGACACTCTTTGGAACTGTATTATGTCTGCTCTTCAAAAGTCATTCTTGTATGATAATGATAACCTTTGGAATGCTGAAAGATTTGATAAAATTCTGGATCCTGTGCTTGATCAGATGCTAGTGGTCTCCAAAGGCGATGCTCAGGACTACTTGTCACGCATGGTCACCTATCTTGTGCCCTGTATTGGACAAATGGCAGTGACAGTATCCAACGATACATTGTGGAAACCATTGAACCACAAGGTCTTGATGAAAACACGTGAGGATATTCCTGAAATTCGTTTGGCCGCCTTGCACTGTATTGAAGAATTCTATAGCCGTTTGGGTGAAGAGTGGCTTCTTTTCTTGGCTGAGAGTATCTCATTTTTGGCTGAATTAATGGAAGATGATGATGATCGTGTTGAGAAGCGTGTTCAGCTGGTTAATGCACAGATTGAGACTCATTTGGGTGAAAGTTTGGATAAATTCTTTAATTAGATTTAAACAATACTAATTGAATGGCCTGAGTTAGCTCAATGTAAATAAAGCATAATGGCAATATATTATTATATTCAATGTTTATTGTGATGATGATGAATGCCAGTTTTTATTATAAAGTGATAGGGCCAAAAGTTTTTTTTATTTATATATTGTTGGAAAAAGGGGATGAAGAACATACCCCCTGAATCCCATAAGACTTGTTATCATAAAAAGTAATCAATGTAACTTAGAAGAAAGTATACAAGCCTGCTCAATTCATAGCAGAAGCAATTTGAGAAATATATCTATTACATTCCGAAACCACACCTTTTGCCTTTGGGTTTTTTAACAGTATGTTTTTATTCAACATAAGAGATCCTATGACTAGAAGTGAGGGGTTGTAAATGCTGCTTAGACTTTTCCCAAAGAGCCCTTGTTGAGTTGTGCTAGTAGTGCCTTTATTTGCTTCTCTTGGACCTCCATTCGTTTGCTCTGAGCCTCCAGATGTCTCTCCAGGTCCTGGTATCCAGAACGGCCCTCCCTAGGTCTTCTCTTTTGGTGTGGCCTCTGGTGGTGAGAGTGAGGGGCTTGTTGTACATGATAGTGGCTCTCAGGGGTAAGGTTTTGTTGCCTCAGAGCTCCCTCTGTTTGGGGTTAAGGGGTCTTTGCCACAGGGGGAGTGATCTCAGCAAACTCTGAGAAACTGATCAGTATCTTTTCAAAGTTTGCCTCTGTCATCAGACTTGGGGACTTTCCTGTGAAGTTCTATACTTGAGGGAATGTCTTATACAGTGCAACGGCTATGGCATGGGCAGCAGCATCTGAAGGCGTCAAGAGGCGGTAGGTTCTCTGGGCTTCTTGTACACAGGTGATATCTGTATATCCTGCAAAATAGTCACCTTTGTCTAGCTTCACCAGCGTCTTGGTCCTGTGGGCGTGCACAGGGGAAAGGGTTTCCAGCAGCAGGTAGAGCTCCTCTGGAGTGTCACAGGTGTAAAGGTCTGTCAGGGAAGCAGCAGGGCCTGCCAGTTTGGTCTGCAAAAGAATGACCTTGATGTAGGGATCCAATCTGTTCAAAAGGATCTTTTCCCATTGGGCCATCTTCCCTTTCCATGTGAGATTGTTTGGACAGGTAGATTAACAAGACTGAACAAAGATAATTTTTATTGAGTAAAGAAAGGTTCAATATTTATACTTTTGGTGGGTGCTTATCCTTCAGTGGCTTCTACCTTATGGTAGGATAATCTATCCTACTGTTGAGAATGTTGAGGAATTTGACCCGCACATTCCAAGAGACATTGCTATTGTATAGATTATATTAATATATAATAGTCTGAAAAGTATATAAGTAGTTGTAATTGTTGTAGTATAGAACTTTGAGAAATACAACCTTTTTATTACCAAACACACCTCTTGTTCCTGGTTGTTTCTGAACACTAACTTATGGTAGTTATGATAGTCAACCTTATGGCTGCTTCACAATTACAACTAAATGGTTGGTGGGGACATTCTACCTTATAGTAGAATTCACTCTCTTTGACCTTATGGTCAGTGTCTATATTACTACCTTATGGTAGTATTAATAACTGCCACCTTATGGTTGGCTCATATGTTTTACTTAGTTGTAGTATTATTAGATTCAACCCTATGGCTGGTTTCTGGGATAAGCACTCCATTATTGAAACCATTAATTATTATGAGTCTTTACTGAATTGACTCTGATAGGTCAATATTGTTCTGTTAGGATTATTAATGAAGATGGCTCTTGTTAAGTGTCCAATAGTACACTGAGCTTTAGAAGGTGATTTGTAGTTATGACCAATCAGTGAGATGATACAGAGATGTACTATGTTACTTGTGTGCACTCAAGCTTTCATAGAGTATTCTGAATGTCACAGCATACTACTCATGTTGACTTATTCATAGAGAATCTTTGGATTGAAGTTGGAACATGAAATACTTGTTGCAGTTGTTTCTCTACAATGGGCAACTGAAAGTTCTGTGCTGGTTGGTGTCTGAACTTGTGGATAAGTCTATCCTGCTTGCTCTGAAGCATACGTTCTGCTGAGACAAGAGAATGTTGACAATGATGAAAAAAGGACTTGATGAAATGAGTGACTTTTTCCTTTAGCTGATCCTACTTAAGTTGGACAGATAAAGAGTGAGAGAGAAGAAGAACATAGCAAGAAAGCAATGATTTGAGTTCTTCACAAAACTCTGATTGGTGGGCTAGACAAGGGTTGGCATGCCAAAGTCCCTTTCCCATGCTATCTTGGGTCTCAAATCTAAAGGACAAAGTAAGTAAACAGTGATCCAACCACTGAGGGTGGATGTAGGAGACTGAAGTGGAAGAGGGTAAAGGAGCAATGTCCTTGGATGAAAAGATGTAGTCTATGCAAAAGTCAGAAATATACTGCAGCCATGGCTGAGGAGCCTGGCAAGGGGTGGAGGTGGACAAATGGTAGGGATAGTTGAAATCCCTGAGCAGGATGAAATTGCTGGGGTGTTGAGGAAGAAAGAGAGGATTGGTGACAAGTGAGTTAAGGAAGGTGTATCTAGGACAGTAAGTGGCAGGGTCATATACTACACAAATGAGGATAGGAGGAAAAAGTGTTGGCATTCACCACTGTAGTAGTAATGCAGCAGCCACAGAGGCTGAACAGAGGGTTAATGAGTGTAATGAGTGGTGATAATGATACTAGGCCACAGTGAGGTGACCATAGTGATGAGGAGGTGTGGAAAAGTTGGTTAAAGAATTGTTGCATAGTATCTGTATTGGCATGGGTTTCTTGGAGAACAAGAAGATCCATACCCTTACTGCATAGGTGTTGTATAAATAATTGTTGTTTTTGAGGATCACCAAGTTTGGCAAGTCCTCTACAGTTCATAGTGCTTATCTTAAACATAAAATAAAATAAAATAAAAAGGAGATTATTGTTTGCCCTCAGACAACACATCCATGTTGATATTCATGTTTGGACGTTTATCAGACCAAAGTCTTCTGGGAGAGACAGGACAACATTTCCTAGGGGAAACAGAGTGACATTTGCCTGGCAAGGCTGAACAATCTCTACTTGGAGAGACAGAGCAAGGGTCTTGAGGAGAAAAGATGGGTAGGGCATCTGGCAATCTGTCTTGTAATTTTTCAGGCTCCTTGATAACCAAAACAGCTTCAGGGCTGACAGCAGGAAGAACAGCTTCTGTGTGATGGGTAGAAACAGTGCCTGGAACTGTCTCAGGTTTCTTGGAAGAAGTAGCTGTATTCTTTAAAAGAAATGAGACAGGACTAGCAATCACTCAATCCTTGGAAAGATCAGTGACTGTCTTTTAGTGTCTCTTTGATGTGTATGCCTCAGTGGCAGGGAGACAAGTGCAGTTGCCCTGGAGATGTCCAACCTCTCTGCAAGAGTAACAGGTCTGGGTTTCTTTTGGACACATGGGACACTTATTCACATCATGGCCCATTGCCTTACATTATCAACAATGAGCTCCCATCTTTGTCCATGTAGCCAAAAAGATATGTTCAGCATTGAAAGCCACTTTGTAGGTCAATGGCTGGAGAGTACAGTTGTGGTTGGGTGGGCATTCAAGATACACATGGCCATTACCATGGAACCACTTCTGTTCTTTATAAACAGATACTTCTTTGACAGTGCCAAATTTACTTAAGCAGGCCCTCAGACCTGTGTTAATCTCTTCATAAGACACGAAGGGAAGTCCCACAATATTAAGACGTGACAACATTGCTTGGGGAGAGATGGTAAGAGATGCAAAAAGAACAGAATTGGATAGATTAATGCCTTCCTTACAGGCCTGCTCACAAGCAGCCTTGGTGGCAAAGTGAAATTCAAAATTAGCAACCCCTTCCTTATCCTTATGGCTGCATCCAAAGCAGACATTGGCAGGGAAGCAATCTTGCATAGTGTCCAAGAATTCGTTAATGTATTCTGCATTCTTAGCAGGAAGACTGTAGAAAACAGAGTGTCATGTTCCAACTTCAATCAAAAGATTCTCTATGAATAAGTCAACATGAGTAGTATGCTGTGACATTCAGAATACTCTATGAAAGCTTGAGTGCACACAAGTAACATAGTACATCTCTGTATCATCTCACTAATTAGTTGTAACTACAAATCAACCTTCTAAGCTCAATTTACTATCAGACACTTAATAAGAGCCACCATCATCTATAAATCCTTAGTGAATTAAATAAGACCTTTCAAAGGCAAGTAAAGTGAAGACACATAATAGATGGCTCTATAACGGTGTGCTTATTCAATGAACCAACCATAAGGCTCCAAAATGTAGTCTACCATTAAGTAGAACACCTACACCAACCATAAAGCTACACCTATGTAAACTACCATAGGATAAATCATCTATCAATAAGCTATGCCATGAACTAATCATTAACTACCAAAAGGTAGAATGCCACTGAAGGATAAGCACCCACAAAAAGTATAAATAATTAACCACTCTTCACTTAATAAAAATTATCTTTGTTCAGTCTTGTTATTTTTTACTTGTCTGAATAATCACAAATACCAAGAAGAAGACTCAGCCATGGGACTATTTAAAGTAGAGAATGAGCAACATTACTTTTAGACTTGAGATTAATCTTACATGTTGTGGGTGGCAGTGTGTAATTTCAAATTTCCTTTTGCTTTGAATGACTTTTTGAGACAGTACAGGTGGGAATATCACTTTTCTTTATGTTGGTGGTAGAGAAGGACACGGTAAGGAAGATTTAAATATAAGAAGAGAGTGAGTTATTTGACTTGTGGACTTTGACTTAATAAATTATTGAAAAGTAAAGGCAAATGTGATACATCCCCAAAATGAAAATATTTTCCATTCTTTGGTCTGCTATTACTTTTTTATTTCCCACACTGCACATATAACTTAACATCTAAGCATTCATCAAGATGAGCATAATTAAGCAAGGTAATATACTATTATTAACAAAGAGAAACAGTAGAAGGAAGTTGTAGATGCCACCAAAGACTATTTTGAAAGTAAAAAAGGTAAGTAGTGTCTTTATCTGGGCTTGAGTTCATTGTATTCCACAAGACATAGTACTGACTTATTTTAATAGATGATATATGACTCATTATTCTCAAGACAGGTATTAAGTACAAGGTAAGCATACCATCTCTCTTGATTGAATTATTACTAATATACTCTTTTGATTTTAGATAACTTAATATTCTTTTCAAGTCAGTCTCAGGTGGTCTTCTTCCTTCTATACTGTCTAAGGTGTCTAGGCTGTCTATGGTATACTCCTGGGCATGGTTTTCTATCTCCCAAGAACAAAGTATAAGGCTTTTAGGGTGTATATTCTATTTCTATGAAGGAATACGCCTAGATCATTAGTAGCTATAGTAATAGCATATTATTAGCTATTGTTGTGATGTCACTTTACTTTTATGGATAATGATATCTTTAGTGAAGAAGCCAACTGGAAAAAGAAAGGTAAACAGTTGAAATCAGACTAAAGGATAGCTTGTCCTGAAGATGCAATTATTATATCATAAGTTAGCAGAAGTAGTACATAGAAATAGTATAAAAGAAGTACACAATTGAATGAATAAAGAGGAGAGTTCTACTACACATTTAACTGTCTGCATTTCCATTGATACCTAAGATCAAAGACAACACTATATTATTATAATAACAATTTTATTTATAATGTTAAGACAATTTCCATGTTTGGATGGATCACTTCTTTTGGAATGAGCACTCATTTATTACCAAACTAAGAAGGAGACTCTATCAAATATTAAGGGATGTTGATAGTTCATAGCATTTTGATAGTTAACCCCTGAATCTATACCATTAGAAAAAGTATAAAAGATGTAGTAATTCCATTTAATAAACAACAGAGTTTAACTACACATTCTACTGTTCCATATACCTTTGGCCTAAAAATCTAAAGACAACAATAAACAATATATTTTATTGATAATAAAATTTGATATTGAGGTATCCACAAAAGGAAATAATTTAGATACTTGTGTAATATATGGCACTGCGGTTATCAACAGGACTACCAGAGAGATGAATGTGTAGATATTTGGTCTCTAGCAGGGACAGCAAAACAGAGTATAGACACAAACTTAGATAACAGGAAAACCAAGGAATATGGAGGTGGGGATACAAGACACAATTTGAGCAAAATTGGTAACTAGGCAACTATTCTTTAAGCAACCCTTGCTTCTCTTAATGGTCCCAACAATACTTAATGTAAACACAAAAGGTTGATGTTTATTAGATATTCAATTGAAGTGGTTTTTATACACTGTTTTCTTGTGTTGTAAGCTATATCTATTAATCTCATTAACACTGTCTATATCTTGGCAATTTCAAGATTTTAAACACAGCTTCATAAAGGCAAAAATATTTAGATGTAAAAGAAAGGGTATAACACCACCTAAAAGGTCAGAAAAATCTTTGGATCTGTATACTATGGGCTTCTCCGAGAATCGAACCCGGGACCTCTCGCACCCTAAGCGAGAATTATACCACTAAACCAAGAAGCCACTTCTCTTTCTGCTAAAGATCACTTTTTTTCAAAATTCGTAAGTTCAATCCAAAAATTCAAAAACGTCCATCGTCTCCAAAAAGCTACATCCATCTGCATCCATCATCAATCCATCTTCCCCCATCTCCCGACTATCTTCTACAAAAGTTTCAGACCTCCAGCTCTCAAACTTGACCAGATCCACTATGTTCTCTTCTCCAGCAGGACAACAACACCTTTTGGCTAATGCCACCACCACCACCACCGAAGCTCAACTTATCTCGGCAGTGACGTCACTCCAACAGAGCTTTGCTCAAATGGCTTCTGAGCACACCCATCAGAAGCAGAGACTTGAGGCCTTTGAGGCCATTATGGAAGAAAACAAGCAGCTGAGAGAGACTGTGGCAGCCCTTGAGGCAAAGCTTGCTGCCTTGACTAATAGGCAACTCCTGTGATACAAGAGGTGACACAGGCACCAAAGAACCACCAACAGGCTGAGAAGACAGCCAAGGACTCCACATGGGCTACTGTAGCCAAAAAGACCTGCCCAGCACCTTCAACTAGGAGAGTGGAATCTGCTGCACATGCCTTCACCATCCAAGAAGGTCCTAAAGGTTACACTTATGTGTACATTCCAAGAGGCAGATGCATGAACCGCCCAGAGGCAAGACGCCTCCTGAGAACCCTTGGCCTGGAAACAGGTAGAATCCTGGATGTGTGTTTCCCTGCCCATTCTGTTCTTGGTCTTTTGGTCCATGTCCAGTATGTTGAGTCTCTTACTGCAGTCTTGAATAAGGCCAAGGTAGATATCTACAAGAACTTTGACCCTCTGGACCCCAAGCATCTGGCAGACCCAAAATATGCCACCTTCAATGTTGAGCAGATGTGCATTGAGGCAGCCAGACTCCAAGAGAACAGATGCATGCAGGCTATCCAGTACATGCGCCCCCACATTGCTTTTTCTGTTGCTGCTGCTTTTGTAGCCAATGGCTGGATCAGTGAAGAGCAGATGCCCCCCAAGCCAACCAACAAGGGATACATTGACAGAGATGACCCAGCAAATGCCTTCCAAGTGAGCAGAAGAAGCTCTGTTGCCATGTCTGAGTCCTCCAACAACAAACACCAATATGAATAGAGTCTCTATAGGCCTATGGAATGCCAATGGACTTCAACAGTCTATGGTATATGACATTATGACACACTCACACTCCTTTACTATGCTCTTTATCACAGAAACCTGGCTCCTCTCTCCCTCCCACCTCCCTACTTCCTGGACACAGTTCCACACCTATGGCAAGCCTGTTGAGAACAGCTACCATGGCTCACTTGGTATCTGTGCTCTTGTTTCTCCCTCCTGTCCCTACCATGTTACCCACATCCCTATGCCCTCCCCCTATGCCCTTGGTGTCCAAATTGGTTCACTGAGAATTATATGTCTCTACCTTCCCCCCTCCCTTTCCCTTGAAGACACTTTTGCAGTGCTCAACTCCATTCCTTTGACAGAGGACACAATCATCTGTGGGGATCTGAATGCAAGACTTGGTGCAGTTCTTGGGGACCATGACACAAATCCTAGAGGTACAGCCCTACTGGAATGGCTAGAAGAACGTCAGCTGTATGTCCAGAACAGCATGCATGCCTTTGGTCAAGCAACCTACCACTCTTTCCAACAAGAACAAGAGATGAGTAGCATTGTGGATCTGTTTGTGTCCAACTGTCTCTTTGACAACACATTCATGATGGTGTATGGTGATCTCTCTCTTGGTTCAGACCATAGGCTGCTCAGTATGACATTTGATCATGACATGTCTACAGCTCCTCTCACACCACCACCCATCAGAAGAATGTGGAACCTCTCACGCCTTGTGGAGCCAGATGTTGCTGATCTATACAGAGACAAGTTTGATAGTCTCTCCTCTCAACTATGTCAACTAATTACATCTACAGTGAGCAATCCTCCTGGTGTCTGTCCTGACATTGATGGCCTGACAGATCAGCTCAGCAGCTGCATCTACTCTGCTTTGGACAGCTCTGTTGGAAGCAAGACACATAGACCTGCACATTGGCAGAAGTTCTGGAGTGAGGCTCTGCAGGTGGCAGTTGAGAAGAGGGAGCACAGCTTCAAGAGCTGGAAAAGGGCAAGAGGCCTGGACAAGGTTTGTTGGTGGCAGAGGCACCTGGATGCACAGAGGGCCTTTAGGTGTGAGGTGCAAAGAGCCAAGAGAAGACACTGGCAGGAGTTTTGCAAGAGCATGGAGAGAGACTATGCAAAGGCTACATCCAAGGTGAAGCAGATTTGTAGAAGAAGACAGCCACAGCAGACATTCCAACACCCAGATGGGCCAGCAGCAGCAGCAGAAGTGATGAGCCAACACCTTGAGAGTGTTTATAGAGGCTCACTATTAACATCACTTAGACCACCAGTAACAGCACAGCAGCATCAGCATCCCTTCCCAGCAGCCACAACACCATTCTCACAACCTGTTGTCAAGTTCTGTATGAAGCTGCTGCCAAATAGGAAAGCACCAGGAGTAGACCACCTGAGAGCAGAAATGCTAAAGCCACTCAGCACCACCATTGTCCCCATTCTTTCTGGTCTGTTCACCATGTGTTGGCAGTGGTCCTATGTTCCTCTCCCATGGCGTCAAGCACAGGTGTTCCCCATCTTCAAAAAGGGTGACCCAAGTGATCCAGCCAACTACAGGCCAATCTCATTGACTTCTGTTCTCAGAAAGCTGTTTGAGGTATGTCTAGCACCAGACCTGCACAAGTACTCTCCCCCACTTGATGTTGCTCAGGGTGGATTCAGACCAAGACGAGGTGCACTGGACCAGGCTCTGTGTTTACACAACCTGATGAAGAGATATTATCAGAGACACCACCACTATCCTGTGGTAGCCTACTTGGACATCAAGGCAGCCTATGATACTGTAGACAGGAGCCTGATCTGGGATGCCCTGCACAAGAGAAACACACCGCCACCACTGCTTGCTTTGCTTGTCCACTTGTTTGATGATGTCCATGTGTCAGTCATCCTGAACAACTATGTGTCCTCTTCGTTCTCTCCAGTAACTGGTGTACTGCAAGGCTCAGTTCTCAGCCCCCACCTTTATTCAATCTACATTAACCCACTTGCATGTCTTTTCAGAAGTGTGGCAACAGCAACAACAACAACACATGTGCAGTCTAGCTCACCATCATCTTTGGCAGAGTATGAAGAATCACTAACAGACAACAGTAGCACCACTATGGATAAGCCTACAGGAATCAACTCACTCTTCTTTGCTGATGATATTGCTGTCTTTGGTAAGGTTGGAGAGGTTCAGCACATGCTGTGTTTGGCAGAGCACTACTCTGTTTCAGTTGGCTTTAGATGGAGTCCTTCCAAGTGTGCAGTGGTCCTTCCCCCTTCTGTTTCCCAGGCCAACCAGTTCAAGATATATGGAGAGGCCCTTCCAGCAGCCAATGAGTTTATTTACCTTGGCATACCCTTTGTCTACAATGGAATCAACTCTTCTGGGATTATCTCACACAGGAAGCAAGGCACAATGTTTGCCATGTCCACACTGCATGCTGCTGGTGCCTCAAATTCTGGTTTCTCTTTGCTCCTCAGCTCAAGACTATACAAGACCTTCATTAGGCCAAAGTTTGAGTATTGTCTGGCAATCACTGTTCTTTTGAAGAAAGATATCAAAGCTCTGGAGAAGATACAAGACAGGTGCCTAAGAATGATCATAGGTGGACACCCCACTAGCTCCACTCAGGTGTTGAAGCATATCTGTGACCTGCCCAGCATGAACTTCAGAGCAGACTCTCTCAAGACAAGATTCTGTCTTTGGGCTGCCTCACTTCCACCCCAATGTCTTTTGTCTCTGCTGCTAAACAGTCCAGGAGTGCCACCACTTGAACCACTCACCAAGAATCATCTTTTTGCCTCTCTTCTAGGATTATTACCAGAATCATCAGCATAGCTCAGGCAATAGTTCCAGCAACAACACAAACAGTTACTTGACCAGTACTTGCAAGTGACAGACAAGGTGCTGATAAAGGCATACAGGCCAACACTTGGCATTGATTGTGTTAAATTCAAAATGTAATTAATCAGACTCAAGAACAAGATACTTTTATTAAAACAATTTTGACATGTCTATTTATGTAATGAACTAATCTGAACACTCCTTTTTACACCATTTTTCCCACCATCAATATCACTCCTTTATTTTGCATCACTTCTATGTCACTGATCATACACTCCTTTATTATTCGTATAGCATATGTCACTTAGTAATTGGATAGTACCATAGAAACATTCATATAAATAATTATTCAATTGTCCTAATAAAATCTGCATTCTGATATCTGTTATCAGCATATACTACAGTATCTGACAAAATAATAATAATTTATTTTATTTTCTGATAGGATTTTTTTTGGGGCGATACTTATTCCTTGTAATAAAAACACACATTAAACACACAGTAGAGACTTGAAAATTGGATGAAGTATAAAGAAGGTCAACAGGATATTATATACAAGTTTATTAGGTGGAAACCTTTAATATTTTGTGTTTCCACCCTTAGCTTCTATCACAGCCCTACATCTCCAATGCATGCTGGAAATGAGTCTGTTGGTAACCTCCTTGGGGATCTTGTCTCATTCCTGGACCAGGAGAGCCTTCAAATCTTGGAGGGTGCTTGCTGGGGTCATCCTCTTCCAAACTGCTCTGTCAAGTTCCTCCCAAAGATGCTCAATTGGGTTCAGGTCAGGGCTTTGAGAGGGCCATCCCTCCATAGCAACAATGCCCTTGTTTGCCTTTCATTTTCTAGTCTCCTTACTAGTATGGCAACTGGCATTGTTCTCTTGAAGAACATAGCCTACCACTGGATTCAGTGCCAAAAGACAAGCCAGCTCAGGGCAATAGGTCTTCTTTAAAATACTGGTGTATTTGGTACTATTGATGGATTCCTCAACCATAGCAAGTCTACCAACACCATCACCCCTCCACCACCAAACTTCATCATTGGCTTGACATTCCTTAGGAGCAGTCCATCCTTCCTGTGTACCATCCTGTTGCAATGGTTGTTGCTCATTAGCTGGTACTTGGACTCATCAGACCAGATGAATGTCTTCCAGTCTTCATCTGTCCAATGAAGGTATGTCCTAGTCCAGGTAAGCCTCAACTTCTTATGTTTAATGCTGAGAGAGGGTTTCTTAACCACCCTGAAAGAAGATAGGCCAATCTTCATGATTTTTCTAAAAGTGCTCATCCACACTTTGGTGGTCATCTGCTTACAAAGCTGATCCATTGTCTGGAATGAATCCCTTTCCATCTCATATAAAAACTCTCTCTTGTCCCTCTCCTTCAAAATGGGCTTGCACCCAGTGCTCTTCTTGGCCTTGAAACACCCAGTTTCCTTATATCTCTTTACAATAAGGGAAACAGACTGCTTACTAACTCAAAACCTAGCAGAAATGGCAGCCTGGCTGGTCCCATTTACAGTGGCCTTGTGAGCAATGAGACATTGGGTAAAGTCATTGATATTCTTCTTTCTGTTCCCAAGAAGTCTCATAGGTTGTTTGGTGGTGTTAGATGAGGTAGACATTAGGGCAGAAAAGCAATAAATGAAGAATGTTTAATATAAAAAAAATTCAAGGGTAAAATTATGGTCTGAATTTAAAATGTCCATTGTTTTATTGAAAGCCACTGTATTGAACACTTTGAACTGCTTTTTCACATAATAAATATTACCCAAAAGAGTATATATAAAAATCAACAGCAAACATTACCACCATCCATCCATCAACAACAACACCCCCCAACACCTACATCACACTGAATCCACTAACCATGGATCTCACCCAAGTACCACCAGCCAAACACTTTGAGCTTGGCACTTCCAATGTTCCCGCCACCCACAACATCCCCAAAAGTAGAAAGGAAAAACTACTTGCCAAATGCACTCAAGCAAGAACCAACAAGGAAAATAAAATGTCCAAGGTGGAAAAGGCTGACACCCATGCCCAACAGATGCTGCAGATGATGGTGGCAATCCAAAAACAGATGGAGATCTTTGGACTCTGTATCCAGGAATTGGAGGCCCAATTGAAGGCCAAGAATGCAATGATTGCATCCCTCCAGGCTCAGGCCACTACCAACACCACCAACACCACCACCACTGCCACTCCTGCCAAGCAGGACAACTCAACTGCTGCTTCAAAGCATGCCCCAACCTCCACACCAACACCCACCACCTACACCAGCATGGCAAAGAAGAACCCCTAGGCCAAGAAGCCTACAAAGGCCAAAGCAGTGCTTAAGGCACAAGCAGTATGTGCCTTGCAGGAGCCCACTGGACCCTCAGTGTACGAATTTGTATATGTCCCTTGCTGCCACTACCTTAAGTATGGCCAGGTCTGCAAGATGTTGGGATTGTTGAAGACCCAACAGTCATGGATCATTGACATCCACTTCCCAGCAAGGGGAACAGTTGTGCTGCTGGTCCACAGCAGCTACAAGAAGGAACTTGAGGAGCACCTTGAGAAGCTTAAGATCAGTCCAGTGAAGGACTTCAACCCTGTGTCCACTGCAGTCATTGCAGACCCAAAGCTCCAAGGGGAAACCAACAGTACCAAGGCTGCAAAGGCCCAAGAACTCTATGATCAGAGAGTGTCCAACACCTGTCTTTGTTCCCCTACCCACTTAGGGTACAGCATTGCTTGCCACTTTGGTTCTGGTAATGCCACTCCCCACCTCTCTGCCACTGCCTTTGAGAAGCTCTTGGCAAATCCCAAGGCCAAGACCCCAGTTGCCAGCTGCCCCACCACCCTTGAAGAAGAGGCCATCCAGGCATTTGGATCAGGCTCAGCCATGAAAGAAGATGAGGGAGATGCCCAAAACACTTACCAAGAAGAATTATGAATAGACTAAAGATTGGTCTATTGAACACTTGTGGAATCAGGCCCAAACTAGTGAACATTCTGAATTTGTGTGTGCAGAATGATATTGATATACTTTTAGTGACAGAGACTTTCCTGACCAAAGATATGCAAATGTTGAGGTGCCCCTGGATACAAATACACAACTATGCTACAGCCCATGGTGATGCTGGACAAGGTTTTGATGGAGTCTTGTTCTTTATTTGTCCTGACTTTCCTTACCATGTACATTCATTACCAATTACTAATCCTTTTGTGGTCTCCTGTAGGATTGGCCCATATACACTCCATGGTCTGTACCTACCTTCAAGCTGTTGTCTAGTGAGGCTGTGGAAAGGTTGAATTCATTACCCATAGACAACTTCACACTCATCCTTGGTGACCTGAATACACATTTAGGCTGCCTGACTGGAGATCATGGCATAAACAACAGACATGTGGGATTTGAAGACTGGATCTGCCATCAGGATCTAGCCTTGTGGAACTCAGAGTTGGCATTTGGCTTGCCTACATATGAACAAATTCTAGCAGATGGTTGTTGGTTTGCTAGCATTACTGACCTGTTCCTGTCAAGAAGCTACAACTTCTCCAAAGTGTGCTTGCACATTAGGGACAATCTGACATTAGGTTCAGACCACCACTCATGACAGAAACAGCTGTATGTTGCCTCTGGAGACTGCAACATTTAAACAAACAGTCTGTGGCCAGTACAAGTAATGTTTTGCAGAGAACACAGGTGAACTGCAAAGAGAGATCCAAAAAATATTGGAAGACAAAACCCCATTGTGCTCTGTTAAGATGGAGGACTTTGCTGAGAGACTCAATGAGTCAATCTACAAGGCCCTGGATGATAGCATAGGGCATGCACAATCCTATCCAAAAGCTTGGAAAAGCTACTGGAATGCTGATCTACAACAGTTAGCTGACCATTGTCAAGAACTTTATTGTTTTAGACAATGGGTAGGCAATGATATTGAATGCATTGAAGCCCACCACTTGTATGAGGAAGCGTGTTTAGCTTTGAAAAAGGCTATAAGGCAAGCACAACAACAAACCTGGCATGTATTTTGTGATAAAGTTCATAAGTGCTTAACAGAGATGACAAGTGCTGTGAAAGGAATGAGGCTGCAGAGACGTTTGCCAATTTCCCTATCATCTCCAGAGGGCCCTTGGCATGCTGCCAATTGCATGATTAACCACCTAGAGAGTGTGTTTGGCAGATCTACAGAAAGACAGGAGTGTCAGGGGTTTATTCTCCAAGACAATCCAGTCCCATGGGACGTAGACTTTATTCACTCTGCTATTTGAAAGATACCAAATCAAAAAGAACCAGGCATTGATCATATTAGAGCAGAAATGCTCAAACTCCTAGTTTGAGTGCTAGTGCCTCTGTTACATCAGATCTTCACATTGTGTTGGAGATGGTTGTGGACACCTGTGGCCTGGAGAACAGCACAGGTGGTACCTATTTACAAAAACAAAGGAGAGCAAGATGACCCTAGTAACTATCAGCCTATTAGCTTGACATTGGTGTTTTGTAAGCTCTTAGAAAAATGTATAGCTGGGGAGCTCCTTTTGACTATGCCTGCATTGGACATGGCTCAAAGTGGATTTTGTGCTTGTTGTGGAACTCTAGACCAGGCTGTGATTATTCAGACAAGTAGAAAATAACAAGACTGAACAAAGATAATTTTTATTAAGTGAAGAGTGGTTCATTATTTATACTTTTTGTGGGTGCTTATCCTTCAGTGGCATTCTACCTTTTGGTAGTTAATGATTAGTCCATGGGATAGCTTATTGATAGATGCAACCATATGGTTGGTGTAGATGATTTATCCTATAGTAGTTTACATAGGTGAAGCTTTATGGTTGGTGTAGGTGTTCTACCTAGTGGTAGACTACATGTTGGAGCCTTATGGTTGGTTTATTGAATAAGTACACCATTATAGAGCCATCTATTATGTCTTCACTTTTAATTGCCTTTGATAGGTCTTATTTAATCCACTAAGGATTTATAGATGAAGGTAGCTCATTATGTGTCTGATAATAAATTGAGCTTAGAAGGTGATTTGTAGTTACAACCAATCAGTGAGATAATACAGAGATGTACTATGTTACTTGTGTGTACTCAAGCTTTCATAGAGTATTCTGAATGTCACAGCACACTACTTGTGTTGACCTATTCATAGAGAATCTTTGGATTGAGGTCAAAACACAACACTATTATTTATTTTTCAAAAATAAAATAGAGATCTTTTTTAGAAATTATTCAAAAAAATAATTCCAAATAATGGAAATCAACCAACTCTTAGCCAAGAACATGAAAATAAATAATCCCACCAAAAGAAGAGAACATGATATGTTTATTAGAGGTCAAATTATAGGATAATGGAAAAGACATACTACTCATCAAGAGACTATTAACAATCTAGACATCCCAAAGAGCACAGTGGGCAGGATTGTTCTATTGTATAGAAACAAAAGTACAATTCAACTCAAAATGCATACAGGAGGAACTAAAAAGGTTTCATATACTTCAAAACTGGCTATTGTTTTGTCTATTTGTAGAAACCATGTGCAAACAATTGTATATCATTTGAAAAATATGAATGATGCAGGTGTGGATATTTGCCATAGCACATTTATAAAATACATGAATGAATTTGGGGTTTTTTATGCTCACCATCAAGAAAACCTGGTATGACACTTACTCACAAGCAAAGACAATTGAAATTGTATAGAAACAAGACTGATTGGTCAGTGGAGAAGTGGATTAATGTTGCTTGGTCTTATGAGTCCTGTTTTACATTTGTGGGCAATGATAAAGAGACTAGAGTGATCAGGAAGAAAGGTGAAATGTATGTGGTATAATGTGCTAGAAGTAGCACTAGTAAAGTCTGATAATAAATAAGAAGATAAAGATACTTTTTATTAAGAGTCTTTAGAAGGTCTTTTATAGCTGTTCTATTTCTAGAGAATGTAGACCTTTAAGCTAGCAATTGAATCTATCTAAACTGAACAAACATTGCTTTGGTTAACATGGTAATGGACGTTCATTCTAATACTCCATTTAGTTCCATTGGATATTCCTGATTAGGTAATTTTGCCAGCTCTGAAGTGGTGAGCTGTTTGCTCCTAACAGTGGTGTGTCATATGCAAAGAACATACAAGTATAGCAAGGGTTCAGTCATGGTTTGGGGTTGCTTTTGGTGTGAAGGTGTAGGACCTCTTATACTCTTGTAGAGATTGATTGATCAAGACAAATATGTGAATGGAGTTGCCAAATACTTTCTTCCCTGGTTCCATAAATTGCAAGAGGACCTCAATGAGACCATTCACTTCCAAGAAGATAGTGCTCCTTGCCACACATGAGCATATAGTAGATTGTACAAACAAGAGAGATGTATGATTGAAGGTTTTGATTTTTGGCCTGCAGAAAGCCCAGATATTAACCCAGTTGAGCATGCCTGAGCCTATCTTGAAAAGATGATTGAGTTGTGTCAAACAAGTATAAATAGTACAAGACAGCTTTAACAATGCTTGTGTAGTGAATAGGAGAAGATCCCAAATGAATATCTGGAAAATTTAGTGAATACATGCCAAAGAGGTGCTCCACTGTGATAAAGAATAAATGCTATGCTACAAAGCACTGGGCAATATATTTATAATGAGGATGTAGACAATCATCTAAAGAACAACTACTTCAGATTTTGTATTATCCTGTGAACTTGTTATTATGAACATCTTAGACTAATAGATCTGCCTTTATTATTCAAAAAATATGGATTTTTTGTCAAGTCACATATTACATGGAACTGTATATTAGTCTCACTATTTATTTCTTGCTTTTGCAATATATCATCTGTTGTTCTCATCTCTTTTACTTTTATTAACCTTGATTTTCTTTCAACATTTTTCCTTGTATTTTTCTTGGGGATTAATGTAAGAGACCAATGAGATCAAGTAGGAAAATAGTACTAGATGTTGTGTATTGAAAACAATAAATAGTATATAGTAGTGTTTGGTGTAAACACTATAATTCTTTTTATTTTCTAATATGATTCTTTTATAGGGAAATACTAATTACTTGTCATAAAAACATAGTAAACACACAGTAGAGACATAAAAATTGGATGAAGTATAAAGAAGGTCAACAGGATAATATATACATATTTATTAGGTGGAAACCCTTAATATTTAGTGTTTCCACCATTGGCCTCTATAATAGCCCAACCTCTCTGATGTATACTGGCAATAAGGTTGTTGGTAACCTCCTTGGGAATCTTGTCCCACTCCTAGACCAGGAATGCTTTCAAATATTGGAAAGTACTTGCTAGGGTTAACCTCTTGAGAACATGTGATGACCCAATATAAACACCTTTATTTTAGATCACTTCCCTATCACTGATCATATACTCCTTTATTATTCATATAGCATAATTCACTTAGTAATTAGATAGTACCATAAAAACAATAAAATGTATACTCATCTAATTGTCACAATAAAATCTGCATTCTGATATCTGCTATTAGACTTAATTCATACTATCTTCTGTCTAATTTGTACAACACCTAGCACTATTATCCTATATAATCCCAGTGGTTCCTTGTACCTATAATTGAAGTCAATACACAGTAATAATTATGGTATTTAATATGAATATATTTATTAGTTTATAAAATAAACAATGTGGTTTTTAATTTTTTTTTTGAATATATACTAATTTTTTTAGTTGGGTTGTCAAAAAAAAATCTCATAAAAAAATATTATCAAAAAATATTTTATAAATAAATAAATTGAGAGTAAAGTCTTTCGTTTATACACGTTAAATTAATTCAATTAAAACATAATTTAATGTTAAAATTAATAAATATACATATACACGCATATAAAATAATCTATATATTTTTAAATAATTTATTTTTCATTAAAATACACATATCTTCGCAAAGCATTTATAATATTTTTTCTGCAATTCAATTGGGTTGCTGGTTTGGAATCAGCTGGTTTTTCTTAAGTATTATTCTATTGGAGATATTTCTACTACATTGTTTTATATTTTCACTTAACTATTTTTTTCATATATATATTTACATTATTTTATTTTCTGTGTACAGATGTTGTATTTCACTGCTAATATGTGTCTATTGTGTTTTGACATACATCTTTGTGCAATATCTTTGGGATTCAGTCATTATGTGTTCTGTACACTATACTACTGAATCTCTTTTTATCATATGAATGGAATATGTACTCAAGATTTTAGATATTGATCACTATTATTTTAGGAGATATAAAATTGTTTTTATAATAACAATTAACTGCAATCAACAATTTCTTATCATAGTTCATAAGTATTGTATTCATAGTTTATAAAGAGATATGTCTAATAGAAGAGCACTGATCATTTTACTGACATATAACATAAAGGCTGTGTGTTGATTTACCTTTAGAAGCCACAGCCTAGTAATACAAGTGTTTGTATTCTTATTAGTACTAAAAAAGAAGTCTTCAGTGCATTGATTGCAATTGAGTAGTACATAAAGAGTTGTATTATTTACTTAATGTATGTCATCTAATTTTGGATAAAGTCCTGTCATTACTTAGTCTCTTTATTTACAGTTCAGATAAAGTAGATACAGTTGGATAAATTTTTTTATACTTTATATTTGGCATTCATCATAGTATTACAAAGCTCAAAGGCAAAAGGTGTGGTTTATGAATGTAATAGATATATTTCTCAAATTGCTTCTGCTATGAATTGAGCAGGCTTATATACTTTTCCTTCTAAGTTACATTGACTACTTTTTACAACAACAAGTCTTATGGGGATTCAGGGGTGTATGTTCTTCATCCCCTATCTCCCAACATACTTCAAGGCTTGTACCTTGTTAAAGGTCTTCATTGTACTCTCCATCTTCTTGGCTTATCCTAAGTCTTCTTGAAGGTCTTAGTTGTGGACTTAGCACTATAGGGTTGTCTGGTGGCAGTGTTTTTTCTTGTTCACACCAGTCTTTCCACTTTTCTGTGGCTCTTCTTTTTTGACCATACCTACTTTGTCCCAAGATGCTTGTACTTTCAACTTGGTCATGTTCATGGTCAGAATGGCCAACCACTAGTGAGACTTCTTGTTCTTCTTCTGCTTGGGCTTGTGGTTCTTCCTGAACATCCACAACATCTTAGAATTCTTCAGCCTCCTCTTCTTCCTCATACTCATCTCTTCTTTCTTGAGTTTTTAACAAGTCCTCCTCTTGTGTTGTGTTTTCTGGGACTTGTGATTCTTCTTCATATTCTTGGTCTGGTCGTGGGGGACTTCCAAGCTGTGCTGGTTCTTCCCCTTCATCCCAGAAGTAAGGTAGCAGCCTGTCTCCATGGTAATTCTTTGCCAGAGGTATACCATCTCTGTCCCACAACAAGTATACTGAACAGTGCCTAGTTATCACTTGGAAAGACCCAACCTTCTTTCCCACTGCTTGGACATGATGGAGGCTTTTGGTAAAATCTTCCCCAAGACCCATTCTCCAGGCTCAAACCATCTAGGTCTTATGTTATTGTTTGCCCTTTCCAGAGCTTTTCTCTTAGAAATATCTCTTTGTTGAGCCATTGCTTCTGCCAACCTTTTTTCTAGGGCCCCAACACCACACTCATATTCTTGGTGTCTTGTCAGACCTGGCTGCCCAAGCTCAATTGGTGTTCTTGGATAGAAATGCTCAAATGGAGTACATCCTATGGCTGCTGATATGGTGTGTGCATGTGCAGCCACTATGTGGGGTATGTGGTGTGTCCATCCTCCAACATCAGGCTGTTCAATCTTCTGCCTTCTGAGTTTATCTTTAAATAGTTTTATGGCTATTTTGGCCAGTTTGGATTGAGGGTGTATAGGAGAGGTGTGTATGTGTTGGATGATTTTCTTTTCAAGATATTCTGTGAATTCATGTGATATGAATTCATGGCCATTGTCACTGGTAAGTTTTGTAGGAAGGCCATGCTGAGAGAACCAATTTTGTTCAAGGGTATCTACTACTGTTGTAGTAGTCATTTCAGCAATAGGATAAACTTCATAGTAGCCACTGGCCAGGCCTACAGCTATCATGGCATTTATTTCTGGATCCTCATCCTCTCCATTGTGCAACAAGTCAATGTAGACATGCTCCCAGGCTTCAGAGGTGGCAGAAGTAGTCATTGGCATATAAGATCTTTGTTGTACAGCACTCAACTGACAGGAGTGGCATGATTTAACAGCCTTTTCTGAGATGTTTGGTAGACCTTCACACCATATCCTTTCTGCAGCATAGGACAAGGTTCTAGTGATTCCTGTGTGGGCCAACTTTTGTTGAGTGTCTTTGATCCCTTTTCTTGCTATACTTCTGCTGACTACTGGCACCCAAATGCCCATGGATCCTGTATTGTGAACTTGGACCAAGTGTTGTAGTATTCCTTCATGGACATGCATGTCTTCTACCTCCCTCATGTCTGGTGTGTGTGCCTTGTTCAGTCTGTCTAGGTCTTCTTGTTGTTTCACTAGCCCCATTCATCTGACAATGTCAGGATCTGTTTGCACTTCCAACACCAACTCATAAAGACCTTGAATGTTGTCTAATGTCATGGCGTGGTAAGCCATTGTTCCCTCAGGATCTCCTTCAGACATTGCTTCATCTTCCAAGTCACTCTCTTTGTCAGTATCTTTGGCATCATTGTGATTTTCTGGATCATAGTCCAAGTCTTCTTCATTGTCATCTTCATCATTCCAAGACACCTATTCATCCACTTCATTTTCCAGCAGTATTGGCCTATCCACTCCAAAGGCACCAATCACTGCTATCACGTCTTCATTCTCAGTCTTTTTCTTCTTTGGGGTTCTTGGTCTGTCCAGCACCCATGAGAGCCAGTCTGCTGTCAATTGAGTCTCTCCTGAGAGATGTACCACCATGTGCTGATGTACTCCAAGGCTACTTAATTTGGCTCTGAACCTATAGAGATTGTCTTTGCAGTGTCTTGTCTTATGAGTGAATAGTCCTAGTCCTGTAGTAGCATCAGTCTCAATGACTAGGTTCACACATCCATTGAGGTAAGGGTAGAAGTGGTTCACGGCTGCCACCATACCATATGCTTCACACCATCCAGGGTGTCTGCTTCCTTGTGCCCCATCAAAGGCTTTGGAGTAGTAGGCCACAGGCACTACATCTTCTTGGTTGTTTGTGGGATGTGTAAGGAGGACTGCTCCAATTCCTGATTCAGTGGCATTAATGCATAGTGTTAAAGGAGCACTTGTATCAGGAATGACAAGGTGTTTTATGTTGGTGAGTGCATACATGAGGGCTTTCCAGTTAGTCCCAAGTGATTCTTTGTCTTCTTTGCTCAGATGTGTTTTCTTGCCAATCATCTCATAAAATGGCAGTAGTATTGATTATGACCAGGACAGATGTTTGCTGATGGTATTGATGCCTCCACACATTCTCTGTATGTCCTTCACTGTTTTGGGCATTTCCAAGGACAACAAGTGTTTTATACTGTGATTTGGTACTGTCCAATATCCACCCTTGCTCCACTCTCTTCCAAGCACTGCCACTTCATTCTTTCCAAAGAATATACTCTTCTTCATGTTTATAAGCAAGTTTGCATCTGCTAGACATTGTGCCATCTCATTAATGTCTTTGATGTGATCTTTGGTATTCCCAGTGGTGGATTTCAAGTAGATGTTGTTGATATATATAAGAAGGTTCTTTTGGATCCCATTTGCTTTAGATAGGACGTGTTGTAGAAATGCTTGGGCAATTGCTGGAGACTCTGAGTTTCCTTGCACCAGGAGCTTGGTCCTTAGCTTTCCTACACTGTTATCATCAAATGATCAGTAGTCTCTGACATTTTTGTCCAGACAAATAGCAGTGAAGAAAAATGCCAGGTCAAGTGAGGTAAGTATTTTGGCATCTCTGACAAATAGGGCACGTTCCATAGGTATGGGGAGTTGCAGTCCAACTTTCTGCATGTTAGCTGTACTATTGGAGCTGTCATCAAAGAGCACTTGACAATCACTTGTCCCAGACTTCTCTACTGAGAATATTGGTACTTGGGCATGATCAGTTCCTGGTTCATCAATTCCATACTCAATTCTCTTCTTCACAAATTCCTCCCTGGACTTATAGGCAGCTCCTCCAAGTGTATGTTGTACTACAAAGAGCAGGCTTGCTTCTTTTACCATAGGTGGTACAATGGGGGCATATGCTGCAGGTGGAGGACATCCACTTGAATACTTCCTCAGGGCTGCTTTGTGGGGTAGTAGGGCTTCTTCTGTCTTCTTGTCACAGTGTGTTGTTAATTCTCAGAGATGTTTTCTCTGGATACACTTGGGTACATATTGTCATACTTGTGGGATTCTGATTCCTTCATAGGAAGGAAGTATTCTCTTGGTAACCTCACTGAGACTTGCATCTTTCTCTGGATAACAAGTGTTTTTTCTGGTTCTTCAGGGGCATGTGCATCCCTTTCTTCTGTTATCTCAATAGTAGGTTGCATTGCATATTTTCTTTCCACAGCAGAGCTCTTCAGTAGGTAGCCTATAGCTTCCAATGTCTTGGATCCTAAGAGAAGGTCCCACTCTGTCTCAAAGTCCACCACCACTAAGCTTATCCATCTGCCTAGACAGCCATTCCCTCTGACTTTAGCATTGGCTTGTCCATAGGTGGTATTTGTGTCTGCATTCCACAAGGATTGGAGCTTTGGAGGTGATTCTGTTCTTATGCTTAGGCCCAGTCTGTCAGCAGTCTCCTTAGTGACTAAATTTGCTGCTGCCCCTTGGTCTGTGGCCACTTTTACACTCTTTCTACCTATTTCTGCATCTGGAAGAGTAACCCAGTGTGTGGGTTTGTCCCTCATATTTTTGTGGTGTTTACTCCAACTAGTGTTTGGTATGTTTTTATTCAACATAAGAGATCCTATGACTAGAGGTGAGGGGTTATAAATGCCATTTAGACTTTTCCTAAAGAGCCCTTGTTGAGTTGTACTAGTAGTGCCTTTATTTGCTTCTCTTGGACCTCTATTTGTTTGCTCTGAGCCTCCAGATGTCTCTTCAGGTCCTGGTAACCAGAGCAGCCCTCCCTAGGTCTTCTATTTTGGTGTGGCCTATGGTGGTAAGAGTGGGGGCTTGTTGTACATGATGGTGGCTCTCAGGGGTAAGGTTTTGTTGCCTCAGGGCTCCCTCTGTTGGGGGGTAAGGGGTCTTTGCCACAGGGGGAGTGGTCTCAGCAAACTCTTAGAAACTGACCAGTATCTTTTCAAATTTTGCCTTTGTCATCAGACTTGGGGACTTTCCTGTGAAGTTCTATACTTGAGGGAATGTCCTGTACAGTCCTGTGGCTATGGTATGGGCAGTGGCATCTGAAGTTGTCAAGAGATGGTAGGTTCTCTGGGCCTCTTGTACACAGGTGATAGCTGTATATCCTGCAAAATAGTCACCTTTGTCTAGCTTCACCAGAGTCTTGGTTCTGTGTGCATGAACAGGGAAGACAGTTCCTAGCAACAGGTAGAGTTCCTCTGGAGTGTCACAGGTGTAAACGTCTGTCAGGGAAGCAGCTGGGCCTGCCAACTTGGTTTGGAGGAGGATAACCTTGATGTAGGGATCCAATCTGTTCAAAAGGATCTTTTCTCACTGGGCCATCTTTCCCTTCCATGTCTCAATGTCCATGGACTCAATTGTACCTGTAAAGGTGGGAGTCTTCTTCTCAAAGAGATTCTGGGCAGAGGAGATATCCATTTGGACCAGGCCTTCAGCTTTTGTGGTGCTGGCAATAGTAGGGGTGGTATTGTCAGGTATTTTGTAAAGGAGAAATAAGTGTTAACAAACCCAAAGGCAAAAGAAGTGGTTTAGGAATGTAATAGATATATTTCTCAAATTGCTTCTGCTATGAATTAAACAGGCTTATATACTTTTCTTCTAAGCTACATTGATTAATTTTCATGATAACAAGTCTTATGGGATTCAGGGGGGTATGTTCTTCATCCCCTTTTTCCAACAATAACAATGATTCTTCAGGAGAAAAAGAAAAAGAAACTAAATTAGTGCTATTGAGATTAACTTTTAGTAATAAAGTTATCCACTGCAAAAGCAACTAAAATAGTATAAAGAAATACATCATAGAGAAGAGAAGACAAGTTTAGGTAGAAAATAGAATACAGTGTCTGGTATAAACACTATAATTTCTTTTCTTTTCTTATAAGATTCTTGTATTAGGAAATACTTATTTTTTTTAATAAACATACACATTAAACACAGACAGTAGAGACTTGAAAATTGGATGAAGTATAAAGAAGGTCAACAGGATATTATATACAAGTTTATTAGGTGGAAACCTTTAATATTTTGTGTTTCCACCCTTAGCTTCTATCACAGCCCTACATCTCCAATGCATGCTGGAAATGAGTCTGTTGGTAACCTCCTTGGGGATCTTGTCTCATTCCTGGACCAGGAGAGCCTTCAAATCTTGGAGGGTGCTTGCTGGGGTCATCCTCTTCCAAACTGCTCTATCCAACTCTTCCCAAAGATGCTCAATTGGGCTCAGGTCAGGGCTTTGAGAGGGCCACCCTTCCATCATGACTATGCCTCTCTCATCCTTCCATTTCCTGGTTTCCTTACTAGTATGGCAATTGTCATTGTCCTATTGAAGAACATAGCCTACCACTGGATTCAGTTCCAAAAGACTAGTCAGTTTGGAGTAATAGGTCTTCTATAAAATACTGGTGTATTTGGCACTATTGATGGACCCCTGTTGTAATCATGAAAACAACAGTAGCAGTCACAGACCAATTATTAAGTTGTCTCCTTTCTACAGCATAATTCATAGTTAAGACACTGCATATTAAAGTCTACTGTACAGGCCATTATTATCAAGCATCCTAAAACAGTAATAGATAATTCTTAATAATATACTCAACTGTCTATTTAGTATAAATAGACATGTTAAAATTGTTTTAATAAAAGTATCTTGTTCTTAAGTCTGTATTCTTTCTTGGGATTTAACAACCCCATCACCACAGTAAATCTACCAACACCTTCACCAGAAAAGAAACCCCACACCATCACCTCACCACCACTAAACTTCATTGTTGGTTTGACATTATTTGGGAGTAGCCCCTCCCTCCTATGCACTATTCTGGTACAGCTGTTGTTGCTCATTAGCTTGAACTTTGATTCATTGGACCAGATGACTGTCTTCCAGTCTTTATCTATCCAATGAAGGTAGGTCCTAGTCCAAGTAAGCCTTGACTTCTTGTGTCTAATGCTGAGAGATGGTTTCTTAACAGCCCTGAAAGAAGAAAGGCCAATCCTCTTTATCATTTCTCTAAAAGTGCTCATGCACACTTTGGTGGTCATCTGCTTGAAAAGTTGATCTATTGTCTGAAATGAATCTCTTTTTATCTTGAATACAAACTCTCTCTTGTTTCTCTTCATCAGAATAGGCTTGCACCCAGAGCTCTTCCCTGCTTTGAAACAGTCAGTTTCCCTATACTTCTTCACAATAAGGCTGACAGTGGGTTTACTGATACCAAACATGGCTGCAATTTCTGTTTGTCTGGTGTCATTTACAGTAGCCTTGTAAACTCATTGTTCATGAGTAAAGTTGTTGATATTCTTCTTTCTTGTTCCAAAAGGCTTGGTGGTTTGTTCAGTGGTGTTAGACATATCAGATAATGTAGTGGAAAAAAAAGAAATGAGGAATGTGTAAAAAATAAGAAGTTTTTTAACCAAAATAGAGGTCAGAAAATATTTTTTTGTTTGACACTGTAGTATAAGAAAAAGAGTAAAGAAAGAAGAAAGATTGTGGGACAAGAGCATTGATCTCTTTACCAGGTACAGAAAACGTCAGAAACATATTGATTTCCAAAAGAGGAAGAAAAGAGAAGATCAACACAAAAGGAAAGAAAAAGAAACTGGGGAATAAGGAGAAACTTAGCAATTCTGTCTTTGCCAGACAGAGGAGAGCTGCAACACACGTCATGGTTTAGGACCAAACAAAAAAGAAACACAGCCTGTTCCAGCTTCTTGTTGGCTGAGGCTGCCAAATCCCATGCATACCATGTCAGTCTTGTCAGTTACCAATTTGGACAGGATAATACTAAGCCCAAAAGTAGAGACAGCAATAAGAGGAAACTGAGGATAACATGGTCTGGACTGAAACCCACATAGATCAAAGAAGAATAGGTAAAGAGAGGATAGAAGATGCTTTTTATTCATTCAAAATAGTTGCTTATTTATACTAATTTACATATGATACAATTGACTAAGTATGTCTTGTCTTCAGTCTACTCAGGGTGAGTGTGACTTCATCCAAGACATACTGTTTGTTTGATTATTTAATAAACCCAAAAGAAGTAATCTGTGTGAGTCCAATAAGGAAAAGTGTGTTGGCCAGTGGAATCATAAGATTTAGTATAGTGGCAACAGTCTTGTCTGTGCTAGACACTGTGCTATCAAATAGAGTAATACTATTGGCTGCACATGTCTTCCAAAAAGGGAAGACACATTATCCTGTGTGGATACACACAGATAATATAATATAATTAATAAGATAAATGCTAATGCAATATATTGTCTTGGCTTAACATGTTCACTGTGAAGAGAACATGTTAAGCCAAGACATGTATATGCAATTGTACACTGTAGAATTCAGTATAAATAATCAATTGAATTCAATGAATAAACACTATCTTCTATCTTTTCTTTTATTCTTCTTCTTTGATCTACATGGGCTTCAGTCCAAACCAAGAACCACTAGCTATTCCACTCTGTGCACATACCTCCAGGCTTAGAACTATTCTGTCCAAATTAGGGAACAACAGTCTTGACATGTGGTGTTGTGAGGTTGCCAGCCTCAGTGACTGCCAGGTGTAGTTTAGGGAATTGACTTTACAAATTTCTCTGTTCCTCAACTATTTCCTTTTTGGTTCTGTTTCTCTTTCTTTCTTTTTTGTGTTGATCTTTTCTTTTCTTCCTCTTTTGGAATTGATATGTTTCTGATGTTTTCTGTATGTGGTAAAGAGATCAATGCTCTTGTCCCACAATCCTTTTCATTTCTTTACTCTTTTTCTTATACTATTCTGTTTTCTACCTAAACTTGTTTTCTCTTTTCTATGATGTATTTCTTTATGCTATTTTATTTGCTTTTGCAGTGAATAACTTTGTCACTATGAGTTTATCTCAATGGCACTATTTTAGTTTCTTTTTCCTTTTCATTTTCTTCTAAAGAATCACTGTTATGATGTATTCTTGTAACAATGCTAGTTTAGCTTATTAATTTGAAGTTGTTATTCATCTATAATTTAGTAACAATGCAATTGTCTTAATTCATTTTCTTTAGAATTGATTTCTTATGAAATCATTCTGTATTTTAACATTTAGTTCTTTAGTATAAATATCCCATTAACCAAGAACTGAAATAAATTGTCAAATACTACTCCAAGATCTTCTATTATCTTTTATTCTTCCATTATTTTCTTTTGATATCTTCTGATACAAGTTGTGGGCAGTGCTACTGTGTTTTCTTATGAAGTATCATTGTTATTTATGAATCAATTCTTAGCAAAGTATTGATTGCATTCTGTTATTTTGTACCTGTGTGTACTGTTGTTCCCCTTTTATCTGTTTTCTTTTGCTTCACTGTTGTGTTGCAAAGTATCATTTCTATTTGTTCACAAACCCTACCTCCAATTTCTATTCCAAACCCTTTTCTTTCCTTGTTACTTTACCATTTTGTCCATCACAGTCATAAGTACCACACGTGTCTTTTTTATATGTGGAGAGATGGCCGAGTTGGTCTAAGGCGTCACGTTAAGGCCGTGATCTCTTCGGAGGCGTGGGTTCGAATCCCACTCTCTTCACTTTTTCATATAAACTTTATAAATATTTTGTTTTCTGATCTTTATCTTGCTCAAAAATATAAAGGACCACTGAGTACAAGCAAGAATATAGTACTATGTTTTGTACATAATAGACTAGATATATACGTTTTTTGGAATAAAATTTAGTATAATTTTTTTTCAATAAATTGTACACTACTGAAAAAAAGTGGTTGTTAGTTGTTCTAATGAATATTGCTCATTATCAATCTCCATCTCATAGACATGAGTTTCTTTTCCATGCTCATCAAAAAACCTTGCTATTTTCATATAAAAAAGTAGCCATAGTATGTAAAAACTTATAAATAAAAGAGAAAAATATTTGTAAAATGTACAATTTTTTTCTTTTAAAGTATATGAAATGTTTCCAAAAAAAGTGTACTATTGAGTATAAGCTGATAACAGATATCAGAATACATATTTTATTAAGACAATTGGATGAGTATTTATATGATGGTTTTCTCTACTCTACTAGATTCCACAGTCATAAGTTAATCCCTGCCAAAATCAACTATGAGATCTATGACAAGGAAATGCTGGCCATCTTTGAGAGCTTCTAGACCTGGCATCACTACTTGGAAGGTGCTCAACATCAAGTTGTTGTATTTACTAATCATAAGAACCTTGAGTATTTCATTACTACCAAGCAATTGAATTGTTATCAAAATTGATGGGCACTGAAGTTTTCCAGTTTTGGCTTTGTTATTACTTACTGTTCTGGATCCAAGAACACTAAGGCTGATGCTTTTTCTTGTTGCTCAGTGTTGTTCTGACTTCAATCCAAAGATTCTCTATGAATAGGTCAACACAAGTAGTGTGCTGTGACATTCAGAATACTCTATGAAAGCTTAAGTACACACAAGTAACATAGTACATCTCTGTAAGGATCAGGGTTGGACAGGAGAAAGAAGCAGAGGTACTAGGTGTTGTGCATCAGGAACAGGTAGGAGAACAAAGGTAAGAGACAAGAGAAGACAAGGACAGAGTACAGGTAGGAAACAGATATCAGGATATTGTTTTTATTTTAACAATGAGTCAAGTATTTATACTAGAGTGTTCTATACTGCAATCTAATTCTATATTATTTAATAAAACAATCTAATGATTATAACAAAAGCCAAGACAAAGATAAGAGTGGGAGGAGAGAGACTTATAATAGTCAAGACAAATGGTAGACTAATGAGTTTGTCTGGGACAAGACCATTGGTAATGCCCAAATTACTTTCATAATTTGCCAAGAACAAACTAGTCATTACAATCTCTGTATCATCTCACTGATTGGTCATAACTACAAATCACCTTCTAAAGCTCAGTGTACTATTGGACACTTAACAAGAGCCATCTTCATTAATAATCCTAACAGAACAATATTGACCTATCAGAGTCAATTCAGTAAAGACTCATAATAATTAATGGTTTCAATAATGGAGTGCTTATCCCAGAAACCAGCCATAGGGTTGAATCTAATAATACTACAACTAAGTAAAACATATGAGCCAACCATAAGGTGGCAGTTATTAATAATACTACCATAAGGTAGTAATATACAGTGGCTTTCAAAATAATAATGGATTTTTTTCATACCCCATTATGATTCTGCAATAGGAAATAATTATTCTTTGTAATAAAAACATACATTAAACACACAGTAGAGACTTGAAAATTGGATAAATTATAAAGAAGGACAACAGAATAATAAATACAAGTTTATTGAGTGGAAAACTTTAATATTTGGTGTTTCCACCCTTGGCCTTAATGATGGTCCTACATCTCCAATGCATACTGCTGATTAGGGTGTCTGTGGTGTCCTTGGGAATATTTTCTTATTCTTCTAACAAGAGCACCTCCAAATCTTGAAGGGAGCTTGATGGGGTCATCCTCTTTCTGATGGCTTTGTCTAGCTCCTCCCACAAATGCTCTATTGGGTTGAGGTTGGGGCTTTGTGAGAACCACCCCTCCATAGTGGCAATGCTCTCATATGCCTTCCACAACCTGAACTCTCTACTCTTGTGGCAGCTGGCATTGTTCTTTTGAAGAACATAATCCACCTCTGGATTCAGTGCCTTGAGTTGAGCCAGCTCAGGGCAGTAATTCTCTTTCAAGATATCAATGTATCTTCTACTGTCTATACTGTCCTTCACAGGCACCAACCTTCCAACACCTTCACCAGAGAAAGAACCCCACACCATCATGCTACTGCCACCAAACTTCATGGTGGGCTTGATGTTCTTTGGGAGCAACCCCTCCTTCTTCTTGCACACCACTCTGTTGCAGTTGTTGGTCATCATGAGTTAGTACTTTGACTCATTGGACCAGATGACTGTCTTCCAGTCTTTCTCAGTCTAGTAGAGGTGGGCCTTGGCCCAAGCAAGTCTCAACTTCTTGTGCTTAGTAGTGAGAGAAGGTTTCTTGACCACCCTGCAAGAGAACAGGCCAAGCTTCTTTATCAATTTTCTAAAAGTGTTCATGGACACTTGGGTAGTTATCTGCTTGCAAAGCTGATCCATTGTCTGGAATAAATCCCTTCTCACTTCTTGAGCAACTTTTCTCTCATCCCTCTCATTAAGAATGGACTTGCGCCCAGTGCTCTTCTTGGCCTTGAAACAGCCAGTTTCCTTATATCTCTTTACAATAAGGGAAAACAACTGTGCACTGACTCCAAACCTAGCAGAAATGGCAACCAGGATGGTCCCATTTACAGTGGCCTTGTGAGCAATGAGGCATCAAGTGAAGTCATTGATATTCTTCTTTCTGTTCCCAAGAAGTCTCATGGGTTGTTCAGTGGTGTTAGATAAGGTAGACATTAGAGTGGAAAAGCAATAAATGTAGAATGTTTAATAAAAAAATTATTAAGGGTAAAATTAGGGTCTGAATTTGAAATAGCCATTGTTTTATTGAAAGCCACTGTAGACACCAACCATAAGGTAGAATAGATTATCCTACTATAAGGAAGCCACTGAATGATAAGCACCCACAAAAAGTATAAATAATGAACCTTTCTTTACTTAATAAAAATTATCTTTGTTCAGTCTTGTTAATCTACCTGTCCAAACAATCTCAGAGTATATGATCAGTGACATAGAAGTGATGCAAAATAAAGGAGTAGTATTGATGGCAGGGAAGATAGAGAAAATAAAGAGTGTTCAAATTAGGTCATCACAAGTAGTTATTAGATAACCTTGTAATATCTTATTTTGTAGGGTTGCTTTACTTTATGAAAATACTGTATAGCAAAAATATATAAAAATTGCCTGGTGGCTGGATTGAACAACCGACCTCTTGTTTACAAGACAAGCGCTCTACCACTGAGCTAAACAGGCATTCACTTCTCTTTCTGCTAAAGATCACTTTTTTTCAAAATTGTAAGTTCAATCCAAAGATTCAAAAACGTCCATCCGTCTCCAAAAAGCTACATCCATCTGCATCCATCATCAATCCATCTTCCCCCATCTCCCGACTATCTTCTACAAAAGTTTCAGACCTCCAGCTCTCAAACTTGACCAGATCCACTATGTTCTCTTCTCCAGCAGGACAACAACACCTTTTGGCTAATGCCACCACCACCACCACCGAAGCTCAACTTATCTCGGCAGTGACGTCACTCCAACAGAGCTTTGCTCAAATGGCTTCTGAGCACACCCATCAGAAGCAGAGACTTGAGGCCTTTGAGGCCATTATGGAAGAAAACAAGCAGCTGAGAGAGACTGTGGCAGCCCTTGAGGCAAAGCTTGCTGCCTTGACTAATAAGGCAACTCCTGTGATACAAGAGGTGACACATGCACCAAAGAACCACCAACAGGCTGAGAAGACAGCCAAGGACTCCACATGGGCTACTGTAGCCAAAAAGACCCGCCCAGCACCTTCAACTAGGAGAGTGGAATCTGCTGCACATGCCTTCACCATCCAAGAAGGTCCTAAAGGTTACACTTATGTGTACATTCCAAGAGGCAGACGCATGAACCGCCCAGAGGCAAGACGCCTCCTGAGAACCCTTGGCCTGGAAACAGGTAGAATCCTGGATGTGTGTTTCCCTGCCCATTCTGTTCTTGGTCTTTTGGTCCATGTCCAGTATGTTGAGTCTCTTACTGCAGTCTTGAATAAGGCCAAGGTAGATATCTACAAGAACTTTGACCCTCTGGACCCCAAGCATCTGGCAGACCCAAAATATGCCACCTTCAATGTTGAGCAGATGTGCATTGAGGCAGCCAGACTCCAAGAGAACAGATGCATGCAGGCTATCCAGTACATGCGCCCCCACATTGCTTTTTCTGTTGCTGCTGCTTTTGTAGCCAATGGCTGGATCAGTGAAGAGCAGATGCCCCCCAAGCCAACCAACAAGGGATACATTGACAGAGATGACCCAGCAAATGCCTTCCAAGTGAGCAGAAGAAGCTCTGTTGCCATGTCTGAGTCCTCCAACAACAAACACCAATATGAATAGAGTCTCTATAGGCCTATGGAATGCCAATGGACTTCAACAGTCTATGGTATATGACATTATGACACACTCACACTCCTTTACTATGCTCTTTATCACAGAAACCTGGCTCCTCTCTCCCTCCCACCTCCCTACTTCCTGGACACAGTTCCACACCTATGGCAAGCCTGTTGAGAACAGCTACCATGGCTCACTTGGTATCTGTGCTCTTGTTTCTCCCTCCTGTCCCTACCATGTTACCCACATCCCTATGCCCTCCCCCTATGCCCTTGGTGTCCAAATTGGTTCACTGAGAATTATATGTCTCTACCTTCCCCCCTCCTTTCCCTTGAAGACACTTTTGCAGTGCTCAACTCCATTTCTTTGACAGAGGACACAATCATCTGTGGGGATCTGAATGCAAGACTTGGTGCAGTTCTTGGGGACCATGACACAAATCCTAGAGGTACAGCCCTACTGGAATGGCTAGAAGAACGTCAGCTGTATGTCCAGAACAGCATGCATGCCTTTGGTCAAGCAACCTACCACTCTTTCCAACAAGAACAAGAGATGAGTAGCATTGTGGATCTGTTTGTGTCCAACTGTCTCTTTGACAACACATTCATGATGGTGTATGGTGATCTCTCTCTTGGTTCAGACCATAGGCTGCTCAGTATGACATTTGATCATGACATGTCTACAGCTCCTCTCACACCACCACCCATCAGAAGAATGTGGAACCTCTCACGCCTTGTGGAGCCAGATGTTGCTGATCTATACAGAGACAAGTTTGATAGTCTCTCCTCTCAACTATGTCAACTAATTACATCTACAGTGAGCAATCCTCCTGGTGTCTGTCCTGACATTGATGGCCTGACAGATCAGCTCAGCAGCTGCATCTACTCTGCTTTGGACAGCTCTGTTGGAAGCAAGACACATAGACCTGCACATTGGCAGAAGTTCTGGAGTGAGGCTCTGCAGGTGGCAGTTGAGAAGAGGGAGCACAGCTTCAAGAGCTGGAAAAGGGCAAGAGGCCTGGACAAGGTTTGTTGGTGGCAGAGGCACCTGGATGCACAAAGGGCCTTTAGGTGTGAGGTGCAAAGAGCCAAGAGAAGACACTGGCAGGAGTTTTGCAAGAGCATGGAGAGAGACTATGCAAAGGCTACATCCAAGGTGAAGCAGATTTGTAGAAGAAGACAGCCACAGCAGACATTCCAACACCCAGATGGGCCAGCAGCAGCAGCAGAAGTGATGAGCCAACACCTTGAGAGTGTTTATAGAGGCTCACTATTAACATCACTTAGACCACCAGTAACAGCACAGCAGCATCAGCATCCCTTCCCAGCAGCCACAACACCATTCTCACAACCTGTTGTCAAGTTCTGTATGAAGCTGCTGCCAAATAGGAAAGCACCAGGAGTAGACCACCTGAGAGCAGAAATGCTAAAGCCACTCAGCACCACCATTGTCCCCATTCTTTCTGGTCTGTTCACCATGTGTTGGCAGTGGTCCTATGTTCCTCTCCCATGGCGTCAAGCACAGGTGTTCCCCATCTTCAAAAAGGGTGACCCAAGTGATCCAGCCAACTACAGGCCAATCTCATTGACTTCTGTTCTCAGAAAGCTGTTTGAGGTATGTCTAGCACCAGACCTGCACAAGTACTCTCCCCCACTTGATGTTGCTCAGGGTGGATTCAGACCAAGACGAGGTGCACTGGACCAGGCTCTGTGTTTACACAACCTGATGAAGAGATATTATCAGAGACACCACCACTATCCTGTGGTAGCCTACTTGGACATCAAGGCAGCCTATGATACTGTAGACAGGAGCCTGATCTGGGATGCCCTGCACAAGAGAAACACACCGCCACCACTGCTTGCTTTGCTTGTCCACTTGTTTGATGATGTCCATGTGTCAGTCATCCTGAACAACTATGTGTCCTCTTCGTTCTCTCCAGTAACTGGTGTACTGCAAGGCTCAGTTCTCAGCCCCCACCTTTATTCAATCTACATTAACCCACTTGCATGTCTTTTCAGAAGTGTGGCAACAGCAACAACAACAACACATGTGCAGTCTAGCTCACCATCATCTTTGGCAGAGTATGAAGAATCACTAACAGACAACAGTAGCACCACTATGGATAAGCCTACAGGAATCAACTCACTCTTCTTTGCTGATGATATTGCTGTCTTTGGTAAGGTTGGAGAGGTTCAGCACATGCTGGTTTGGCAGAGCACTACTCTGTTTCAGTTGGCTTTAGATGGAGTCCTTCCAAGTGTGCAGTGGTCCTTCCCCCTTCTGTTTCCCAGGCCAACCAGTTCAAGATATATGGAGAGGCCCTTCCAGCAGCCAATGAGTTTATTTACCTTGGCATGCCCTTTGTCTACAATGGAATCAACTCCTCTGGGATTATCTCACACAGAAAGCAAGCCACAATGTTTGCCATGTCCACACTGCATGCTGTTGGTGCCTCACGTTCTGGTTTCTCTTTGCTCCTCAGCTCAAGACTATACAAGACCTTCATTAGGCCAAAGTTTGAGTATGGTCTGGCAATCACTGTTCTTTTGAAGAAAGATATCAAAGCTCTGGAGAAGATACAAGACAGGTGCCTAAGAATGATCATAGGTGGCCACCCCACTAGCTCCACTCAGGTGTTGAAGCATATCTGTGACCTGCCCAGCATGAGTTTCCGCTCAGACTCTCTCAAGACAAGGTTCTGTCTACGTGCTGCCTCACTTCCACCCCAATGTCTTTTGTCTCTGCTGTTGAACAGTCCAGGAGTGCCACTACTTGAACCACTCACCAAGAATCATCTCTTTGCCTCTCTTCCAGGAGTATTGCCAGAATCATCTGCACAGCTTAGGCAATACTTCCAACAACAACACCAACAGCTCCTTGACCAGTACCTGCAAGTGACAGACAAGGTGCTCATCAAGGCATGCAGGCCAACACTTGGCATTGATCCAGTCCTCTTCTTGCCAGCAACCAGACATGACAGAAGTAGGCTCATACGTTGGAGAATGGGATGGCTTCCTGGTAAGCCATGTCCATGTCAGTACAGTCCAGCAGAGCACACCTCCAGAAGACATCTTGCAGAGTGTCCAGCAATTCCAAGGGACCTATGGGATCAACTGCCACCAGCACCACAACACTGCCATCCATTGGATCACACCATCAACTGTCTTTCTAAGAAATCTTCTTCCTGTCCTTCTTTCTGGGTGCCTCTACATACAATTCTCTGGCATATAGACCAGCTTTGCAACCCTGACAGTGAGTTTAGTCCCCACTCAAGTCCAGGCATGCTTTGGCATGATCAGGTGCACCAGGTGCATGAATGAACAGCTTTTTGTTCTGCTTCTCTGGCCTCCTCCCTCTCACTGTTACAATCTTTTAACACAGCTGCAGAGTGGAGAGCAGGGACAGCCTTAAAGTCCAGTAGTCTTAGTTTCTTTCTCTTGCCTGTCTTTTTTTGTTCTTTTGTCCTGTAGAACTTTTTTGTTTAATTCAATTAGTACAAGGAGTGCAGTAAGGCTTCATTAAGCAAATGCATATATCTCCTTTAATAAAAAATCTTTAACCTAAACAGGCATCTCTCTTTCTGCTAAGCAACACTTTTTTTTGAAAAGGAAAATTGTAAGTCTATCCAAATTTGAAAATCATCCATCCATCACCAAAACGCTGTATCCATCTACAAATACTATCCATCCATCAACATCACCCACCTCCCCACCTACTGTCCAAGTTTCAGGTCATCACCACTTGAATAGCAGTAGATACACCATGTCTTTTGGGAATACCCACCAACAGTTGCTGCAGTTGCAGCAAAACACAGCTGCTCCCTCCCAAGCTGACATTATTTTGGTGTTGACTTTGCTCTCTGCTGAGATAACTCAGGTCAGACAGCAGAATCACCAGCAGCAACAAAAGCTTGATGCTTTTGAGAGACTCCTGGAAGAAAACTCAAGACTGCAAGGGACAGTCAAGGCTCTGGAGGCAGAGATCAGTGCCCTCAAAGCAGCAGCAGCATCACCAACAGTCCCAGCCCCTACCAATGTCCTGACACCAAAGGAAACACAGACACCAAAGAGTAGAGCAACTGATCCACTACAAGGTCTGCCTACTGTCAAGGACTCTTCTTGGGCCACAGTGGCCAAGAAACATGCCAAGGCTCCTGTCAAGAGGTCACAGCCTTCAGAGAGACGTGTTGCTGCTGCAACAAGAGCCTTCACTGTCTCAGTAGGTGAACAAGGGTACAACTATGTGTACATCCCCTGTGGAAGATGCATGAACCATCCAGAAGTGCATAAGCTCCTCAGAACCCTTGGCTTTGATACTGGATGCATCCTGGATATCTGTTTCCCTGCCAGATCTGTCATTGGCCTGTTGGTGCACCTTCAGTATGAGCCAGAAGTGCTGTCTCTCTTGGAAAAGGCTGGCATTACCACCTACAAGGACTTTGATCCTACAGCACCAGAGCACCTTGCTGATCCCAAATATGCAACACTGTCAAAAGAGGACCTGGCCTCAGAAGCCATCCACCTGCATGAGAGCAGATGCCTCCAGGCCATTGCCTACATGTGCCCCCACACAGCCTTCTCTGTGGCCACAGCATTTGCTGAGGTAGGATGGATTGAAGAATCCCAGATCCCTGAGAACCCTAACAAGAGGAAGCAGTACCAAGACAGAGACAGGGCATCAACAGCATTTAAGTCCCCACAAACAGATATAGAAATGCTTGACACCTCAGAAAAAATCACAACTTATGAATAAAGTCTCTCTTGGATTCTGGAATGCCAATTGTAAGGATCAGGGTTGGACAGGAGAAAGAAGCAGAGGTACTAGGTGTTGTGCATCAGGAACAGGTAGGAGAACAAAGGTAAGAGACAAGAGAAGACAAGGACAGAGTACAGGTAGGAAACAGATATCAGGATATTGTTTTTATTTTAACAATGAGTCAAGTATTTATACTAGAGTGTTCTATACTGCAATCTAATTCTATATTATTTAATAAAACAATCTAATGATTATAACAAAAGCCAAGACAAAGATAAGAGTGGGAGGAGAGAGACTTATAATAGTCAAGACAAATGGTAGACTAATGAGTTTGTCTGGGACAAGACCATTGGTGATGCCCAAATTACTTTTATAATTTGCCAAGAACAAACTAGTCATTACACCAATGGACTTCAACAGTCTTTGGTACATGACATTATGCAACACTCACACTTATTTACTATGCTCTTTATTACAGAAATGTGGTTTCTTTTTCCCTTACTCTTCCCCACATCATGGACACAGTTTCATACTTATGGTAAGCCAGTGGTAGGCAACTACCATGGCTCCATGGGTATCTGTGCTCTCATCTCTCCCCTATGCCCCTATTATGTCACTCATATCCCTATGCTTACTCCCTATGCTCCTGGAGTTCAATTTGGATCTGTGGTATAGCAGTGGCTATAGTGTGAATAGTCAACAATATTTCCAATATATATATGGTGTTAAAAGTTAATAAGATTAATAGATATAGCTAACAACACAAGGAAACAGTGTATAAAAACCACATCAATTGAATATCTAATAAACATTGACCTTTTTGTTTATGTTAAGTATTGTTGGGACTGTTAAGAGAAGCAAGAATTGCTTAAAGAATAGTTGCCTAGTTACCAGTTGTGCTCAAATTGTGTGTTGTATCCCTGCCCCTGTGTTGTGTTTTAACTTCAATCCAAAGATTCTCTATGAATAGGTCAACACAAGTAGTGTGCTGGGACATTCAGAATAATCTATGAAAGCTTGAGTACACACAAGTACCATAGTACATCTCTGTATCATCTCACTGATTGGTTGTAACTACAAATCACCTTCTAAAGCTCAGTGTACTATTGGACACTTAACAAGAGCCATCTTCATTAATAATCCTAACAGAACAATATTAACCTATCAGTGTCAATTGAGTAAAGACTAATAATAATTAATGGTTCTAATAATGAAGTGCTTATCCCAGAAACCAACCATAGGGTTGAATCTAATAATAATACAACTAAGTAAAACATATGAGCCAACCATAAGGTGGCAGTTATTAATACTACCATAAGGTAGTAATATAGACACTGACCATAAGGTCAAAGAGAGTGAATTCTACCATAAGGTAGAATGTCCCCACCAATCATTTAATTATAATTGTGAAGTAGCCATAAGGTTGACTATCATAACTACCATAAGGTAGAAGCCACCAAAGGATAAGCACCCACAAAAAGTATAAATAATGAACCTTTCTTTACTCAATAAAAATTATCTTTGTTCAGTCTAGTAAATCTACCTGTCTGAACAATCTCAGTCTTCATTCTATAACATAATTCATAGTTAAGACACTGCATATTAAAGTCTACTGAACAGGCCAATATTATCAAGCATCCTAAAACAGTAATAGATTATTCTTAATAACACAGTCACCTGTCTATTTAGTATAAATAAACATGTCAAAATTGTTTTAATAAAAGTATCCTTGTTTCTGAATCTAATATTCTTCTTTTGAATTTAACAAAGTATCTTGTTATTGAGTCTGATAATTTTTCTTGAAATTTAATATTCTTGTTATAAAATTAAAAAAATTAATTATTAATTATAATATATTGGCAGTATCCAGTAAGGAGAAATTATTGCTATTTAAAATATGTAAAATATTTTATATAGGTATATTTTATATCTTTATAATATATAAGTTTTTTCTTTTTAATCTAAAAACATATTAATTAATATATATATATATTAATATGTTGTTAAATATGAAAATATATGAGTTTATTAAATATATTGCTAGAACATCTAATATATTTAAAGCCTAAATAGTTATTGCTATATATTCTATTATATTAAAGGTCTTGTTTATATATTATTAGACATAATATATAGATTTAAAAAATAAACATTTATATAAGTAGTATTCTAATACTATATTATAACATAAAATAATTGATAACATAGAACTACATATATTTAATAGAAATAATCTTTTTTATAATTTTATAATATTATTTAAATTTAGATAATACTAAATATTTTTAGGTATATGCAAGATACACTATAATATATAAAAAAATATATATAAAAATAATGATTACCTGTCCAAAATATTTCTGTTTTGTTTCTAATAAAAATATAAAGATTTATAATAAAAAATACATTTAAATATTAATTATGATAAAATAATATATATATTAATAATAAAAATTAAAACTATATAATTAGATAAGAATTTTAAATTTATAGTTAGACAGATTCTATAATTAGATTATATATAAAAGTTAGTTGTTGTTTTTTTTAGAAAAAATAAAGTTATTAATACAATTTATAATTAATTTACTATGTAATCTTATTAATTTATTTAAAACTATTAAAATATCTACCCCTTAATAATTGTTATTTTTATTAGAAGAAAACATTTAATAAATATTACTATATACTTATTGTATTTTCAATTTAACAATAATAAAATATAAATTAATTTAAAATATCAAAAGATAGATTTTAATGATAATCAATCTATCTGTTATATTATACTGATAAACATTTTTTTAGGTATAATATTTAAAATGATTAACTTCTTATCTTCAGATTTGATATATTAATTTATGTTACTATATATTAATTTCATAATTTATTTTTATATCATTTATATCATTTATATATTATAAAATACTATAATATTTAATTTTCAGTTTATCTATATTTATTTTAAAAAATTTATAAATTCATTGTATTCATTCTATTATTATTTATATTTACAAATAATATAAAAGTAGTAATCTTTATTTTTTTTATTAAAAGTACATAATTCATGTTCTAATGATAGATTTAAGAATTTATCTTGCATTTTTTCTAAATCATCAAGATTTATATTATAATATATTTTTTTATAATTAATATTAATATATTTATTTAAATTATTGTTATATTTAAAGTTGAAATTGTTATCAAACCATAATTTTTTAATTTTATTAGGTCTAATATAATTTTTTTCAGAAAACAATTTTATATTTTTAATTAATAATACTACTTTATACTATAAATTGTATACTTTTATATTAAAAGTCTTAGTAACTATATTTATTACTAAATTTCTTAAATATATTATCTATATTAGCAGATAAAGTTTTTATTTTTGATCTAAAAGGCCCAAATATAGTATTAAAGTTTTTCTTTCTTTGGTAAGAGGTTGATTGATCATTTTATAAAAGGGATATACAAAGTTTTGCCTATCTAAATCTGTATTTTATATAAAGTCATCTATAAAATAATAATAACTACTATCAAATCCTATACAATCTTGTTTTTTTATAATATTGTATGATAATCTAACTTGAACACTCCTTATTTTACACTATTTTCCCTCCCATCAATACCACTCCTTTATTTTGTATTACTTCTATATCACTAATTATACACTCCTTTATTTTCCATATAGCATTTTATACTTAGTAATTAGATAGTAGCATAGAGACATCAGTATAAATACTAATCTAATTGTTATAAATAAATCTTTATTCTGATATCTGCTATCAGCATATACTATCTACCATATCTTGTCTTATTTGCACAACACCTAGTACCTTCTTCCTACCTGTTTCCAGTGGTCCTTTACATATCTTCTATACCTATTTTTTTTTAAAAAAAACATCTGTCTATCAGCATTATCTCTACAGAATTTATTACTAGAAACAAAACTTACTATGCAATTGATGTTACACAATACATGTATTCTTAAACCAGAAATTTTCAACTTGTATGAATAAAGTTTTTCTTTATTTATGTCAGGATTATTGTAATTGATTTTAGAATCATGATCATCTAATAAGAAAGTTACATGTTTGAAAGGTACTGGGTTGTACAGTGGCTTTCAAAATAATAATGGATTTTTTTCATACCCCAGTATAATTCTGCAATAGGAAATACTTATTCTTTGTAATAAAAACATACATTAAATACATAGTAGAGACTTGAAAATTGAATGAAGTATAAAGAAGGACAACAGAATAATATATACAAGTTTATTTGATAGAAACCATTAATATTTGGTGTTTCCACCCTTGGCCTCAATGATAATCCTATATCTCCAATGCATACTGCTGATTAGGGTGTCTGTGGTGTCCTTGGGAATATTTTCTTATTCTTCTAACAAGAGCACCTCCAAATCTTGAAGGGAGCTTGCTGGGGTCATCCTCTTTCTGATGGCTCTGTCTAGCTCCTCCCACAAATGCTCTATTGGGTTGAGGTTGGGGCTTTGTGAGAACCACCCCTCCATAGTGGCAATGCTCTCATATGCCTTCCACAACCTGGACTCTCTACTCTTGTGGCAGCTGGCATTGTTCTTTTGAAGAACATAATCCACCTCTGGATTCAGTGCCTTGAGTTGAGCCAGCTCAGGGCAGTAATTCTCTTTCAAGATATCAATGTATCTTCTACTGTCTATACTGTCCTTCACAGGCACCAACCTTCCAACACCTTCACCAGAGAAAGAACCCCACACCATCATGCTACTGCCACCAAACTTCATGGTGGGCTTGATGTTCTTTGGGAGCAACCCCTCCTTCTTCTTGCACACCACTCTGTTGCAGTTGTTGGTCATCATGAGTTAGTACTTTGACTCATTGGACCAGATGACTGTCTTCCAGTCTTCCTCCATCCAGTAGAGGTGGGCCTTGGCCCAAGCAAGTCTCAACTTCTTGTGCTTAGTAGTGAGAGAAGGTTTCTTGACCACCCTGCAAGAGAACAGGCCAAGCCTCTTTATCAATTTTCTAAAAGTGTTCATGGACACTTGGGTAGTTATCTGCTTGCAAAGCTGATTCATTGTCTGGAATAAATCCCTTCTCACTTCTTGAGCAACTTTTCTCTCATCCCTCTCATTAAGAATGGACTTGCGCCCAGTGCTCTTCTTGGCCTTGAAACAGCCAGTTTCCTTATATCTCTTTACAATAAGGGAAACCAACTGTGCACTGACTCCAAACCTAGCAGAAATGGCAACCAGGCTGGTCCCACTTATGGTGGTCTTATGAGCAATGAGGCATTGAGTGAAGTCATCAATTTTTTTTTCTTGTTTCTATGAGGTCTCATGGGTTGGTTGGTGGTGTTAGATAAGGTAGACATTATGGGGGAAAAGCAATAAATGAGGAATGTTTAATAAAAAATTTTAAGAAAGAAATTAGGGTCTGGATTTGAAATCTACATATGTTTTCCATGAGCCACTGTAGTTGTATATTGCACTTGCCAAAATTCACTCAACCCTCCTTGGTTACAAATGGAGTCCCTCTAAATGTGAAGTACTCAATGCCCTGGCCAATGTGCTGTTTTACCTTTATGGCAATGAGCTTCTAACCTGTGATACTTTCAAGTACCCTGGTATCCCCTTTTCACATCAAGGTATTAACCAAGATGCACTTTTCTCACACTCACAAGTCAAGGCAATTGCAGTAATGCAAAAGCTGAGAGGAATGGGTGTAAACATGTATGGCTTTGGAATTACAGCAGCCCTAAGAGCATATACTGTTTTTGTTTGGCCTATTCTTGAGTATGGGTTGGCTATTTGTAATGTCAATAGACTAGGTATCCACCCACTACAAATCTGTCAGTCTGCTTGTCTGAGACTTTGTCTTGCTAGATCTGCTACTGCTAGGTTTGGAATGATCCAGGTTGCCCAATTAGCTGCCCTTCCTAACATATACTCTTGTTTTCTTTATCTGCAAGCCAAATTTGTTGAGCATGCAGCTACCCTTCCTGAAGACACCCTCCTCTGGTGCCTTGTCCCACAGCTTGAAGCACCCCAGAGTAAAGCCAGATGGATTAAGCTATGTGGCAATGTACTCTGGCAAAATGCTCAAAGAATAGGATGGGCTCACAACCCTCCTAAATATCCATTAAAAGTAGCTTATCTTGAATGTCTTCAAAGTGAAATTACTAGTCTAGTATGTGGCAAGAATCCACTGGTGATGGTAGCCCATGGACTATGTAGACCTGTTTGGAATCTAATTCTTTTACTACCATGCATGTGCAAAGAAAAACATTGTCTACTAAAATGAAGGATTGCTTGGTTACCACCAATACCTTCAGTTCCTTGCCAATGTGGCCACCCATCTGCCAATTGGGACCACTTTCTCACTTGCACATTCATTGACCATGAATGCTCCACGTTCTTGTTCTTCTTAGTTCCTGCACCACCACAAGATGTTCATCCAATTGACTATTGTCTAAATCTTCTGTTGTGCACAGTTAAGTCTTTTGTTAAATGGTGAGATCTTTGGCCCAGTTTGTTAATACTGCTGCAAGCCATTGATTGAGCCACGTCTACTCAAGACTTTAAGGTAGAGCCATCAGCTGGTAGCCTGCTCATTGAGGCTGCTGATGGGTGTGTTGAGCAGGAACACCAATACTGCCATAGAGTGCAAAGACTCCTGCAGTAACAGATGCTGTATCCTCACTTCTCCTCTGATCTCTTCTCTACTACCCATTCTTAACCCATTTAACAAAGCCAGAAGCTGTTAGTGTAGTTGCTGTATTTGTGTTCTCAGGATTGTCCAAGTTGCTCTAAGTATCCCTTGTTAGATTTTGAATTGCCACAGGATGACGGTTATCTTTTTGGTGTCTTGGTTTCTTTGCTGACTTTATGGCCTTTTGGATGTCTATTCATAATTCTCATTTTACCATCATTTCTCATGTTTCATTATTTCTCATCATTTTTTCCTCATTGAGGTTTTATATTTTCTTTTCTTTCTGTCTCTTCTCTCTTTGCATTATTTTTTTCACTTATGTATTTGAAGTGTTTCAATGTTTATTATTTTTTTTTCAAACAATCTCATAGGGTGGCTAAAATGCCCAATGTGCAAATAGCAACCAACACCCAAAAATAAAAATACTTTGAACTGTAGTTGTATATTCCACTAAATAAAAGCAATCTATTCTAGGATAAAGTCTTATCATTTTAATGTCTACTTTTTCATTTCAGATAAAACACACTTCTTTGAAATTTGAAATATGCTTAAATAAAAACACCCTTTGACAAATTTTGCAAAAAGAAAATATGGAATTTAGTAAATAAGATTAAAATATTGTCTATTTAATACTTGCTCATTATTTAACTAAAAATGTTGAATGGATTGCGCTAACCGGGAATCGAACCCGGGCCCTTCGCGTGGCAGGCGAAGATTATACCACTTAACCATCAGCGCAACTTCTCTTTCTGCTAAAATTACTTTTTTTCAAAATTTGTAAGTTCAATCCAAAAATTCAAAACGTCCATCCATCTCCAAAAAGCTGCATCCATCTGCATCCATCTGCATCCATCTGCATCCATCATCAATCCATCTTCCCCCATCTCCCGACTATCTTCTACAAAAGTTTCAGACCTCCAGCTCTCAAACTTGACCAGATCCACTATGTTCTCTTCTCCAGCAGGACAACAACACCTTTTGGCTAATGCCACCACCACCACCACCGAAGCTCAACTTATCTCGGCAGTGACGTCACTCCAACAGAGCTTTGCTCAAATGGCTTCTGAGCACACCCATCAGAAGCAGAGACTTGAGGCCTTTGAGGCCATTATGGAAGAAAACAAGCAGCTGAGAGAGACTGTGGCAGCCCTTGAGGCAAAGCTTGCTGCCTTGACTAATAAGGCAACTCCTGTGATACAAGAGGTGACACATGCACCAAAGAACCACCAACAGGCTGAGAAGACAGCCAAGGACTCCACATGGGCTACTGTAGCCAAAAAGACCCGCCCAGCACCTTCAACTAGGAGAGTGGAATCTGCTGCACATGCCTTCACCATCCAAGAAGGTCCTAAAGGTTACACTTATGTGTACATTCCAAGAGGCAGATGCATGAACCGCCCAGAGGCAAGACGCCTCCTGAGAACCCTTGGCCTGGAAACAGGTAGAATCCTGGATGTGTGTTTCCCTGCCCATTCTGTTCTTGGTCTTTTGGTCCATGTCCAGTATGTTGAGTCTCTTACTGCAGTCTTGAATAAGGCCAAGGTAGATATCTACAAGAACTTTGACCCTCTGGACCCCAAGCATCTGGCAGACCCAAAATATGCCACCTTCAATGTTGAGCAGATGTGCATTGAGGCAGCCAGACTCCAAGAGAACAGATGCATGCAGGCTATCCAGTACATGCGCCCCCACATTGCTTTTTCTGTTGCTGCTGCTTTTGTAGCCAATGGCTGGATCAGTGAAGAGCAGATGCCCCCCAAGCCAACCAACAAGGGATACATTGACAGAGATGACCCAGCAAATGCCTTCCAAGTGAGCAGAAGAAGCTCTGTTGCCATGTCTGAGTCCTCCAACAACAAACACCAATATGAATAAGTCTCTATAGGCCTATGGAATGCCAATGGACTTCAACAGTCTATGGTATATGACATTATGACACACTCACACTCCTTTACTATGCTCTTTATCACAGAAACCTGGCTCCTCTCTCCCTCCCACCTCCCTACTTCCTGGACACAGTTCCACACCTATGGCAAGCCTGTTGAGAACAGCTACCGTGGCTCACTTGGTATCTGTGCTCTTGTTTCTCCCTCCTGTCCCTACCATGTTACCCACATCCCTATGCCCTCCCCCTATGCCCTTGGTGTCCAAATTGGTTCACTGAGAATTATATGTCTCTACCTTCCCCCCTCCCTTTCCCTTGAAGACACTTTTGCAGTGCTCAACTCCATTCCTTTGACAGAGGACACAATCATCTGTGGGGATCTGAATGCAAGACTTGGTGCAGTTCTTGGGGACCATGACACAAATCCTAGAGGTACAGCCCTACTGGAATGGCTAGAAGAACGTCAGCTGTATGTCCAGAACAGCATGCATGCCTTTGGTCAAGCAACCTACCACTCTTTCCAACAAGAACAAGAGATGAGTAGCATTGTGGATCTGTTTGTGTCCAACTGTCTCTTTGACAACACATTCATGATGGTGTATGGTGATCTCTCTCTTGGTTCAGACCATAGGCTGCTCAGTATGACATTTGATCATGACATGTCTACAGCTCCTCTCACACCACCACCCATCAGAAGAATGTGGAACCTCTCACGCCTTGTGGAGCCAGATGTTGCTGATCTATACAGAGACAAGTTTGATAGTCTCTCCTCTCAACTATGTCAACTAATTACATCTACAGTGAGCAATCCTCCTGGTGTCTGTCCTGACATTGATGGCCTGACAGATCAGCTCAGCAGCTGCATCTACTCTGCTTTGGAAGCTCTGTTGGAAGCAAGACACATAGCCTGCACATTGGCAGAAGTTCTGGAGTGAGGCTCTGCAGGTGGCAGTTGAGAAGAGGGAGCACAGCTTCAAGAGCTGGAAAAGGGCAAGAGGCCTGGACAAGGTTTGTTGGTGGCAGAGGCACCTGGATGCACAGAGGCCTTCAGGTGTGAGTGCAAAGAGCCAAGAGAAGACACTGGCAGAGTTTTCAAAGCATGGAGAGAACTATACAAAGGCTATTCAAGGTGAAGCAGATTTGTAGAAGAAGACAGCCACAGCAGACCTTCCACACCCAGATGGGCCCAGCAGCAGCAGAAGTGATGAGCCAACACCTTGAGAGTGTTTATAGGGCTCACTATTAACATCACTCAGACCACCAGCACCTGCACCCTGCACCACAACACCATTCTCACACCTATTGTAAGTTTGTATGAACTGCTGCCAAAAGGAAAGCACCTGGGTAACCATCTGAGAGCAGAGATGCTAAAGCCACTGAGCACACCTTGTCCCATTCTTTCTGGCTGTTACCTGTGTTGGCAGTGGTCCTATGTTCCTCTCCCATGGCGTCAAGCACAGGTGTTCCCCATCTTCAAAAAGGGTGATCCCAAGTGATCCAGCCAACTACAGGCCAATCTCATTGACTTCTGTTCTCAGAAAGCTGTTTGAGGTATGTCTAGCACCAGACCTGCACAAGTACTCTCCCCCACTTGATGTTGCTCAGGGTGGATTCAGACCAAGACGAGGTGCACTGGACCAGGCTCTGTGTTTACACAACCTGATGAAGAGATATTACAGAGACACCACCATATCCTGTGGTAGCCTACTTGGACATCAAGGCAGCCTATGACACTGTGACAGGAACCTGATCTGGGATGCCCTCACAAGAAAAACACCACCACCACTGCTTGCTTGCTTGTCTTGTTTGATGATGTCCATGTGTCAGTCATCCTGAACAACCATGTGTCCTCTTCATTCTCTCCAGTGACAGGTGTACTACAAGGCTCAGTTCTCAGCCCCCACCTATACTCATATACATCAACCCACTTGCATGTTTATTCAGAAGTGTGGCAACAACAACAACACATGTTCAGTCCAGCTCACCATCATCATTGGCAGAGTATGAAGCATCACTAGCAGACAACAGTAGCACCACTATGGATAAGCCTACAGGAATCAACTCACTCTTCTTTGCTAATGATATTGCTGTCTTTGGTAAGGTTGGAGAGGTTCAACATATGCTGTGTTTGGCAGACATACTCTGTTTCAGTTGGCTTTAGATGGAGTCCTTCCAAGTGTGCAGTGGTCTTCCCCTTCTGTTTCCCAGGCCAACCAGTTCAAGATATATGGAGAGGCCCTTCCAGCAGCCAATGAGTTTATTTACCTTGGCATGCCCTTTGTCTACAATGGAATCAACTCCTCTGGGATTATCTCACACAGAAAGCAAGCCACAATGTTTGCCATGTCCACACTGCATGCTGTTGGTGCCTCACGTTCTGGTTTCTCTTTGCTCCTCAGCTCAAGACTATACAA